>VWZV01007759.1:396961-746961 GCA_013397155.1 Irena cyanogastra
TGCCAGCCCACTGGGGGTGCAGAAGGGGGCCACTGGCAGAGATGGAGGCAGGGAAAAGAAGTTCACCAGTGACTGTGAACTGAATTTACACACTGCAAAGACATGGGTCTCATTTACGATAACACCATTTCATAAACTGACTGCAAAGGGCAGGCTGTGTACTTTTTGTTTTAAAAGCATACACAGTTTGCATAACTTAAATGGCTGCAAAGTCTCTGGGATGACTAGAAAATCTCACAAAGCTAGATAGTAAAGTTTGCAGTGGAACAAATTAATACTGGTGGATAGGGAGTAATGAAATAGGAAAGGGCGAATCTTTGGATTGTAAAAGGTAGGATCTGAATGAAACCTATTCACAGGTTTGTGAACAGAGAATACAAGCCAGAGACCAACAGGCTCAGGGGCAGGAAAAAATCTTAAGAGGAGATTGGCAATATTCACTAAGTGTTTTCAAACAAAGTCAGAATAAGGCTGAACATTCTGAAGGCTACAAGAGTGAAACAGTTTTCAAATACAACTGAGTTTTTCTCTCAGTTCTCCCTTTCCAGCTCTGAGAACTGGAACGCTCTTACAAATGTAATTTGGTGGCAGTGAATTCCATCAGTTACCACTTGTGCCATACAAAATGGCCTCAAATTGACCCAGGGGACATTTAAATTGGCTATTAGGAAAAAATTCCTCAAGGAAAGGGTTGCCAAGCATTGGAAAAGGCTTCCCAAGGAAGTGGTTGAGTCACCAGCCCTGGCGGTATTTAAAGATGTGTAGATGTGGCACTGAAGGACATGGTTTAGTGGTGACTTGGCAGTACTGGGTAACCTGTTGGATTCCATGATCTTAGAGATCTTTTCCAACCTAAAGAATTCTATGATTCTAAGAAATACTCCCTCTCATCACACTTTAATCTGCTGCCTTCTAATTTGAGAGAATGCTCCCCACTTTCTGTGTCAGAAGTGGCTCCCAATGACCAATCACTGTGCAGAAACCACATGAGCAATCCAAATCTTGGCAAATGAAGTGTGTCAACTCATCTGAGAGCTAATTACACCGTTGCTGCATCTGGAAATAAATGACCAGTGCATGGGTTTATGAAAGATCCCACAGATGCTGCAGCCTTGTGTGGTGGATCACCCACCCACCAGTTCTCAAGGCAGAAAGCAGCTCAACCCTGAGCAGTCAGAGGGATGAGGATGGTCACCCCTGCTGGCTGCCACAAACGAGCCTCATGATCTCCTAATGAGTTACTTAATATTATAGACTTCTATCACCCCCAGTGGTTTTACCTGCACTATTTTGGATGCATGTTGCATTTAGAAATACACTGGGATCTTTTATTTGTTAGAGATGCAATAGTTGTTAAACTGTATTAGTTATTGACCTTAGCAGCAATAAACTGTAGCAAGAGTAGTCTGTTGTAAACACTTCTAAATCATAATCAGCTGGCATAATGCTGGTATTTCTGACCATTTGTACCATGCTCTGTAAAGTGCATTTGATCGCAGTATATAAAAGTGTAAGAGTACTGTATACAGTTTTGGAATGGACTGGATTTAAAGACGTATTCAACCAATTTATCATTTAACTTACAGCTTCACAAAAGCTATTAAACAACTCAGTGAGCCTGGAGGCCACACATATGCTACAGCCCTGGAAATGTAAAGAAGTTCATTTGAATCTCTTAATAATGACCTTGACCTATCGAACAAGGTGTACTTATTGTCAACAATTCATCTCACTCTTGACCCTGGCAAAATGCCTAACCTTTGAATACTTCTGGTGGGGGAGGAAGGGCTTGGGGTGTTTTTTTTCTTTCCCCTGGTGAAATGGGCCAATTTTTTTCCCTGTTTAGCAAAATCTGGAACACAGATCATTAGAATGCTTTTGGCAGCTAATTTGAACATCAGTGACTCAACTTTGCGAATGAAGCCTTTTTCTGCCCTAAAGAATCTCAGAGAGTTTTCAGACTACAGTAATTGAAAAATCCCTAAACACTCACTCACAGAGGAGATACACATTACTGCAGGAACAGTCTACAAATTGTAAAGTATTCAATTTACATTCTCAGTACCTCAGGGCAGTTGTGAAGAATTTATATCTTCAGAAACCTTTGAACTAACAAAAGATAACATTTCACAGCAAAGTCTACTCGCATAAAAGTTTTTTAACTCCCTTCATTCTTATTCTGAAGGAAGTGTCTTTTGCACTTCTGGAACCACCGCGTAACACAGGTATCTGAGATGTTAAAAAAGAGATGGAAAGGGAAATAGAGGTGTTAAAAAAAATTTAATGGACATCCTGCATCTCATTTAGAGCATGAATTCATTATTCACCAGTCCACACATGATGTATTCTTGCTCTGAACTTGATGTCTTTTTAAATGATACTTCGGTTTGATCAATGTGCAAAGATTCTTAGTTATATTAAGGCCCTTTATGCAAAGGGCTTTACAATGTGCAGGTCACAGGCACAGCTATACCCTGGGTGAGGGCAAGCTACACCTCGATGAGAGCAAGAGGACATCTTTTTGTCCCTGTGAGCATCAGCTGGGGCAGTGTGTGGTGCCACACCTAATGCACCTAATGCAGTATGCTGGCTATATTGCCCTGGGTTTTCATCTGCTTGTAGACATTGCATTTAAAAACAAATATTGATGACACTTCAGTAAGACTGAAGGGAGAGTTTTTCTCATTAGGAAGTCATTAGGAAGTGGTTTGGCTTTTGGTTGTTTTTTTTTTAATAGGGTTACTACATAGATTATACCCCTTGGATCTCTATCAGCAAACCAACATTTTTAGAGTTTCCATTGTGAACTACACAAAAACTGGTGTATTAATTTAGGTACTTCAAAGCTCCTCAAAGGCTTCATGAAATACCTTTAGGCACAACTTTAATGTTGTTCTCAAGTCACACAGTAGTGAGGGTTAACATCCAGCTGACACTTGAGTCAAGAAGAAGAAGAAGAAGATGGCAGAGACTGATAGGTCATAAGGGTTCAAGCTCACAGAATCAGGCCCTGTTTATGTAGAGAAAATTGGTAATAGATACAGGCATTGCATTTGCTAGCTAGGAAATTATCTTTCTCTTCCTCTGCCCCTTTTCTTGATCAAAGAACACTCAACATAATTACCAATCTAATGACATCCTTTTGCTTGACTTTTTTTTCCTAATTTCTGCAGAAAAAAGAGAAGAGAGGAAGGACAGAAAAAAATTTGCTTCAAGCCAACCTTAAATCTGTGATTACCATATTCATGTCCAACACTAAGCATTATGTGGAAACATTAATGAAAGTTTTAAAATGCAATCATTGGTTAAAGTTTTTTCCCCTTCTCTATAAAGAAATTGATAAATGTTTCTATTAACTAATAAGCCAGGAATCAACAGTCTTATAAAACTGGTTTATTCAGCCCAGAAAATTAGGCAATCCATCATGACTGATTTGCTCACATTTTCCCCTGCAAATAAGTGAGATGAAAACTTTAAAACCAATAAGATAATGCACTTAACAAATTCAGCTGAGAGAGATGGATAAACTAAGATGCCACTGGCATCAGTTAAGGAAAATCTGTCGTGTTTCCAATTATTTGAGCAGATTTTGTATCCCAATTTGCTGCCAGACTGCCTGCATCCCCCACTCCCCTCTTTCAAACCAAATCATCTGATCTTAAATCAGAACAAGCTCATCATATCACACTATGGAAGGCCAACAGGGGATAAATGACACCAGATGTTATATGAGTTTTCTTTTAGGCTTTCATTTCAGACTTACTGCATTCCCCATGCTGCTTTTTACTTGTCAAAAACTAAAATGTGCTTTGATAGATAACAACCCTATTTTCTTCACTGCCTGAGCTTAGAGAATACCATTAAGTATTGATATTGATGGTGCTTAACTAGGGAATGCAACCTGGGACCACAGAAAGCAGGATCCTGGGATCCTGAGATATCTTTTGGTCCCACAGATACATTTTCTGTGGGTCCCAGGGTTTTTCTGCTGTTGCTGCTGGGGGTGGTGGCGGGATACACGCTGTGTGGTTTTACAACACAAAATGTGAGCACTCAGACAGACAGGAAGAGCAAGGAGGGGCAGGCAGGCTGAGAAACATAACTCTTAGGCCCATCTGCTGCTGCTGTCTGAGCTGCTGAGGGAGTCACTATCATACCAAAAGAATAACAATGAACTTCTGAAACTGAACTGAGGCCCGCTGGTGCAAATTCCAAGGCACATCATTTTAATTTGCTTTGCTTATGGTCTTCCAGAGTCATTGTGTGCCCAGACCAGTAGTGAAAAAGACTGGGAAATGGCAGAAATAAAGAATAGCAAGGGGAGAACGAGGCATGCAGAGGAGATGACACACATGACTGCAGGGCACACGGTACCCAACCAGGCTAGGTCTGAGCAGAGAAGCTCTTCTGTAAGGGAGAAACCTGATGATTCTACCAAGGTGTAGGCATTTTAAAATCCATTTTAAAATCCATTTTAAAATGGCCATGCGATGTACTAGCTGTGTTCTCAGGCTTAAAATGGCTGGCTAGTGCTGCAAAGAACCTGATATAAATAAAATGTGAACCACCTTGGTAAAGGGCAAAGAAATAAATTAGTGTGTGTCAGTCTCAATTGCGAAGGAAAAAGCCATTTCTTTCAGTAGAGTCATAAATTATTGTCTTTAGGTAATTTTATAAAGCCACATCAGCCTTTCACAATTGCCACAAATATTTTCTTAAGAAAATCTCTAAATACAGAATGCTTTTGAACTCTCAAACCCACAGTGACAGGTGACATCGCACCATAGGGGTTTTTCCCATGAAGATGACACAGATCTCTTCCAGCTGGCCAGGTGTGCATGTTTGCATGGAGGCACTACCACAGCTTCAAATACTTAAGTCTATTGCTTGGGAGTAGCTTGCTCATCTCCCGGGTGTGAGAGGTGGCAGCTTAACCTCATTCCAGTACACCTGGCAGGTGCAGTGAGGGAGGACATTCACGTGTACTCTGACTGCAGCTGGTGACAAGCAGCTTGCTCCACAGTGTGCTGAAGTCAACAGGGTTAAGCCTCAAGAGCAAAGGAAGAGATAAGGGTGCAGTCAGCATGCATGACAGCAGCAGAAGCTTTCCTTACAGGTCAGAAATGCTCAGTCACCGACTTTGAAGTAGAATTCAATTCAACTCAATTTAAACATCAGAACAACTTTCACCTCTCAGCTCTTTCTGCTGCACTGGTGCTCTGCTGCTGCCTGTACATTTCTGCCACGATGAGTCCACTTACTAGCACTGATAGCATCACCTTTCCAACTCATGCAAAATATGCTTGGTGAACAAAATACACCAGTAAGCCAGCAGCTGTCAGAAACCATGACTTATAGCATTAAACAGCATCAGTTTGGTTTGGCTGACACTCGGCAATATCTACCTACCACAGCAGCACTTGATACTAAGAATGAGCTGGCCTCAGCTCCCATGCCAGCAAACTTTTACAGGAAAGTAGAAATCCTCACCAAGAGACTTGTGCAAAGAAGTGATAATGCAGAACACTCAGGGAATGGGGAAGAGGCCGGGCAGCTGATATGTTTAGGCATATCAGTCTAGAAATCAGTGCCTTTTGGAGCCTGCTTTCATTCAAAGACCTAGCCAAAACGCAACGTGAAGAAAGGAGACAACAGCAACTCCTAAGTCTGTTGTGACAACAAAAGAAATATCACTGAATATCTCACAGTGACAACACTGTGCCAGACTTGACTTACCTTGGCCATTTGTACCATTGTAGGACATCTAGGGGTAAGCAGCAGCTTGAGCTGGTGTCTTTATTCTCCCCTCCTAGTATTTTTTTGTTTGAACATGAGCATCATATCAGTAGTTTGTCCAGCTTCTTAAGTGTACTTTGTGTCTTTCATAGAAAACTAGCAGAATAGGGTAGAAGGTGACAAGTTGACTGCTAAACAAAAAACAATTAACAGTGGAAGTTATTTAGGCAAAATGATAGACAAAATCCATAATTTCTTATTTCCATTTTTTAGACAAAATCCATAATTTCTTAAAATATTGCCCCCCAAAATAATCTTTTAATATTTTCTAAACTTCTGATTGTTATAAACACAGTCAGGTATGCTAGGTAGCAGATGAAAGGAAGGATCTCTCATCCTCCCATGCTCTCTCAATGCTAATTTATGATCCTTCCAAGCATCTGCTCACATGCTTTGTGGAAGAGGGACAAATTGCTGCTTTTGGATCCGCGGTTACAAGACAAAAAGCCTGTGACTGTGAGCAATCCTCCAGCATCATCAGGAAGGATCATCCCTATGGTCACCAGAAATATAAAACCTGTGGCACCCTAGCAGCCAAGTTAAATGTGGTTCAGAATGGGCTGTGGTGAGGAGACACACAAGAGATGCCACCTCTCCTTCCCCTCTGTGTCAGAACAGAACAAAACGGGCTTGGAAATGGATTGTCCTGCACACAGGCATTTGGTGTTTTCAGCCAATCTTAGCTGGCTTTCTTGGCACCTCTGGACAGCCTTCCTGTAAGGGCTTTCTGTGTGTATGAATGTCTCTGGTGGAAAATTTTGCCTAAGATGAGGATTTTAAGTGAAATTGGAAAAAAAAATCTGTGGAAAGTGTTTCTGGAACTCCTTTTGGTGGGCAACTCATTCCTCAAACCAGGAAAGGAAATTGACTTCCATACCATTGAAATCAAAGCAGTTTGAACTGCAGAAGCAAACGCTGACAACAGATTGCTCTCGACCAAACTCCGGGCTGAATATTACAAGCAGAAATTATGCAGCTAACACTCTGGCATGACAAATTTATTTAAGAAAATCAACACTCTGCTGACATATAAGTCATGAAAGAAGAGCAGGAGTAATCAAATCAATGGCTTGTTTATACTCAGCACAGCTAAATCCCACCTATCCCTTGCTTAGGCCACCAAAACAGTGAAATCTCCATATCATGTCACTGGCCTGCCTGCCTGCCTGTGGGAACAAGCCCCTAATTTAGTTACTGCATACACTGTGCTCTTACTGCAGAGTTGTTTCCTTTTACATTTTCTCTGACCTAAGACATGCCATTTTTCAGACTGACAATAAAAGAAAAAAGTCTTAAATACCTCCATCAGCAACTCTCTTAAAATAAAAGTCTGAGAATTACCAGCAGCCGCACAAGTATCTTTGGAGATCACAGGAGCAGCTCCAAATTTCCCGGCATACAATTGTGTGAATGTTTGCCTTCTCATATCTTTCCAGTTGAGAATGAGGCAGCCAAGTAACGGGATTTGAATGCATATTGGCTTGCTGCCTCTGCTGTTTTGATTTGCAGACTGGCCAAGCAGAACGCAATTAGTGGTTATTGACACCTTTACAGGAAGCACTCATAAGGGAAATGGGAAATTGAAAATGTCCTTTAAAAGATGGAAGCAAAATACTGTATCAAAGCTTGCTGGTAAATAAGACGACCCCAGAAAAGTGCTCAGTCAGAATATTTGTATTTCTGTATCATTTAGGAAAATCCTATTATGGCTTTAGCCACAGAGACATCCCTGGTGTGCAAGATAGAGGCAGTTCATAAAATACATAGCATTTTCAGCTTGAAAATAGGGCAACCTATTGCTTTCTGTGGATGGCTATGTTACACCCCAGTTCCCATCAATAGAACATAATCTCATTGCAGCAGGCAATACTCAATATCAATGAAACACTGGTATTGTAGGCATCTGCAGACTGCCAGTACCTAAAGGACAGAAAGACTTTGTGTTTTTACAAGGGCCAATATCTCTGGAACACATTTATGAAACAAGCCAGCACACCAAGGAGGCAAATGAGTTATATGCGTGTGTCCACAGAGCTGTCTGCAGGCGTTTGTTTGCTCTTGCTCCCCTCCCTTTCTCTCTCTCTCTCTCTCTCTCTCTTCTGGTACTTTGCACCGTCCCTACCTTACATTCTCTAAGTTTCACTAGCAATGTCAGTTATACAATTAGTCCCCTGCCAATTAATGCCAAATTAGATGCCTGCTGTCAGCATTCCCTAGCCCTGACAGAGTGTGTGGTAATAATCTGTAACCAGGATAATGCTCTAAGGAGTCTGCATTGTTCTTTGGATGGGGGGAAAAAAAAGAAAGGAAAGCAAAAGAGAAAGAAAAAGTATGTTGCACGTTCACTTATGCCATCAGCATTCAGTGCAAAAATAAAATAAGTTTTGTTGTGCAGTTATCCCAATGATTAAAATATAATAGGCTAATGAGATTACAGAGCTGATTGTGAACAAGACCAATTGTGTTAATTGGAGGCTCCTGAATGGCAATTTGAGCTGCTGCCGCTGCTGAGTTTTGAAATATAATCAGTTTTACTAATTTTATCTGATTTCTTAATGAAGCTTGCCTTGAGCAATTGTTCTATGTGTTCTTTAGCAAACAGCGTGTGTCATAACTGCTGACATTAATCTTGATTACTTGAGTTAAAATAAATAGTTATACTTGGGCGGCTTTCAGAAAATACATCAGAGCAAATGTAATGTTAGGAAAAGATGAAGTTTTACTTATATTTGGTATTTTTCCTACATTGTATTTGCAAAGTCCCAACTGTGAAACATCTTTCTTGTGTGACCTGGTCTCTTTCAGACCCTCTGCCCTTCAGAAAGCATTTTTGATTTCCACAGACGGAGGGATAAAGACGGTGTCATTATTACAGGAAAATTTTTACTAAGAGAAGAAAAATATTCACTAACAAAATCCATCTCAGAAAAAATTGCGAAAAGCTTTTCATGTGTGAATCTCAAGGTTGGCACACACATTCCCCCCACCTCATGGTCCAGCTGCCAGTACTAAGACTCGAGCCTTATAGAAATGCTCTCTCTCATATAGCTTATTTATTTTTATGGAGGATTAATATACTTAGGATGGCTCTTTGGAGCTTTCATGGTGAATTTGATGGGATGCTGTACCATACTGCTGCTTACAAAGGGACACATAAACATTAACAAAAACAAACAGTAGAAAAAGGGAAATGGAAATATAAGTGCAGTCTGAATTAATGGCAAACATAGCTAGAGATTGTTCATATTTCAGAACTCCTATTATATTATGGCCTTGCCTTTGCAGGGATAATCCTTTCGTAATTAAGATAATGGCTAACTAGTCTGATAGGTATTATACATCTTTTTGTGCCAGTATGTTTATATGACAACATAATTTGCATGTACTTATTACTGGACTATAAAATCTGTGGATTTTATATGTAGTTACATTGATTAGGTACTTGGATGATAAATAGAAACCATTTGGGGAAAGATGATATAGGATATATTAAACATTTATTTCACCCCCTCTTTATGGCCGGCACTGGTTCATTAAATTAAAAGTGTTTAGTCTGGCCTGGATAGTAATCTATGTCCAATTCAGATCTAAATATGTATAATAAACAGTCTAGCTTTTAATCCGTATGCATGTAGCAATCTCTTTAGTCATGAGGTTTTAGAAAGAATTTAGGTGATTTTTCTTTAAGACGTTTTCTGGAACAGGGGAAGGTCATGGCCAGCGCTGCAAGGATGGAAAGCAGCTTCAACACAACACCGCCAAGGACCACTCTGAGTACCAAATAGCAGCAGCGTTTTCTACTCACAGACATGATGCCTGAAAGTCTAGATTTCATATTCAAACCATGCTTCCACAGTATTTAAACTCACTTCTGCTCTAAACACACAGTTAGAAAAGATGTCATCTTTTTATGGATGACTTTGACTTTTATGGAGAAGCTGACACCTGGCATACAGTGTTTTCACTCCCTGCCCCTCAAAGTACTGCCTTTTATTTAAAATTACTCCCTGTTCTGCTTAAAGTAGAGCTAAAAATTTCAAGGAGGAAAAGAAATCTCCAACAAATCATAAGATGTTTCCAGAATGGTCTTTCCTTGAAATAACTGTTATTTATAATCATGATTCATAACCATGATGCAGACTCTCACCCAAAAGGCAGTGTCCCCATCAGCCCATGTCCCCCAAACACCAAATACCTTCTTCCAGACATGTTTTAAGTTTCCAGTAAATAGGCTCATGGTTTCTTTAGAAGGCCTGCTTCACTTAATGGGTACAAAATCTATGTGAATTTCATTTTGTGTGTTCTCACTTCTGCTTAATAAATATGAAAATTTATATTTAATGAAAAACTACTTTTACCTCTTTCTGCCTTCCTTAATGAGAGCTAATTGAATAGAACAATCTTCATTTGGCAGGACACATCACGAGGGCTTGTCTATACTTAGAAATTTACTGAGATAACTAATCTGAAATGGTTGAGAAATATCCCTACAGCTTTTCTGCCCAAATAGCTGTTTCAGAGCAATTATTCCAAATGAGCTATTTTTGTAAATTTCAAGTGTATACAAGTCTCCAATCTAATATCTGGCTGGCATTACATGCCCAACTAGTTTTTATGGATCAACCTATTTGATCTGGTGAGTAAGTCACACTGTAGGAATGAAAAAAAAAGAAAAAAAAAAGATGTAACTTTGGGTCTAATTTGCCTTTATGCTAATGTTTGACACAGTAAAAAAAAGAGCATTACTGCTAGTGATAATTTAACTGTAAATGACGTGGATATTGATTCTGTAGTACCAGGGGAAAATTCTAGCCCCCTATACTTTTAAAGGTGCCATAGAGGCTACTTCTTATTAAAATCTTTCACTTTTCCCTTTCTGATTAGGACTCAATAATTTATTTCTCAAGAGCTTTCCCTGCAATTTATAGACAGCTAGGCTGCTGTAACTTTCAGAGGTACATTAGCGTGTGATAAGCCTTATTTTAGGTACTTGCTGTGCTCAGTCTAAGAATGGCTACAAAGTTTCAAAGCTCACCAGCCTTTCTTTGGGGTCTGGCAGCGCACCAAAACGACAGAGTTTGCTAAAACAGCCTGGGTTCGGCAGATGTGAATTGATCCTTTCTTGTTCTGTGTGAGAACCATTTCCCTCAGCATGACCACTGCTTTAATCTTGTATTTTAAACATAAACAGAATGGCAGATTTTACAGAGTAATCTGCTAGGCACAGCAGCCTTTTAGAAGAATGAATCATTAACCTAGAAGCTATGTTTAAGTAAAAAGGACAGACAACAAGAAAGGGGGAGAGAGCGAGAGGGAGAGAGATTGGTTTTGTTCATGATTTTACACACAACTGTGATCCACTCGCCTCTAAAATGCATTGCTGGAGAATAAAAAACCTCACTACAAGCAGGACAGGAAAAGGTGCTGATACAAAAGAGCCTGAGAAGCTTGGGGAGAGAGGGGGAGGAAAAATGATTTTTAAAATTTTCTCTCCCACTGCATTTTTGAAATGTAGCACATAATTTTACGGTAGTAATGTTCT
Organism: Irena cyanogastra; assembly: GCA_013397155.1. NCBI lineage: Eukaryota > Metazoa > Chordata > Aves > Passeriformes > Irenidae > Irena > Irena cyanogastra. The sequence continues at coordinate 408,300 of VWZV01007759.1, forward strand.
TGTTGCCATGCTGGTGTAAAGAGACAGAAGAGAAGACATGTTGAGAAAGGCAGTGTCTCTCATTAGAGCAACTGATATAAGTGGGAAAAAAGGAGGAAGCAAATTGTTCTAGTTTTCCTTGTATCTAAGTCAAGCCGTTTAATAAAAACTTTTATACCAGTAAAACACCAGGTCATTTCTGTTTAGAGGACAGCTAAACTGCACCCAATGTTGTTATATTAAGCAATTTGCAGAGGAAGAGTATCTAAGACACTTTCTTTACTCTCCATCTTGCATCAGGCTGGCCAGATTAAATGCAATTTGCACCATTGTTCAAGTTTATTTTGCATTGTGATGATATTAATGTAAGCAAGAATAAGAACTTTTGCTCTTAAAATACTCCTGAAGGTGGCTTAGAGATTAAAATGTGGAACTGATACTACTCATTTACTGTCTCCTTTAATAAATTTCCCTCTCATTTATGAGTATAAACATGTGTGTACATGTATTGACATCTTAGATGCATAGGTGAACCAGGAGAATCTGTTTTAACATTGCTGTAAGGTATGTATGTTTATTCACCACATGTACACATAAAGCTTTCCCTCTCCTTGATTACAGCAAGAAGGGCGTTAGACTGACCCATTATTATGGGTCAACCTAACGTTTTGACTGCATGTTGCACTTTTAAATTAGATCCCTTAAGAAGAAAGCATGGAAAAAGAGGAGGTCTTTCAACTTATGGTTGGGGTATTTTCCAGCACATTATTTAAATCCTTTGTGTCGCTTGAACTTGTGCTGCCCAATTGTTCACTGCAGTTGGTATTCCTAAATGCACATCCATGTTTTTTTCTGCCATTTCCTGAGAATTGTTTTATACACCTAAGTCACCAGAATTGACTGAGCTAGATCAAAGTAGGGTGAGAGTGCGTTCATCTGCTTGGGTGGCTTCTCTCATGTGTCCTAATATAATTTGATGATGCAGTGAAAGAACATATTACTGTGACAGGATACATCAAAAGGAAGAGAAATATGTTTTCAGGGAGATGATGTCACCAGAAAAGCTTAGGCATGGCCGAGTGCATGTATATACCTGGAGCTACCTGAAGAAATGTCCATGGCCAATAAATTACATCCTGCTGACCTGCCTGCGATGAAGGATCATCATCAGATGGATTTTCTGTTTGCTTGGGAGAATGAGCAATATCTCTTTTTTTATTTTTTCTATTCTTCATTCAAGCTAAGGCATTTGTAAACGAGAAGCAAACTCAGACCAGATGGGATCTTACTTTTCATAATGCAAAGACCGAACTGTTATTTAATCCTTCCAAATTGATTTACTGTGTCAGGCCTCTCTTCTGTTGCTAATGGTAGGAACTGGAGAATTTGAGAGTTTACCACCCCATCTCAGAACACAGACTGCTTATCTCCCAGTTCTTATAACTTCTTTCACAAGCACAAAGATGAAGCCACAGATGAATCATATTTTGGGCATTGGAAGTCTTTCACATGCATGTCACAGAAGACATGCATGCGTTCACATACCTATCCTCCTTCAAGGCATCTCTACATTTCAGAAAAAAATGGTGGCATTATGATCCTTCCTCTGGTTCTTCAGAATTACTTTTTTAAATGCTGCAGCACCTGTACTTCTGAGATGCTATGCTAACCTTTTCATTTTTATCCTTAATTTCTCAAATGGATCTGATGAAAACAGCTGTTATTTTTTCAGGCAATATTTACTTAAATTATGTCATATAGTTTATATTTAGATCTTTCAGAAGAAAGTAGTCTCAGTCTGTATCTACATGCAGATAAGGTGTCTTTGTATTTAATTTTTTTTTTTTCTACTACTTACATCTTTCCACATTTTTTTTCTCGATTTTCTTTTTATTAGCTTTTTTAACATATTTTTCATGCATGACCGTGGCTTCCTCTGTAAGCTTTTAATATATAAAGGAAGCTTATTTTACAACAAATAAGAATTAGCTAATTTCACAGAACAAGAGGGGAATAAAAACCCAAAAGATTAAGGTGGGCCCAAGGTCTAAAATTTGCATATAAATGCAGTCTAGCACTTACACAGACACATGATTTTAACTGCAGAAAAGTCCCACTGAAATCTCGGACAGGGAAACTGCATTTAGAACAGTTTTTAAGCATTGTTCTGACCAGCTGGGGTTGTAACAAGTTTGGCATTCAAGCACAACACAACTGTAGAGTGATTGTATTCCTGATGCCTTCTCTCAGTTGAACAAACTGCGGGCAAAGCACAATACTGCAGCAGAAGGACGCTGTGAGACACCTTGCTGGGCACCCAGCTTGAGACCTGGGCGCAGCCAACATCCGTCAGATTGATTTCTTACCTTCTTTTTCCCCCAGAGTTAAATCAAAACTCACAGAGTCAGGTAAAGATTAACACATTTGGAGCTTGGGAGCAGAAAGGCTGACTCCTTGTTTTTGATGCTTGCCTGGTTTGTGATTTAGAACACAAGAGATGCACCCAGCTAGATTTTTCAAGGACATGCCAGGCATTAAGGGTTGCCATGCTTCAACCTTCCTCATGGAAGTCTTCCATATGAAAGGCTGTGTAATTCCTTTAAGAAAAAATTAGATGCCACAGCAGTTTGCTTCAGCAGCTGAAACCTGCTTGCTGTCCTCTAAACACTTGCATTTGGAGGAGGGTTTTTAATAATTATCTAAATGAGGTATGGAAAGTTCACAGGCTGTTCACAGATAAACAGTGAGGACAGCTGGGTACAAAGGTGTGATCTGATGGCAAAGTGAAAGGCAAGAGTTTTCTATAGATTGCAGACCCCAAAGTTGTCCCTTATATTTCTTCTAGAAGAACTTGTGATCTCCTGGAAAAGCAATAAAAAAATCAACAGTTCTTTCTCTCAGCATCCTGTAATCCTAAGGTACCTGTCACCTCAACTCTGCACAGATCTACTTGATCTCTGTGTTTTTAAAATGCTTATGTATTTTACTGCTGCTAACCTCCTTCAGTTAGTTTGCAGGGCCAGCTGGATTATTCACCTTGTGGAACAACAGAGTAGCTAATTTAATTCCACTCCAAACTTTTGCTGTATATACATATGCCAGTACACATACATGGGAGGACACCTTTTTACCTTTCAGATCTCATTTCAAATGTAATAATTGACCTGTTTTCCTGGCATAGAAAAGCCGAATCCATGTATTTCCTGTGCCATTTCTTTTGATTTAAAGAAAGTTTGCAGTAACAGGAACTAATGCAAATTCTTTTGCCTTTTGATAAATACAGCAATCCTCTATTTTCAAACTACAACTTTCAGATCAGCAGACTTCATGCTTGAGTAAGAAACTTTTTTTTATTACTTTTGTTTATGTGTTTTCTCCATGTTTCCATCTCTGCAATGGCCTGATGATTGCAAGCAGTGCTGGTCTCACACTGAGGTTTTAAAAATTTCAAATCACTGACCATTTGAAATCATTAGTAAAGAAATGAAAAATAAAGTCAGCAATTTTTTACTTCAGTTTGGAATTTTTGACTGCAGAAATTTTGTTTTCAGGAATTAAGAAAGTCTTTATCTTGATTTCAATGTATCCAATTGGTTTTTCTAAATGAATAATTCAATCAGCATTAGAAACCAGTTGGAAGCTTAAAAGAAATCTTGGTTTTGTCTTTAAGTTATAATGCATACAGTAGATATGAAATTAAGTAAAAACAATAACTGTTTAAGGAAATAGGTTTTTCCCTTCTACATATCCATTGAGTTAAAGACAGATTTATTTACTTAGTGAGAGCATTTTAAAGTGCTTTTTCCTTCACTTGTAAAGATGTTTTGATTTGTTTATAAATATTTTCTAACACAAATACCAAAACAAAAATCGTATTCACCTAATGAAAAGGACTTATATCACATATCATATTCTAACATTAAATGAAAAAAATTCTTCTGAAATGTAAAAAAAATATGAAGTTATATTATATTAAACTAAAAACCTGGATAATTGAATGGGCAAAGATATAAAATATCTTTCTGATCAGCAACAAACACAAAATGAGCAGCTTACTTAGCAGGATCTATTTAGTCACATATTTTACAGCTTACCAACCAATCAAAAAAGGGAAAGCTTTCTAAAGGGCATTAAAAGGACAGATGCAAACAAAAGTAGAAGATAACTTAAACCAAGTTAACCTCCTTGAAGATTTAAATCATGATTAAAACGAACAATTTGAATCCTCAGGAATTAAATCAGATCGATGAAAGCTTTGAGTTTGTAAACTTTTCACACGTATCACAGTGAGACCCTAACATACCAGTGATGGTTAATCACAACTGCTCTCACTTTGGAGCTCTCTCCTGGTACTCAGGCTTGACAGGCACCCCTGTCAGCCACATGCTTTAGCTCTGGGCCACAGCTGGATTTCCCCCATAGCATTTAAAGAATGTGCAATCCCAGAGGTTTTCAAGCTGTGACCCACTTTAGAGTGATAGGTGACACAAGGCTGGGAGCAGCATTCCTACCATGGCTGCTGGTACTCAGAGAAGTACCCCTGCCCCTGCTAAAATCACTGTCAGGTGACAGTGATCAGCCCACAGCACCCAAAGCAGAAAAAAAAGAGACAAAGTCATTTTCTCCCAAGGTCTGTAGTGACCAGTCTTACAAAGATGACCATGGTCTTCAGGTTTAGAGCTACAGGCTGGACCTTTGATGTTCCTTTCAATGAGGAGGTCCTTGTCCATTCCTGCCCAGGGTTTCCTCATAACTGGAAGGCAGCAAGTATCACAGAAAACACCAACCAGCTTTTGGTTGGACAATAACTAACCAGTATTTACCCTTTCTCAAATATTTCTGTCTCAAAGAGAGCTGCTACAATGGCTGAATGAAGGGAACTTGGAGGTAATGGCATCCAGAGATTTCGTGCCTTTCTTTCTTTTCTGTTTCAAGACAGCCACTCTGCTGCAGGTTGAGTTCCTCTAGCAAAGAGTGAGACCTACCTGTAATAAAGTTAACAATGGGATAGTTCTGGTGAAGATACAGAGGCAATTTCTTTGATGCTCTAGATGTGTTACCTGCAATGCGGTGATGATGAGCCATCTGGAATTTCCTTTTTACTGTAAACCCACCAATTTTAATTAATTGCCTGTTTTGTTGGGCTTGTAAACTGAGAACACAGTCCAGATCTCACAAAAGCCTCCAGTCAAAGGGCAGGTTCGATAGCTGACTATACAATAGAAGGAGTCTGTCTGGCTTTATTTCTGGTAGATGAGGTCACTTTTTGAAAAATTGGATCTATAAAACTGCAGGGCATGATACAATGATAATAAATGCATGGAAGCTTTCATATTTATTAATTGCACATATTATAAGATAGAAACTAGCCAGAGTAGTTTTCTAAATTGGGATCAAGATTTTTTAAAGCACCAGCTCTTTCAGCTGTAGATCCTTGTACAAAACCCACCAGTGAAGTTTCTAAGCATCAAGAGACTGAAAACTGCGTAAGTATTTGAGACAAGGTAACAAGAACATCATGTGAGGTGCACACCTGCTTTAAATTATCTTGTTCATACAAAGATGTACATTAAAAAAAAAAAAGGATTAGAAGTGACGCTTCTAACTTTCTAATTTCTAACACTTTTCCCAAATCAGTTAATAAAGAACGACTTCTAGAGATCACTTCCTCGGAAATTACATGCAAGCTTCCATTTACTGTTCTGAAACATGAATGATAAATGGCACAAAACTGCTCATATTCCTACCTTAGAAAGTAGAAACTGAGGCACTGAAAGTTTATGTAGCTTCTTCAGAACTGCCAAAGGACTAGGGAATACAACTCTTGTCCTTGTTCTCAAGATCATCCATTAATTTTTCAAAAGTGAGAGATGTTACTGTGATGACTGTATTGTTTCCCTTGGAGTGAAAGGCAAGTCTCCTCCTGCACAGTTTTCTTGATATTGTTTGTTAAATTCCTTCTTGTGGCTATCAGCAGGGCATTTAAAAACCAAAATACATAAAGGAAAAACTATGCTACATGGCAGGTATAAAGAGCAACAGTTCGAAGGATTCATGCAAATATTAAAATGTACCTCCTACAGTCAACCTAGTGTTATTCATGGTTTCTGTTACACTGCCCAGAGGTTTTTCATTGTTTCCTACAGAAAGGATATTTGAATTTTTTCTTTTACTTTTATCCCAGTAATTAGTCATGACTGACATTCAGAGATATGCAGGGCGAGATACCCCAATGCATTTTCTTTTGACAGTCCTTGAATTAGGCTCAGTGCTAAAAGAAAACATTTCCCTGCACCCCTGCCCTGTATTTTTAAATGAATGTCATCCAAATGGCATTGCCACTCAAATCTTACAGCGAAATTCCTCATACGCTGATAGTGCAATGTGGGAATCTCTAAAATTGTCCCCCGTAGGTTCGAATTCAGGCCCTGAAGGTTCACTTGAGTTTAATTTCACTAATCACACGGGGACAGTTATTTTTTGCTCTTGCTCAGCTTCTCTTTCACTTGCAAGCGCGCACACACACACGTACACACACTCTCACTCACGCTGCATCCCTCCCTTTCTATTGCACTTAAGTCCAGACCCGCTCTGACCATTCCTGCTCACAAGCGGAGAGCGACACAGCACCACGGTGCCTAAAGACCATAGGTGGGTCCTGTGCTTCAAGCCAGTTTATTCACATTTGAGATGGTAAGATTGATTTTCATCCTGCATTTCTGAGTTTATTTAACTGATTTCAGAAATTGCCACAGAGGTGGGGGCAGAGATCGTCTTCAAGGTTGTTGTCATCTGGAATTTTATGTCCTTCATTTTCCTTCACTCTGTATGCCTGTCACATCAGCTTAACTGTGAGTAGCGTACTAGCCAGTACCTCTGGCATACTGTATATTAATAGAATATTGATATATCCCAAATACTGTTGTGGGATTCATCATTTGGTAAATCCTCTGCCGTCTGCAGTTTTACAGAGCTGTTTAATTAGCAATTTTACAACCTCCTATTCTCTCATTAAATTAATTAATAATTAAGTTCAAATATAGGCATCTTTAATGTCATAATTATATTTCAGTTTTATGGTCACCAGAGTTTAGCTCATTAGGCAAGGTAGTCATAAACCATAGCTCTATTTAGGGGCTGAGGCACTGGTGCTCAGGTAGTTTGCTTCTGTGTGCTATTTTTTATCCTTCTTACTTTCTCTTCTTCTTCCCCTGTCTCCCCCCTCTTCCTCCTGATTCTCCTACTCCACTCCCTCTCATTGCTCTCTACTAATACAATTTTGGTTTTTTTTTTTTCCTGTGGCAGCTCTTTCTCATTCATATGCCATGTTAAAAAAGATCCTTCACACACCCTCATAGCCCTCCCCTCCCTGTTACTTCCTCTGTGATGCTGTGCAATGATGCTGGCCTGCTCTGGGTCCTGTTTCCTTGCAAGCCCTAGGGACCATCACCTCCAGTACTGGGCACCCAGCAGTGGCAAATTTTGTGTAGCATCCTACCAGGGAGGTTGTATTCCTTTTTGACAGTGAGATTTACCAAGGCACGGGATGTAGTAATGACATTTCACACAGTATGGTATGTTGTTCCTTGTTTTATATGTAGTGGATTTATTTCAGTCATTATCACTGATTAAACCAGCTTAGTTGAAAAGGCAAAGCAAAACTTGGCTTTGAAATTGTTCTTATTTAATTTTGTTTGTGCTCACATAACCCAGGACAGCACTAATTATCTCTTTAGTGTAGCTCATATTTCTAATGTAATTCATATGTAAATTGTAATTTAAATCATATGGGAATGTTTGTGTTCCTTGCATATTCTCAGTAAAGAGTACAAACAGTGAATTAAAACTGTTTGGAAATGAAAACTTTATGTTGCCTTTTTTGAACTGTCTTTGATTTCTTTTGACTTGCTGTTTCTCTAATGAATCATGATTCAATTGGATGGCTAAGGCCAATGCGTTTAGTCACCTCTCTCTGTATTTGTGCAGCTTGCTCATTGGCCTGCTTTTCCTTCTGAATTTGGAAGGCAGTGAGGAGCTTTCTGCCTGCTCACTATCTTCGAGAAAAAACATCATAAGATGGCTATTGCTATTAATAAATAATATTTTTTATGACTAGAGAGCCTACGAGCATGGCATGGCACTATTTGTGCTGCTTTGCTACTCAGAGCTGTGCCAGAATGTTCTTTCTAGTAGCATATCTGAATGATATTAGGTTAAAATTTTAATCCCAATCCAAATTTTCCATCTAATAACCTTAACTATTTTTTTATTTTTTTTTATTTTTTTTTTGCATAATGCAATATATGCAATATTAATGTCCTCTCTGAGAGCCGCTTCTGTCTAAAATGAAGTGATATTTTAGCAGGGCAAAAATTTAAGGGGCACATCAAAATTGATTTGTGAGTGGAGCACAGGACAGTTGTTTCCAAACTTCTGAAGTTTCAGGACACTCTAACACCAAACACCACCCACTAAGGTGGGTGCCAGGAAGATGAGTGTGAAAGCCTGAAGGGCCATGAGTAGCAGGTGCAACTGTGCTGCCAGCCCCTGTGGAAGAGAAGATGAAGCAGAAGACCTGAAGGAAACAGGAAGGTTAAAAGTTCCATTGGAAGAATAGTTAGACCTATAGAGCTAGCAAGTTAGTGAATGATGATGCCAGCTACACCTTTCTTTGCCAGAACTGCCTTTTACATTTCCTGGACTGAGGGAGCAGTCCCGACTGAACTCACCACATTCGGGAGATAATGAATGCCTGTTTCTCATCCTGCCAACACAGATCTCTGCCCAGCCCATGCCAAATGAAATTGTCTACGCTGCACAGACAGACAGATGTACTAGGCCCAATGTCATGGCTTTGCCCCAGCGAACTGTGACCTGACCTGCCGCTGGCCACACAAGAGTGTGTTTGCAGCGCTTCCCCAGGTTTGGTGCAGGAGACTCATGACACAATGGTCCTGAAAGTGTCTTCCCATGGACAGCTGCTGCTTAGGCTGGCATGCAAAGCCTTCCAAGGGGAAAAATCCTGAACTCCCTGCCAGCTTCTTTCTTGCTCATGGGTATTGCTGTGGCCAGAAGAGAGGTAAGGCTTTGAGGGCACATATTTGTGTGTTAGTCCCTGCTGCTGTAATGCCGAGCTCTGGGACCCTGCTCAGCGGTGGGAACATTGCACGTGCCAAGAAAGAGGCAGAGGAGTTGCACCAGTGAACAGGCACACCTGTTTTGTAGCATCCAATCTCCCCATTGGGAAAGGTGCTCCCTAATTGACAGTAATCATCTTTCTCAGCCTTTGGGGACCCCTTACAGATAAGCTCAGCCTGTCGAGGTGCAGCGTCAGGGTGCTGTGTAGCCCAGCTGAGCAGACCGTGGGCACGGCAAACAAGAGGGACCACTGGTCTGGTTTGGCTGTGACCACAGAGCCCTCCAGGAGCCAGGTGCCCTCCAGGGAGGGACACTGCCACATTTAGGGCACACATTTAAAGCACATGTGCACACACACACACGCACACACATTCCCCGTGACGACACCAGAGCTGTCCGAAACTATTTTCAATAATTGATTTGCTGTTTAATTGAACATCATGACTGACTAACATAGCTCATTACTTTACTCATTAGTTAATTATCGAAGAAAGTAGGACAAGTCAATAAAATGAAAGGCTGTAAATTCCAATACTAATTAGCACCATCTCCTCAGAGACATATTTAAGGGCAGATTGGCTACCCAAATGTCCCTGGACCTTGTAGGTGAAGGGAAAGGGTACACTTACCATAAATCTAGATTACCAGCAAGCAAGGCTCCTCAGCAGTAAGTAGTCAAGTACACAAGTGCTGAGTTACCACCAGACACCCTATTTGAACTGGAATTTTGGAACGCAAGCAGCAGAGAAATTCCTATTTTTAAAAGAAAAGAGGGGGGTGGGGGTGGTGAGGGAGAGAGAGCTCACACACCAGAGAGGATTCATATTTAAAATAAATTATGCAAAGTGAACTACTTCTGCAGAGCACATTTGCTTTCTTAAGCTCTCTTTCCAGGTCTCTTTACAAGCATACGCTTATCCTCTTTTTTTGGCAGTCCAAACCCTACTGAAAACATTAGAACATCCCTTCAGAAGTGGACACATTTTAATGTGAGGATTCTAATTTATATCTCCTTTTTTTTTTTAATAAACTATTCCAGTAATGGAAATTATATACTCTTGTTATTGCTTTGTAGTATCTTTTTATTATCTGTCTTCTTTATTATCTCAAAATTTTTTTTTGTATTCTTTTTAATTTAAAGCAAGTCTGATATACCATCTGAGGCAGAATCTAATGGTCCAGCAGAGCCTTAAATGAGCCAAAAAGTGATTTAAAACAAAGAAAGGCTAAAAGAGGACTGGGAGAAAACTAGACTAAGAGAATGCATGCATGTGTATACATTCATGGCACGTAACTTAGGCATGCATGAGCACATATACATAAAAATATACACATATACATATATACACATGTATACACATATACATACATATAAAAATCTACACATATATATGTATATACACTTATTATTTAAGTATAATACATACGTATTTGTATGTATTATACTGAAATAATATGTGTATGTATGTATATTAAAAAATGCAGATACATACATACAGCCGCATACATACACACTGAAATATGCCTATGTAGGGTTCTTATTGCTCAGTGTGGGTAAATTATCAAATTCCTTTAGTTCTGAAGTCTAAAAGCCTCTAGGTCTATCTTCCTTTAAAAATCGATACAAGAGGACTTAGATTATAAAAAGATTCTGTTGATATAGTGGCACACTGTTCAACAGTTTGTCTAAATTTTTATAAACAACTGAGGGATCAAGACAAATATATTTCCTTAATTCCTTTTATTTGGAGGCATATCCTCTGTGTCTTCCTCTCAGCAAATATCCACTTGTGAAAAATTAATTTCCAGTTAGGTGAATGGAAATGGAGATCAAAAGTACTACCTGAGCTCAACTTAAGGGAAAAAATCACCCTAAGAATAGCTCTCGGTCTGGAGCTTTAAATATTTAGCATTTCTAAAAATATATTAATGGATTAATGTAAAAAAAGCTAACAAATGTCTTGACTTACTATATTTTGTGCCTGCAGTTCTGATTATTAATCCCCAAGTTCTGGTTTATTTTCAAATGTTTTAAAAAGCATCGTGCCAAAGTATTCCAAATATTGCATGAATTTTTTAATCAGCAGTTTTAAGAATTTGACTTCTGGTGCTAATAAAGCAAGACTGGAATTTAAATTTAGGGAAGGAGGGGGACATGTGATTGTCTTGCCTAACAGAAAGGTCCTGGAAGAAATAATGCAAGGAAAATTCTCTATTTACTTTGGTAAAATAAAATTTTAAAATAGTGGTATTTTATTATCCATGTTTGGGAGGGGGTATTCATTTGGGATGTTCTCTTTGCATTAGTGAAGGAATAAGAAGAACACCACTGTGAAAAAACTGACTGGGGAAGAAACAGAGAGGAAAAGATTTTCCCAATTATATGTTCATTCAGCATAGGCTAAAGCACAAGGCATATACAGCAAACACAAGCACTGCACATTTGCTAGGAGTCGGAAATTATAAAGGAGAACATTCAGAAAAGCAGGAGCTGTGATCTCTCTCTTGTTTCCAGACAGTGCCAAGCCCTCTTTGATCCTGATAATTTCTTTTATTTTTTTAATGTTTCTGGTTAGATCATGATGGGTCCCTGGTTATGCTTGAACAGCTTGGCTACAGGGCCTTGGGAAGAGCTCCCATACTGAGCAGCCAGCATGCTCAGCCTCCAAAAGCTTAATATGTGTGATAAGTATGGGAATGGGGAGAAGGCTGTGAGAGGACCCCACCTCAAGATTTAAGTCATGCTTTAGAGCCACAATGGCTCTAAATGTACACACATATGCAATTTTTACATTTTACACTGTGATTTGTCACACATAATATAATGTACATACATAATATAAGGTAATCTTCATTTGCATTTTTAACTTATTTTTCCTTTATCTGTTCTCAAACGTTCCAAAATTGGAGGCAGAAGTTGTTTACTGAGTGCAATACCTGGCCTACTCTGAGCCAGCCAATGCAAAACGTGCAGACTGGAAGTGCTCTGGTGAATTTGCAGAGGTCCTCTTCCTGAGATAGGGCCCCCAGGCCCCTGCAGCCTTTAATCAGCTGAAGCTGGAGTGAAGCTGTCAGCTTCTGCTTGTGCCCTGTCAGTTTCAGTACCACTTAGAGCATCCCTGACAAACGTGCTGTGCACATTTAGCAGTCAATCTGTGGGCAAGCTTTTAATTTTCCAGGAAACTTTCTAAGGTTCTACTTTCTACAAGGGAAAACTTTCCAAGTTATAAGGGAGGAAAATGGAGAAAAGCATCCTTCAATCAAACTCTTTTGTTTTATGGAAAGAGCCAGCTGTTATATTTTCGTTAGCAGAATGATGGATTGGCTCCATCCAAGGTGATGTCCCAGTTGGTGCAAGACAGAGCAAGGGTTATCATGTGATGGTGACACCTCTCCTCCTCTGTCAGTCAAACAGTGCTAGCTGTCCCACAGAACTGCAGCAATCTGCTCTTATGGGGAGTATTGTCATTTAAATTATTCACACTGAAATATTTGTTCAGCTCTGGTGTGTTTATAAGTTTCCCATTAAGAATTCAAATTTGAAGATATTTTCCAGCTGCAGGAACTTCTCCAAACACCCTTCTCCCAAGTTACCTACTTCTGGTGTTGCTTCAAAAACATAAAAGTGTTAAGTGTCACTGCCTGGGATGAGTGACTTCAAGCAGAGCTCTTCCTATATCTTTTAAAATACCAAATGTATCTCAAAATAATGCAATGTCCCAGACATAAACAAGAATTCTTTTTATGTGTAAATTATTTCGAGACTTTTCCCTTATCCCTTTCCTTTCTGATGCCTGGTAACTTTTTTTTTTTTTTCTGAGTAGTTTATGGGCTAAACCTATTTGCTAATTAAAGGTCCTTCCTTCTCCTCTTGGGAGTTTAAAACCTCTACTATTATTTCTTCACAGAGCTCGTTCCTACAATATCCCTGCTGTAAATGCAGCTGAATCTTTCCTAAGATGATAAAAATAAGGCCATGGCACATCTGAGCAGTCTGGAAGGGTGCAGAGAGGAGGAGGACACAGTTTCTTCACAAGTCAAATCAGTCCCTAGCCTTCAGCTTCCCCGCAATCCCCATGGTGATGTCCTTGTAAGAGGGAAATTATTGTAACATCACAAGACTGAGCTCCAATAACCACACTGGTCCTCGGGGACTCTGCCATTTGCTGGCCCACAACATGGAAAACTTCCTGAATAGGCTCCTTCCCTAACCCCATTACAAACACAGTCTTCCCAAGCAGAGGACAGAAACTTCTTTGAGGACACTCTAAGAGTTAAGAGTCCTCAGAAGACAGTTTTGGATGCCTTCAATGCCATTCCTGTAAAATGGGAATGAAAGCACTTCTGGTCTCCTGAAGGCGCCATATGAAGATTATGGCAACCTCATCCAGAGAGAAATTAGGAAATTAATTCTAAATTAATTAGAAGTTAAATTAAGCATTGGATTAATTAATATGTAAGTGGCACCAATATATAACTATTTATTACTACTAGTAAGAGTGTCGTTAGTACCACTTTTACTATTTTTTTTTAATTACTGTGGCACTTAGAAACCCTCACTACAGATAAGATCGCTGTTGCACCAGCAAAACAGAACCAAACATGGTCCTCTCTCCAAAGGGTAAAAGACCAATGGCTGTACTTATGGGAGCAGTTTTGGTCCTATCAGTACAGAGAGTTGCCTAATGAAATCTGAAAGACAATTTAAGGGAAGGAAAAAAAAAATATTCATTCATATGGTTTCCTGTGGAAGTTAGCTTCCAAGCTAAAGCATGCATTAAAACCCAGGAAGTGATTAGGCATCAGCAGCTGGTGAAAAAGAATGTACACATACACTGACAGACTTAATAAACTGAAACAGAAGGCACAGCTTTAGGAAAAAAACAGCAGCAACAAACTTTTGCAGACTTCAGTGAAAGAACATTTTCAGTCATCTCTAAAAAGAGAAAAAGTTTCACACACAGTCAGCCTACCCATCTTGCCAAAAAGAGTCAAAGTAAAGTCACCTATCTCTATTACACAATAAGTAAAAGGCAGACAAATGAGGAAATAAACAAATGTTTATGCATATATATGTTTCAAGAATCCTTCTTTCCTGCGGCTGACATTAGTCAAATTCTCACTGCCTCTCCCAGTCAATTCTCTCCTTCAATAAACCAATAAGTCAATTTGTTCCTTCTCCAGCAGAAGAATCCCCTGCTCAGCAAAAAATGCATCATTTCACTATCAGATCAATTCATCCTTCCTTCTTGTTGTTCAGTCGATAATCTCTGCATGTCCTAAGCAACAAACAGGCCACTGGAAACAAACCTGCTAGGAAATTTCTCTCCTATTATTTGGCATGCTACCTACACATGGTTGGCTTGCCGGGCCCTTCCTGAGCACACAAACACAGCAAATAGTGAAAACAATACTGTAGAGGACTGGATTTTAAGACAATAGAAAGATCTGAACTGACCTTATATGTCCAATAACAGTGCAGCTCTCCAGATAACCGGTGGAACTATATGTTAAACCACAAGTGCATGCAAAATTTCACAATATAAAAATCAAATTAAAATTAAGGATATGATGAAAAACTGCACCATTTTTAGGCAACATAAAGCTTTTACAAACCATTCTATCCCACTGAACTGTTCTGATTGAATTTGATAAATGTAACAAGAAGTGCCCACACCCAAAGCTCTAGACATCCAGAGATTGTAAATAGAGACAGCTCTGCAGAAAGAAAAAAAAATTATCTTCAAATAAAGAATGGCTGTAAGCCAGGCACTTTTCATTTGACTTCACCAGAAACCATCAGTAAAGTTCAGTATGTTCAAGACGTCTTTTCAAATCCAAAATGTAAGAAAATATAGCATTAGAAAAACACAAGTTCTCTGAGAGGTTGTACCTTCAGTACAAAGCACATACACAGGTACAGACCAAACCCTGACTGAAACACAAATACCATATAACTACACGAAGTCACAATGCTCAGCAGATTATGGCATGAAGTGAAAAATATGAGATGTTTAGATTATATAAAATGATGCAATTAGCCGAATTGGCTTGCAGTACAGAAAGGGCAAGGAGCACACAATCCCCAGAACTTTTGTCAAAGTACAGCAAGCACTCTATTTGATGGCCAGGGAAAAAATTCTGTGAGATTATATTTTGGGGGAAGGAGTGGGGGGGTCATCAACATTTAGAAATATAAAGGTTTAAAATATGCGCTGCTAAAAGAAATAGGTCTTTACCTAATTTTAAGTTCAGCTGAGTGGTTTTTGGGTTTTTTTTTGAGTTCGGGGTTTTTGTTCCTACTTCAATTGTTTGATCTCTCTAGCAGTGAGAGATCAAATATGAAATTTATTTTATACTTCCAACTGTGTATCAAAGCGAAAGTGAATTTTGCACCTTTTTCTCTGTGATCTATTAAGATTTGTGAATATTTTCATAACTAGACCACTATTTGCACACATATGAATAAAAATCCATTAAACACCAAAGAGTTACCACTCTCATCCAAGAGCTTTCTTAATCTGTTTTGCCATTAACTGATAATCTCAATGTAGTAGTACAAGTTAGTCTTGGGCAAAAATTTCCAGCTGAATGTTTTATTTAGGAAAGAATGCAGATTTGGGAAAGACAAACTATTCATAAACTCGTACTGGATCTTTTTAGTAGGTCACCTGAAACTAAGAAAGAAAATAAAAAAAATCAAACCGCCCCCTTCCCCTCATTTTAAACAATGCTTCCAGTTATTGCCTCAAACAGATTCTTTTCCATTCTAGGGAAAATCAGGTCTCAATTTAACCCACTTAAATACTTACTGAACAACTGTGACTTATGGACACCAAAATTTCCCTAAAAACACCCAGGGAGCTGTGGTCTCCTTTGGGAGCCTATGTTTTTTGATTGTCTTGCAAGCCGGGAACATCATTTGCGTCAAAGAGCTCCTGGTGCAAAGGCTCCTCCCTGCAAGATTGTTGTGTCTTCATTTACACACCAGCAGTACCTTTGCAATGAGGTGGGAGGTCCCACAGCACCTCCAGTTAAATTCTTTGGAGGATCGAGGGAACCTTATTGCACTCTACAACTGCCCAAAAGGAGGTTGTAGCAAATGGGAGCTGGTCTCTTCTCTCAGGTAACAAGTGACAGGATGAGGGGAAATGGCCTCAAGCTCCACCAAGGGAGGCTTAGATTGGATATTATGGACATTTTTTCTTCAGTGAAGGGTGGTCAGGCACTGAAAAAGACTGCCCAGGGAAGTGGTTGTATCACCATCCTCGGATGCGCTCAAAAGATGTGAGGATGTGGCACTCGGAGATATGGTTTAGTAGTGAACATGGTGGTGCTGGGTTAACATCAGACTTGATAATCTTTTCCAACTTAGCGATTCTATGATCGTGGAAAAGAGATAGAGATTACTGCTGTAAAAGATGATACAAAATACACAAACATTAGAAGCCTCTTCAACTTAGAAGCTAGAATAAGATACAGCTTCTTTGAGACAAAAATATCTTCACTTTTGAGACCACTTAAGTCTACATATATAGGAACTGGCTCATGAGTCAGGCACAAAGGGTTACAGTGAATGGGGTGACATCAGACTGGGGATTTGTCACTAGCAGGTTTCCACAGAGCTCCATCCTCAGCCCTATGCTCTTCAAAATCTTCATAAATGACTTGGATGCAGGACTGGAAGGGACACTAAACAAGTTCACAGATGATACAAAACTGAGAGGAGCTGTTGACTCCCTCAAAGGTAGAGAGGCCCTGCAGAGAGACCGTGACAAATTAGAGATGGGCAATCCCCAGCTGTATGAAATTCAACAAGGGAAAGTGAAGTGCACCTGGGATGGGACAACCTTGGACGTTCAGACTTGGGAATGGGAGGCTGGAAAGCAGCCCCATGGAAAGGGGCCTGGAGGGCCTGGTTGATGGCAAGCTGAACATGAGTCAGCAGTGCCCTGGCAGCCAGGAGGGCCAACCTTGTCCTGGGGGGCATCAGGCACAGCATGGCCAGCTGGGCAAGGGAGGGGATTGTCCCACTCCGCTCTGCACTGGGGTGGCCTCACCTCCAGTGCTGGGGGCAGCTTTGGGAGGCATAATGTGAAAAAGACATTAAGCTACTAGAGGGCATCCAAAGGAGCACCTTGGGGCAAAGCCGTACGAGGAGCACCTGAGGTCACTTGGCCTGTTCAGCTAAGGGGAGAAGAGGAGACTGAAGGGAGACCTCATTGCAGGCTACAACTTCCTTGTGAGGGGAAGAGGAGGGGCAGACACTGATCTCTTCTCTGTGGTGACCAGTGACAGGACCCAAGGAATTGGCCTGAAGTTGTGTCAGGGAAGGGTTAGGTTGGATGTTAGAAAAAAGTTCTTTCCCCAGAGAGTGGTTGGGCACTGGAACAGGCTCCGCAGGGAAGTGGTCACAGCACCAAGCCCGAAAGAGTTCAAGATTTTTGACAATGCTCTCAGGCACATGGTGTGACTCTTGGGGATGGCGCTATGCAGGGCCAGGAGCTGGATTTGATGATCCTTGTGGATCTCTTCTAGTATAGCATATTCTATCATTCAGTGATTCAGTGATTCAACAATTCAGGAAAAAGTGGGACTGCTGGACACCCTGAAATCCATAACATATACACACATATTACACATTCTATAGTTCATACTGTGAACATGTACGCATTGAGTCTCATTTGAGGCTGAGGTAATATAGATGTGAATTCATTTTGAATCACAGCTGATTTTAAGCTTAAAACTCCAGCATAGGGAAATAATCTCTCCTTGAGCTGCCCTGGGCTGAATAAACACAATTTTCCCAGTGTTACCCCATGGCTGTAAGAACTGCATGGTGAGGAGGGAGAGGAGTACCAATCTGTGCAAAAGATTATGGAGGGAAGAGAAGATTGCAGGACGCAAATTGCTCCTACCACAGTCTTTGTGATCATCACCCAGTGGCTGTCCCTTAACTTGGGAGGAGAGAGAGACAACAGAGAGGATACAAGATCTCTTTTTGACTAAGCAGTCTACTTGTACATTGTGTGGTAGCAGGGAACAGTGCCCATACATCACTTGACCAGAAAGACGTTTTAACTGTTGCCCTTGAAATCCTTGTTTTTGTTATTCACAGGACTTATCTGAATCTTCACTCGCCTTTTGCTCCATCCCCGCCCGTTCCATCTCCCAGTAGCGGGGAAGGGTTGGGCCAGCCTGCTCCTGGCCCTGCGGAGGAGGTGGCAGAAGGCTGGCCTTATTTACCTTAGCCGTTCCCCCGTGTAATCCGGGTAATCGTGTGGCTAATTGGCAGCACGGAGGAGCCCCCCACGCTGCAATTCACAATGCCAACCTATTCATATTTCATACAATAGGGTATTTCAGTCATCCCATGCCTTGCCAAGGCGACTGCACTCCCTTTGTTCTGATCTTTTTGGCAGGGGTCTCCAGCTCTACCTCCCCCTCCCACACCAGCATATGTCCCAGCTCTTGCCTGCTGCAGCTGGGCAAGGGCAGTTGTTTTTGTTTTGTTCTTCAAAACCAACGAATCGATCATGGCAGTGTGAAACGTGGGTTAAAACAGTGTCCTCATGTATGCATACATTAGCCATTTGCTACATCGCAACTTCACAGCAAGGTGACTGACGAGGCAACAGTGCTCATGCTTTTCCATTTTGAATGGGCAATCTGTTAAGCATAAAAGGAAATAATAAATAAAAGACCAATGGAACATATTGTTTGAAAAATGGCTCATCGTGCTACATCAAAGTGAAATTAAAAGTACCTCTACCTCAATGTACTGCAACTGTAAAGAAAGATCTAGTCTGTTTTGTAACAGAAAATTACAGGGTCCACATGTATAGATACAGAATATTAAATTCAGATCATATTTCTGCAATAAAGATATTCACCTTTATACGCTGCCTATCTCATATTTGGCATGTAATGAACTCAATAGCCTAACAAATTATAGGATCTGATCTCACCTTTGAACAAAAAAGCCCACAGTAAACTCCTGTAGTTCAGGCTTTACCTCTCCTGAGGGTGTGTTGACACGTGGATAGGAATTCGCAAGGAGATACTGCCTTCATCTCCTAGGCTGGACCATCAGCTCTCTTCCATCCCTGGCTTGCAAAGGCAAAAAGTCAGTTCTCTCCAGAAACTCTTTTGCAGCTTGCACAAAACAGGTCTTGTGAATCCATTTCTCTCCCAAGGTGTAAGGAAATGACACATCATGGCAACTGCCTTAAAATTAATACTACAAGCTTAGTCGAAGGTCTGGAACAGAAATTACTTCTTTGTTTTTGTGGATAACTCTAAATGCACTGTAAAGTCATTTAGGTAATTAAAAAGAAATGTCATACGACATGCTAGAAGATGTCATTCATTCCTGGTTCAAATTCATGCTACTTCATGGATGTACTACTGGTGCTGAAACATGTCAGTCATGACTTTTCTCATAAATGCCTGAGCCACGTTCCTTGGCTTGTGTCCAGGATAGGGAAGTTCACAATTGTGCTGTGCATTACAATCAATTTTCATTTTTTACTCCTAAAATTTGTGAAAAAGCCAGTTTTGAGCTGATTTTCCACACAAAGCTAAGCTTTCTATGGAGAGTTAATTAATTAGCACATGTGAAATATTTTGCAGACTTATGAATAGTACTGTATGGTGTAAAGCACCCAATAGGAAAAAATTGTACAGCATGGTCAGCTAGTTTTTGAGTGCTTAACTGTAAAGTTACAAACCAGGAAATTCAAAATCTTGAGAGAAACAGAGGGCACAACACAGACATATTTAAAATTTCATTTTGATTATCAAAGAAGTTGCAACATCTTGTTTCGAAATACAACTTTCTAATGTCAGAATTTTGAAACCTCTTTATTTCTCCCCCCCCACACACACATAAATCACAAAATAACTAAAATAAATAAAGCTTCTCAAGACTAAATTTTCAAGGCAGAATCTGGCACTACAATGTGCAGCAGAAAATTATCTGTACATCTCCCACTGAAGTCAAGCAGATTTTGTTCAAATTGCTAGCAATAGAATTTATACCACTTGAAAATGATCCTAATACAGCTAAATTTGCAAATAGTTGCCTCCCCCTGCACCCAAACAGCAGGCACACAGCTACAGCAATATAAATGTGTTAATCCCAGCACGATGTATTCCCACATCTCCCTGTATCAAATCATTCTAAAGGGTTTTCAATATACAAGTTAATTAGCTACAACGAAGTACAGAGTAACATCTAATGAAGACTGAGGCTTAAAATACCATAAATGCCTGTTGTACCCTTTTCCCTATCTTTAATATCAACATATTCTTTTGAAATGGGTTACAGATAGAGTTCAAGAGACAGGTGGCATTTAATGAACAGGATTATTTATTATTTCGACTATATGTTGAATATTGTGGTCATTTTAAAATACGTATTTTCAACATCTACTAGAACACCATTTCTGTATTAGCAGCTCAAAATTCTATTACCATACATTATCTATCTGTCTTCTTGTCTGTCTATCTATCCACTTGCAATGGTGAGCAAGACGGTGACACCATTTTTATACACTCTAATTACATACTGTTTCTCATTTTTAAAACAATCAGTGCATGAAAAAGCAGTTGTGTACATTCTGCAGACAAAAAATAAAGTTTCTGTAAAACTAATTGCGGAGAATTAAAATTATACAAACACAAATGTCTGCAGCATACAACTTGCAGAGACAAGTTAAAAAACAACATAAGAGTAAGCTTAATTACCTAAGAAATATCTGATACTTTCAGAAAACACGAAGATGCATGTTTCAAATTTAACTAAGAAATTAAAAACCCTAATTAATTAAATTAAGGTCCTGATCCTGACTGGAAGTCAATGAGTGTTTATCCATGTGAATCTCATAGTTAGAGTGGGACTGAACACTCCCTTTTGCTGTCTGTCAAGGATGAAACTCATCTTGTAATCCCACCACTTCATTAGCACCTTTCCAGCACATTATCTTTGCCTTAATCCTTCTGTCACTTTGGGGATTCAGGGTCATTAGAGTATTGAGGGGTTGATGTTATTGTCGTGGCGGTGTGAATTGATCACTAAGATGACAACTGGTGACAAGTATACTTTATTAGTCTGCTACTTTGCCTCTTAATTGCTACTGATTAACCTGTCTGTTAAAAAGGAAATTTGGACTCCTTCTGCCATTGCCAAAGATTACACTGCTTTCTAATAGGACCACTCCCCCTAAAGGAGCCCATTTAGACGTAGCATATTTGCCCTACTCAACGGAGTTATTTGTGTGAGTAAACACAAGGTAGGGCCTTGGCCCTTAAACTCGCTCATTATATTTTGTTTAGCTTTTGATTGAGAGAATTTCTCAGTTAAAAACAAAAAAATCAAGTATTTCTGATTGCTTCTTTACCATTCCAAAGTCACAAATAAGATAATCTTTCTTTCCTCAAAAGTCCTATTTTAGATGTGGCTTTGCTCGACTATTTGTGCAGATTTGTCAGAGGAAGAGCTGGCTCTCCAAACATCATGCTGCATTTAAACTACACATTAAGAGAAAATAGCAACAACAAAAAAACCCAAACTAACCAACCAAACAAAAAATCCCAACCCAAATGCTGCATCTTGCCAGGTTTCATATGCTTCAAGTCTTAATTTTTGTTGACCACAAGAATTATACTTATTATTTAGTTTTACAGAACTCCCTCTTTAAAAAAGGATAAAAAAAAAAGAAAAGAAAAAAAAGAAAAGCCTTTTCAAACTAGATAGCTAGGATAGTAGACAAATCTTAATGGTTGCTCAGTACTGACAATCTTAATACTTGCTCAATATTGACAATCTTTGGATTATCGGTAATTTTGTTTCAAACCTGGGTAAGCATTTCTATAAGAGATCGTTCTCAGCAGCAAGGAAAAATGAATCCAGAACTCTAAAAACTCTGTTCTCCTTTTTGATACTGATTAAAAAAATAACAAGGACAACGAAAAGAAAACTAGTCCCAGATCTCCTATTCCTACTCTAAAACCCACATAAATATCACTCTCTGTATTACACTCCCTTCCAAACCCAAGTGCTAAACCTAACTGGCAAAAAATAAGGACTTTAACCAATGTCTAATCTTGGATGTCGTACTAGAGACATTATAATACGACCCTAGGTGCTCAGGATGAATATTTGACCTTCCTGAGTCATTTGAAGTGTTCCGGGTTCTTTAACAGGATTAGTATTTCACATCCTAGTTTGTAAGGATGACACACCTCTCATGAAGAAAAATTGCTACATAAAGCTCAGATCGGCTCTTTGACTTTAACTGTGGTCGAAAGAAAACTTCAATCAGCTTGTGCAATAATCTGATCCCTCCCTTCCTCTTCTAATTATGCCTACAAAGAACTTTTGCAAAAGCACTTGGTTTGCTTATTAAAAAAATCTTGAAGATGATGGGAACCTTTAATTAATTTTTTATTTGATTTCACTAGAGAAAAATAACAAATACCTAAGGTATTAGAGTAGTTTTACATGCATGGTCCTGTTGAAGAAAAAGTTCTTTTATTTTACCTCCACAGGTTCATACAAAGCACATCTGATCCTGACTAGAATGTTGTTTGGTCTCTGGTCCCACTATTTTCTTCAAAAAGAGAGTCTGATCTTGATATTTGGATGGAAGTCCCTATAGACCCCATTTTAAACTGTAGCTACTTTAACTTCACTAGTTTGGGTTTTAAACTCTTTTAATTTAACTAAGGTACAGCTCATAAGTGGTAAATGTAATTTCAGTCCGAGTGATCCACCTCAGTTTTCATTAACCAGTACCTTAACAGCTTGGCTTACCTGAAACAAATTGGCCTGTGCGGAAATAACCCCACACCAGCTGCAAGAGCATTGGGATTGATGAGCAAGATGTTTGGGAGACAGAACATATGTGTCAAGTAAAAGGGAGAAAGTGAGCACTGTCGTGGTCACTCCTGAAACCAACGTTAATGCTTGCTTTACACAGCCTGCTCTAACAAACATAGCCCTAGGGAATACCTCTTATCTGGCAGCACTTCTGGAAACAATCACATCTGGATATCCATGCCTGAAGATAGGTACTAAGAAACAGTTGGCTCAGTAAAGGCACTGAGAAAGACTGGTGCAGGGAGATGCAACTGAGATCTTTCCTTACCACTACCACGCTGATGACTCAAAATTTGGTTCCCACAGAACATAATTACCTTCCTGCAATAGAAAACCAGTGAGCAGCCCTTCCTGGAAGAGAGTGGCTGAATAATCATAATCTGCTCATTATGGTTTAGGTCATGCAGTTTTTTGGTTTAAAAAATAAAATCAGGTAAATGATCCCTGTACATCTGAACAGCTTTTCCAGGGATTTGAGATCTTTCTATTTTGCATTAGAAAACATGAACATGGACTCTCTGTAGCACAGCCTTTAAGCTTTAAAAGAATTAAATGTCAGACAGCAATTTCTGTGGTTGAACCACTCCATGCTGTTGAGTTCTTTGCCCTCGAACTCCTCACAGATCAGGAAGATACTGTCCTCCTGTGGAAATCTCCACCCTATTGAAATCTAAAAAGTACAAAATTATCTGTCTTGAAAAAAAAAATCTATATATATGCCAAGTCACAGAAACATCTTTAAGGAAATTTCTATCAAAGAAGGTAGACCATAGACCTTACATGATATAGGAAAACAGCAGCCCAGATAAAAGATGCTAAACATCCTGGAGAGGGAAAACTAAGTGTACTGCAGTGGCTAACTGTGCTAACTTGATGGCCCAGACAGGATGGCATTGTGGAGAAGCAAATAAGTGATATTAACTCTGCATTTGGTAATGAGAAAACTACTACTGGAATACACTTTGATGTGCATACATTAAAAAAAGTAGTCAAATAATTGGAAAAATTTAGAAGAATCACACAAATAAAGGACTGAAAAATAAGACCAAAAAATGGGAGAAGGCTGTAAATTTCTCCTGGAGGAAAAGACCTATCAAAAGGGAAATTAGGACCTCCTGGCTAAAAGCTGAGGATAGTTTTACTTTGTGCTGAAGGAGAGCATATTTTTCAGGAAGGTATATATTCCTTTGCTATGACTGAACAGAGACTGTTCAATAACAGCTGATCCACTCTCACAGGCAGAGCTGACTGAGTTTCTGAGAGACTTGCTCTTTCAAGCAGAGCGTCAGCAGATGAAAATGCACTAGAGGCAGCTCTAGGGTTCCTGTGGCAGAGGCCATATCTGATGACAGCAGTGATCACATCTAGACTTAGCATCTCTCTATGAAATATCCTTAGCACTACTCGTTTACTTCTACAGCTGAAATATTTCTGGGGTTTCTTCCCTCCCACATTCTTGGCTCCCCAGTCTACTGTTCCAGTGTATAATACAGGCACAACACAGCTGCTACATATCCAAGGCCTTGTCACACATAGCCGTACTAAATGAGCCTAAGGATGCCACAGCACGCATTCACAAAGAAATTAAGATAGTCTTTTCTTTAAAAATATGCTGGTATTATGCATTGGTGTTAGGAGGACTTGCAGTTCAAGAGATAGCTGTTTGAATAGATAAAACACATGAAGTCCTGGTCAGATTGATAGATTAGCTCAGAGCTCTGGCATTTGGATTAAAGCAGTATAGAAATGAATCTTATATTTGACATTTAAAACACTTTCAAAGGGAACCTTTTCCACTGTCTGCACTTTCTTAAATCACAGCAGAAAGAACTGCCATGGCAGAACAGTGTGAGAAATTACTATCCAACTGCTTCTCTGTTTTCCCACGTTATGACTGAAGACATTAGTCCCTGAATCATTTTACATCCAGGCATTATGTGCAACAACACTGTGTGTAATAAACAGACAGCGCAACAGAAAGAAAATTTGAAAATTTCTTTCTCATTTCTTTTAGACAACATCTAGAATATAAATGTGGTTGTGGCAGCTCTAGTTGAAAGAGAAAAAAGAAAAAAAGAAAGGCTGCTTTCGAGGGCCATGACTAAAAACTTTAGATTTATATAGTCTGACTCCCATTTCCCACACGACCTTGGCAAAGTCACTTATTGTAACACTTTCAGAAATGGATGCTATTTCCTCAGGCTTTCATTCTACTTCTCATCTCCAGAGTATATGGCTGTTTTGCATGTATAACCAATAGCAAAAGTAAAAGTCTCAAGGGACTTTATGGAGTCTCTGGATCTTGATCCTTTCAGGGCTTCAGAGCACTGTTTGATGTAACATACATATAGCATGGTTTGCTAGCTGTTCCAGGACTTCTTCAACAAAACTTTGGGTTTATGGACTGCCAGAGATTTTGAAGCCCAGTTTGAGATTGCTAAATCACCCAGATTAAGTCAGTAAGAGACATAGTAGTTCTAAAATATCAGATCTTTTCCTGACTAATTTCTTCCCATCACATGATATGAAACATTTAATGACTGAAAGACACAAAACTGAAAAGTGGGTGTTTCATCTCTCCCTTATTTCTCAGCTCTCAAATCAGAGCTCTAGCTATTTTTGAATGGTTGAGGAAGAAGAAGTGAGGAGAAAACCACTGAACAATTTGAAGAACTTCCTACTTGGAGGAAGTGAAGTGATACGTTTTATACATATGCTTTATATATGAAGGGCTTTTTAGATTTGCTGGCAATTTACATTGATTTATAAGAAACATCCTCTCAAACCCTGATATTAAGATTAAACTGACAACTGCAATCTCACTCTCCTGCAGTGTTAAATAAATAGTACATATTTTAGGACTGTAAGAATCAATTCAGATAGGAAGGGCTATATCAGACTACAGATTCAAACAGACCAAAGTTCTGCTAATCTGCTAAATTCACTATTGTAAGATATTTAAGTATAGCCATACATCCTCTTTATTGTCACCAGTCTCTCTCTTGCTCATAGTCAAGCTAAGGTAGGATATCAACCTTCACAATCATAAGAAATCACATTATGGTGAATATTCTGACAAGTTTAGCAGAGTGTGGGAAGTTGAAGTGCACTAATAGACCTTGGAAAAACATCAGACTCTCTGTAGGTGTTCATCCCACCAGCTTTAGAAAGTGTTTTATTCTTTTCTCAGGACAGTTTCAGTAATGCCACTTAGGGTTCTCACTGAAATTTTCCATGGATAACCTCTACATTTTACTGTGCCCATAGGAAATATAATTTCTCATTGCCATGGCTTGAACTTTTATTTCCACCTTCTTCGTTTCAGTTGTGTGCATGTCAAGTATTCATTAGTTAACATTTCTTCCCTTCTTTTTTGAAAGAATATCTGTTTTTTCCTTTCTTCTTCTTTCTTTTTAGAAAGAATATATGTAAGCATGTCATCACTTAAACGCTCTACGTAGTTCTTGTAAGATGTTCTATTAAGTCAAAACTATGCCAAGGTGAAAATAACCCTTGCTTTACATGCCAGATCATAAAAACAGCTTAGCTTCTCTGAACATTCTGGTCATAAGTTTTTCCCATAAAAGTTGAAAATTATACCAAACTTATGATGAACCTGTTCTTTAGTTCCTTCAAACAACTCCAACCACCAGCAACAGGACAGGGAACTGCCTGTCATTCTTGGTAGCAAAACTCCACAGGGACAATACCCAGCAAAGAAAAGTGCTCACATTTGTTTCAGTACTTAAACCAAAAATAACAGCAGCAAAAGTCATCCACACAGTTGACTATAATATTGCAGACCTGTAGTGAAATCCTGACAAGTAACTGCATTGATCACTGTGCTTGCACTGATTGCCTTTTACACTAGAAAACTCCAGTTGTACCAAGATTAACCAATAAGAGTAATTAAAGCAGATGGAAAAAACGTTATGAAGCCATGAAATACATAAAATTAAAATATTGGAGGGGGAAAAAACAACACCTGGAAAACAACAGGAACCTGCAAAACCAAGATCTGAACAGGATCAAAAGAACTACCTGTAGCATTCACTTGAGATTCCCTCAAAATATGATGGAAGATATCACCATAAAAAATAATTTTTAAAAAGATACTTGGTTCCAGTAGCTTTCTTAACTGCAATCTTCTAATATTTTGGTAACAAAGAAACTGCAGTACACTAAATGTTCGAGATGAATGTGAACACAAACTTTCTAACAACTCAGTAAATACTTGAAGGAGCATTACTTTAATATCTGTAAATCAGGGCATTTCAAATTAACCCCATATTCATTAAAAAGCTTGCTGATTTTATGTTTATATTATCATTCTGATACAAGCCTGAGAACAAAAGTGCTTAACAATTCCAGTCAAATAGGATCAGGGCATTAATTCTTGTTTGGATGCAAGAGCAACATAAATCATCTGTTCCAGGCTAACAATTTAAAGAGTGCAGAGCGCATTATGTTAAATAAAGTATTAACACTGAGTTAAGAACAGCTATTAAGGGACTTTGAGAGTTCTGGCTCACATTACCTCACACCATTTTTTTTAAAATAACCTTATTCCAGGTTTTTAATCCCATAATTATTCCATAATAGTTTTGTCAGAAAACTCCAGTTTCTAACCATATGTAGCTGTAAGACTTCCTGTGAACTCCTTCTGTTAAATTCTTATTATCAGGCTGACCCACATTAATGACTTTTAGATTTTAATATATATATATGACTTTGTAATTGCAAGATGATTAAATAAAGTGTACTTGATAATCTAAATTTCTGTGGTTTTTGAAACAAACTGCTGAAATAGGGAAGAAAAAAATCAGCTTTTATTTTTGTGTGCACGTATATGCATGCACATGCATATCCACACATTAGTACATACTTATGTGTGCCTTCACTCAGTCATTTAGCAGAATGACTTCTTCCCAGTCACTTTCAAAGCCTGTAGATCGACTGTGTGAGCCTTTTCTGTTATGACCTTGGTTTTCTTTCCAAGACGTTTTCTCTTGGTCTATTCCTAATTTCGGTAGCTGTACCAGATCCGCTGTTGTGCAGACACACATACTGGATGTTGCCACAGAACCCGTTAAGAGCTTTAGATGGTGAGAGTGTAAGAACTCCTTAGCAGTGAGGCTGATGTGGTAGCAGGAGAGAATGGTGGGTGATACATTCATGAACTCGTGCGTTGGCTTGGCTCGTGTATCACGTCAGACAGGCCATACCCATCACCCATTTTGAGCAGAAGAGATACTGCTACCCTAATTGCCTTGCTCTAAGATTTTTTTTTCACAGCCTCCTTTTTATAGAGTTTTGTTTTCCTCCATGACACCTGTGATCTCTTTGAGTCAAAGAGGCAGGATTCTGCATGTACGGCATATCTAGAGGGCATATGGCAACTATATTTGTTTACATAAATACCTATCTACAGAGAAAGACCTCTCCCACATTACAGATACTTGATGTTTAGCTGGAAATCGGAGAAAGCTTTGGAAATTTTTCCAGTCGCAAAATGTTCAGATGGTCTAAATTCAGTAGTATGAAGCAAACCTGACCAAAATAACTTTATGTCACAGTAGCCATCACAGATGGCATAACAGCTTTGTAACATAAATAACAGCTTTAAAAAGGGCATGTCTTACTGTCTGTACTTTTTGTCCCTTCAGTACAAAAAAGACAGGGACAAACTGGAGAGGGTCATGCTGAAGAGACCCTCTCATTAGGGTAGGCCAAAGATTGGAACTCTACAGAAGATTTGGACTAGATGACCTCCTAAATTCCTTCCAGACACCATTATTCTATTACTCTGATAGTCTTTCCAGTACATCTCTTCGTTAGATATTATTTGAAATATAACTGGAATAATATAAAGACAAGGATGGTCTCCAGGTTCCATTTCCATCTTTTCCTTGGCCAGATTTTCCATCTGACATAACTCCATAAAGCTTTAACGTAGTAAGAATGTAGCACCCAACCCTGTTGGATTTAAGTGCATTTGTCACAGAAATTGATTGGAACAATCAGCTGAATAAATAGATATAACATATCTTTTAGTGCCATAAAAGTGACATGACTGCAGGTAAATCATATGAATAATTACAACCAGGAGCCCAGGTTTTCCAATCACTTTCCATACATACTTTTAATTGCAGGGCCTTCTGGTGACTAATTTACCTCTTTTTGTAGAGAAATTAAAGAACAGATTTGCAGTGACGGTCAAGCTGCAAGGTACCAGTGAATTAACAGCAAAATTAAACACGGCGCTTTTAAGAAACATTGAATTTTGCTTCATCTTTGTTATATCTCACATGTATTAATGTGAACACAGTGTCAAGAGAATGAATTTTTATGTCTGCAGCTGAGATTAATTCATTCATGAAATGAAAATACTTTTGTGAAACAAATAAACCTCTCTTCAGGCAGAAGTGAAAGTAGTTTATAAAACCTTACCCAATCAGAGAAAATAAGAAAACTGCATGATTGAGATGACTGTTCTGATAGATAGTGTGAACTATTTAATTTTCAAAGAACTTTCCAAGCAGAGAATCTGTGGGAAAATCAAATATGAACACTGTTTACATAACATGTAATTGAAATATTTTCATTTAACATTTGAGACATAAAATTCCATTTTAGGAAAAAAAAAAAAGCTCAGTTCTGTTGGAATGGTCCATTGTCTATTCAAAACAAAAGCTAAAGTGGTCAAGAAAAATAATTGGAACAAAGACAATGTGAAATTTTTGCTCTTTTTAGTACATAGCTCAGTCAGCTTTAAAGCTGGGAAGAAAATGTCTGGATATACTTTTAAATACGTGTAAAGAAATTGTTTTCATGAAAATTTATCTGACTTCCCAACGAGCTCTAAATTTCAAAGAAATGTTTAATTTTCTGCAAAGTAAAATTTGCACTAGAGAGGCTAATTATTACTCAGAAAAAGAGGACTACATTTTCTGAAAATAATAATCTGTTATTATAAACAGACTATCCATCTAAATAATTTACCAAAGGGGTTCTGTCTCTTACATACTTTAGTAATTTAATTTTTGGTTTTGGATTTTTGACCTCAACATTTTCTTCTTTATATACGCATAAGTGTGTGTGCCTATCTGTGCCTTGTTCATTCTCTTTTCATGTATTTATATAAACTAGAGGAACAAACCAGAGACAAACTGCAATACATAGGAAAATTTGGTATGTCTGCTTTGACTGACCTTTTCTCTCTCTCATTTTAGCTTGTTTTATTTCCAATTAACACAATTATTTCCCAATTCACCATTATTATTTTTGACCTTGAGTTTTCTAATAATTTTGGTAAGGCCTGAACCGTACAAGTCATGATTCTATGAACATGAGCCGGCATGTTCTCTTGTACGGGATGTTGTCAAACAGAAGGTTTGGGAAACATCAGGGCAGGGCTTTTGCACTTTTCCTATTTCAGCTAAAAAGTACTGTTGTGAAACGTAGCTGAACCTCTGCTCTGAAGAGCCCAAGGGAGAACATGCATATTTTTACTTCAGAACTCAGTCCCACCTTGGCCAAGAAATCAAGAAGTGTGCCCCATCACTGCTAGTTTTAGTCCCTCTGAACAGGATGTTGCCCTAGCTGTGTTGAAAGTTCCAGCTGTGAGCAAATCTATTTGGAAATCCCACGGGAAGTAAGAGACAAAAAACAGTTTTTGCATTTCTCAGGTCGTTATCATACTAGACTATGAACTAATGTTACTGATTCAAAATGCTTTTAGACACCCAGTTTGTACAAATACACAAAGTTTGGTGGAGTACCTGAGGATTGTCAGCCTGGAAAAATGGTGAGGATTCATATCCTGGGTCATTAGCTCCAGCTTCCATTCACATTCACGTCAGGCCCTCAGCTTCTGGATGAAACCAGAGCAAGTTGCCAAGGACAATGTACAAGAGATAGCTAGATGTTTTCCAGCCTGAGGAAAAAACTTACTTCAGATGGGTGCACTCTGAAATTTGGACCAGTGTGCAGATCTGCGTTTTTGTTGCCTGGTCTCTGCCTGCATGAAACACATGAAGAATTCAGATTCTTACTTACATTTGCCAAAACAAGGCTAATATAGAGTCAAAGATGAACAATTTATAGTAAACATCACTGAATCTTGGTGTAAACTGGAAAAAAACTCCAAACAAGTGAAAACCAGTAAGACTAACCATAGAGCAGAGGGATAGAGTTACTTGAGCAGTGTAACATTACAATACTAAGCACAAATATTATGAAGCTCCATTAGCTTCCAGAACTTACCCATTAGACCCATCTCTTTATTTTCATATGCCAAACACTAGTCCTTGGAGACAGGGAACTTCTTTTTTTGTATGCACTTCTATAGACTTAAAGTGGAGTTGTTCTTCTCAGCTGAATCCTACATGTTAGTGTGAGACCAAAATGCTCATATGCCATGGAGCCCCAAAGGGGTGAACAAAAATGTCCTTCCCAGACCCTTCAAGTCACCACAGATTTGTCTATGATACAGAGACAACAACACTGCAATTAAGTTCCCTTTAGCTATATGGAGTTGAAACTACTGTTTTTAAAAAAAGGTAAATAATAGGGAATGGAGAAGAAAGTAACAGCCCTTTTTTTGCAGAGATAGGAATTTTCAACACATTTGCATTTCTGTGTACCAACAGACACATCATGCTAGTTTCCTTCTTTGTCAAATAATGCCACATAATGTGCTCAGTTTGGGTCGTTTGCTAACACAGGAAGAGAAGGAGCTGGGGCCTTTCTGAGAGTGTGTTCATAAAAGGTGTTTATTCAGTATATTACATCAATTTTCCACTGGGAGTGTTTCTGTTCTCAGCATTCCTCTCCCTGAACCAATTTGGAATCAATGCCTGATCTTCTGCCTCTCTTGCAGCTTGCCTTCAGAGTGTTCTCCTTAAGGAAATTATGCATGGAAATTCCTTTTTAGGAGCTTTCACTGAAACCACAAGTCTGTATCTGAAATATATACTACTGAAAAATTTTGCCCAGAGCTTTGTCTTGGCTATATAAAGAAATTATAGGTGTGGACCAATTTCTGAATTAGCATGAAAACTGCTTTTATGTGCATATGAGAAGGGCCTTTTGAAACATCTTGCCAAAGGCTTTTTTGTCTTCTGGTTGTTATAAGAAAACATGGTTGCCCAAAAGAAAAAAACTGATCATGGTTCCACCTTAATCAGATTCATGATCGTGTCCTAATGCAATTTGTCTTAATCCATTTCTAAGGAAGACAACCATTTATGATTTGGAAAGACGTGTGGGAATAAATGTGGCTATATGGAAATCCCCTGAGTCCTTTATTTACTATATTTTACCAGTTCATAAAAAAAACTAATTACATTTTAGAGAAGAAGGCATTATAAATGCGATGTATATTCTAATACAAAACCCCTCTACCCGGGTGTCCTACAATCAAACTGTGCTCACTTTGCAGTCTCACAGTGCGTTTTATATCTCTGTTGCTGGCTTTAGAATAATGATGCCATGCTTAACACATTATAATACTGATCACACATTTCAGCACATAGCTCAAAGTGGTGCTATGCTTGTTTTTTGGGGGGAAAGAATGCCTTCTGCTTAGAATGCCAGCAAATTGCCCCTGCAGCAAAAGAGATAATTAATTAATACTTGTGCAAATATCTGTACATTCATCCACACACAAACCCCTATATATTTATTTAATTAAAATTATCTGCTCCAGAGAAGGAAGAGACAGTTCAGTGTGTTCAGGAATGTGTTTAGACATACCTACCCCAACACATGCACAGCAGGAAACGCAGGGTGGGATGGGAAAGGATACAAGAAAACACTTAAGAGAAAATTTAGCTTTCTACATATGAGTTGTCCCATTGGAATTGTGTGAATAAAGCTAACCATAACTGTTTTGAAAACTGGGGTCCTAAAACAATACAGAGGAGTTCCAAATGCAAAATGGCCTAGGTTTATTTGCACTGAAATTCTTTCATGTACTATTTCCCTCCATACACACACATTAAAATATTATAAATGTTATTGTTAAGAAAAATTTTGCTATAAACATTACTGACTATAATAAATGCCATAAACGTGGGGCAGGTCAGCAGTGTAAATAATCACAGTCTTTGTATTTACCCATTTGTAAGAAATAGGAGATCATGTAACTCATGAAATTATAATTATCCAACATTTCATCATTTGTTTTTTACTTGAAAGGTTTGGGAAATAATGTTTTTCTTTTGCATGCTCGCATCTGTGGATGATCATTTGTTCTTTAGCTAGTGAAAACTGAAGTCCTAATTCAAAGCTTATCATCTGCTGTAACCTTTTCATCAGGTGACTGGTTTCATGTACTGGAAAAGTTGTGCTGATGAAGAAACCATGGTTTTACATCGACACGATAAAGGACTTCTTTGCTTGTTTGCCTGATGAAAAATAGCCCTCTACTGAAGTTAAAGTTTCATTTTATACAGGACTGCAAGATAGAAAAAATTGACTCAGTTCCAACTTGGAGCTAAATTTAAGTAGTGGAAAGAATAGTGAAGGAAAATTCCATTACTTGTTCAAAACACATTGATCTTATTTTGTGCGTCTATAATGTTAAATAAGACAAACGGGAATAAAATAAACTGAAAACCTCACAAAAAAATTTTTTTTTTGAATCCCATAATATTAAAGCAACATTTCGATATGAAATTATTTTTAAGATTTTCTAAAAGAGTTTTAATTTTTATAAATCAGCATATTGAAAAGCAAAGTTTCCTCAAAGTGTCTAAAAAATAGAAAATTGAGTCCTTTTTTCATAAGACAGAATGTTAGGTTCTCCTTTTCTATTTTAATTACTTACTTTTAAACACACAGAAGTGAAATACATCCCCTTGATATTCTCTATGATTCTCTATGCAGTGCACCATAAGACTGAAAAAAATCGATGGACCCCTTGAAACCATCTTGTTACCATCAGTATGAATTTTGGTGTTCAGAAAACCTCATGCCTTAGCAGCAGTCAGAGACTCAAGAAAAACTTCAGGTGTGAAAAAGATACATTATAAGAGCAACTTTACTGGTAAAACAAAAGGACTAAGATTAGATGCATCCTGATGCATAAGCAGAATATGAAATAATTTTGTATTAATTGTGTGGTTTAGTTTCCAGGATAATATAGTCTCCAACATGTTTACAGTTGAATAGAAAAGGAGACGTAATAGATTTTTGTTTTAGTACACTGCACCAGTAAATCTGCACACTGAAGTCCTAACTAATGTATGAACCAAACATCGCAGCAACTAAATCCATCTCCTTTCAAATTACTACGTACACAAAGCTGAAAGTGCTCTCCTTTAATTTTTGTGGCTGTTATCACCTTAGTTTGTTGTGGAATTTCACTTTTTTTTTCCCTATGTTGGACCTTGCCTTTATTTGAAGAATCATTTCTCCCCATGTATTTGGTTTCAGTGTTTGGCATATGTTTCTTACACACATAGCACACCACATGTAAGCCTGGACACAATCCTTGGTCTAGACAATAACAGTGGCCAAACTTTGTACTCATATGATGAAAAGCAACTTTTTAATGTTGAAGAATCTTACAACTAGTACAGAATTAGTGTGATGTGAGCTGATGGGCAATGAGTATTCGAAAGTAACAAATCTAATCTGAGAGGAAAATAAACTGGAGACATTTTGGAAAGAGAAGTTGTCAAAAAATGGACATTCAACACTTTCTAGAATACTGCCTTCTTTACACTTGATACCAAAAAGACCCAGGTAACCAAAAATCTTTTTTTCTTATATTTATTTTTTAATATTTAATTTTAGATTTATTAAATCTGAAAGTTGCAGACATAGTTTTTGCAAGCTCAGCATGCTCAACAAGTAATTCTGAGTACCTTTAACAAGACAAGACTGATTTTCCTATTGGGAAGATTAATTTCTCATTGCTCTTGTTGTATAAGTACAGGCCTGTTTTCCTTTGTAATAAATAAAGCTGAAGTCAACACATGTAACCACCGGTATAATACGTGCATGTTGTGAAACTTGCCCTGACTCAAATCTGCTTAATGGTTTTCCACTGAAAATTCAACGTCTGCCAACACCACACAAATCTTGATAACTGATGTCATCATGAACCCATTAAGCCTTGGTTTTTAACATGTTAGGAAAACAAAGGGTTTATGGAAGACTGCTAACAGAGGGCTAAATTCTGGAGCCCTTATTCAACAGTAGGAATTGTTCTTTAAGTAAGGTGTGAGTAAGAACATCTTAAGCCTAGCAAAATGTAAGCAAGCTCTTGTTCCACATTAAATTTAATCACCAAGCCATTCATGAAAATGACACCGTAAGATATGAAACCTGTCACTGCAAATCACCTTTCGTCACTGAGGCTGATTTGGGAATGCATGTCCTGCCACACCAGCTACCAGCTTTGATGTGTCACAGCTGTGATACCGCAGCAACGAAAAGCCATTTAAATAGAGGGGGAGCTTTGGAGGAGTTAGGCATTTTCCCCTAAGGATCTGAAACTTCTCAGCAGAGGCTGTCCAGAGATACGCACTGAATAAAAAGGTCTTCATACCAAAATCTCATAATATGCCTGCAGGATCCCTGTAGCAGTAGCTAAGGGAACAGCTATATAGTGTTGAAAGAGTAAGGAGCATCTATCCAGATAAAGGAGGAATCCCAAGTTATCTGTAACATCCATACACCTGAAAAACTGATAGTGCCTATCCAGCAGTTTGTTTCCTGGGCACAGAGGTGGCTGATCAAAGTTACAGCGTAGGACCTGTGGGGGAGGGAAAGTCATTTAATTAATGTGCCAGATATCCTTGCCAAAGCTTTCGCCAAGATTAGGTTCAGATTGTTAAGAAATCTCTTAGAGAAGGATAATTCTCAACACCTGCGGGCACTTTTATTAGCTGCCTGCACAGAATAGAAAACCTTATGTTAAAGCATTTTGCCTCTGCTCTACCAAACTGACCTCACATGCTTTTATCTGGACATAACCATAAGCAGATTTTAAAGCAGGCTACAGACGAGTTAGCTAATGGGCGAGTGTTCTGTGGCAAATCAGCTTGAGCAAAGTAGCCTGTGGATGGAAGCAATCACATAAAGCTGTTCAAAAGGGGATGCCGTCAAAACAAGGGTAGATTTGGGTGCATAGAGGAAGAAAGTGAGAGAGATCACTAGGATCTTTAAAACATTCAGAGGAGGCACCCACCTAATGCAGCGTTATGCTAGATCCAGGTCCAGACCACCAGGGCAGAACCTTGGGTTTAAGAGGAATAGTACAATTCCCACAAACCTCAAAATCTTTTTCTCCTGACAAAATTTAAGCAGTGTTTTTTGGTTGTTTGTTTTGGAGTTTCTGGTTTGTGTTTGTTTGTCTGTTGTTGCTTTGGGGGATTTTGTTTGCTTGTTTCTTTTTTTTTTTTTTCCAGAGGCAGTTGATTCTACAACATTGCAGAGCAAGGTTCAAAAGTTGAACACATAGCCACAATGCTTCTAAGGAAACAAAACCTCGCTAAACACCTGATGTGTTTAAAAACATATTACAATAAATCTAGGAAATTATTATGTTTTGGTACTGCATAATGTAACTCCTCACTAGAAGAAATTCAAGTGAATTTAAGATATGCTTATTCCATATTTGGTTGTGAAATAATTTGTTTTTATCTGAAAGGAACAGTTACCACTGTCTGGTGGAGGGTTATGAAATTGTTATTCGCTCTTAATCCAGCGATATGCATTTTCAGCACAAATAAACACACAGACACGTGCACAGTCATGTGCAACACAATTTCTGCAATGATTTTTGGCAGCGAAACATGAATTCTCAAATATTCATCGTTCTACACACTTTAAACAGTCTCTCTTTAATCTGTTTTATCCATTTAAATTTTATTTTTCTGTGGTTCAAAACACTCCTACTTTTTTTCTAGATAGAAGAACAGCAAGAGGGCTCTGATTTCCGTTCTTTTAGTGCTAACAAAATGAAAGTATTGGCGATTATAAAAAAACATCCGTGACTTGGGAAAATATAGTGAAAATCTCTGGATTTTTCAAGAAGTAGTCTTGAAACATTGTCCTGAGCTTTGGTGGTTGCATTGCTGCTCTGGTTGTATTTTCTCGTTCCTGTCTCAGTTGCACCAGAATCCCTTAAAATAAAATGTTAATGAGAATTCATAGCCCTAATTTCAGGTCAGACCCAGCCCTCTTCACTCAGGCTAACCAGTACCTCATTCTGCAAGAGCCTAAATCACCTAAATGAGTGATTATCATAATGATGAGTAAATGACCAGGTATATCAGAAAACTGCAGTGACTCTGACTCATTTCTCCTCACATTTTTTCCTAGCAAACATCACAAAAACACTGAATCACTCCAAGTATCTATTGCCCTTTACCTGAGGTGGGGTAATTTATGACAGTTAACCACTTACTGTGCAGGTAGTGTTGCATGCTGTGAAGCGCTGCATGAGGTAAGAAGAACAGAATTGTGACAGAGCCCTGCCACTTGCAGACATTTGCAAAGCAGTTGCAGAATCAGATGCTCATGTCAGGATCCTAAAATTCAAGAGGAAAGGCCCTCCCACAGCTTCTGAAAGTATTTGCCACTGATCTAACGGCTCACAGGCTGAAGCAATTCCTGGGCAAATAAAATATATTAGTTCAGAGCTGATACTGATTTTAACTTTCAGGAAGATGAATATAGTCTTAATTTCAACTAACTGTGCACACTTTAAGCATTATAAATCTCTAACTATTATTAGCTTTTACAAAGCAGATAATGAAAAAAATCAAGTGCAGTGGGCTAGTCCTTAAAGTGTTCATGCTTGTCGAGGAAGATAAAACTGCTTCTAGGGATCTGAGCCACAAGGAAAAGAGCATTCCAGCACTCTCCACAATCCAAATTCAAGATGGTGGCCTTCTCTTGCCATTACGTTACACCTTAGAATAATTTTAAACCTATCCCTAGGATTTTGCTTTAAAAAAAATTCTGGACATGTATATGAAAGAGTACAAATATTGATTGCCTTTTTAAAGACTGAACTTAATACCTAACTCACCATTTTCAGTACAGTAAATATCAAAGACAGTTGTGTAGATATCTGTTAGCATTGCTGATAGAAGTTTCTCTAGATAAGACCTAACTATTCATCTTATTACAAACAATGGAATATAAAATGATGCAGAGGGCTGTAAAACGTAACACACTTTTGTGTTCTGTGGAATTTGCTTGGGCTTCAGCCCTAAAGAATACATTCATCAGAGTTTTACACCTGACTAGTTTCACCAGTTGAGAGAGGGTTGCTCATGCGTATCATGTTAAATGTGAAAATAAGTGCCTGCAGGATCTTAAGGAGCAACACAGGCACTGAAAAGATAGCATAATTTTGATGGGCAAATCACAGAAATGTTCCTCCATGAAAATAAAAAAAAAAAAAAAGGTGAGCCTGCCATAATAGCTTCATCAGTGCAAATTTGGCAAACAAAACCATGGAGGCTGACTGCAGTTTTTCCACTGTAAGCCTGACCTGTAACTCATTAACCTACCACTAAAACAGTATTCACCTCATATTCAGTTATTCAAAGAACTCAAAGGAAAAGAAAACTGGAATGAATTTTTATTCCACTTCCCTGGAAAAAGGGCAAGCCATGCCATATGTGCAAAATTTCATAAACACTAGAAAAAGACTAAAAAAGAAACTGCATGACTTATTGAATGTGTTCCTACAGCACTCAGGGTTTGGGGGTTTTTTGGGGTTTTTTTTGGTACACATTAGCACTATTGGACTGTAACTCTACTTTCATATTCCATTGTTCTCACATATATGTAAACCGATCCTCCCGTAAACCAAGATTGCAAAGGTTCAAGGCCAATGACAAAACTTCATTATTTCCCTGGGTACTCGCCATCTGCCCCATTGCTAACACTAACATTTTAGGGTATATCTGCAAACCCCACAATTAAATGAAAATCACTTTTAAATATTTTCCTAGAACCTGAGTTCATGAATGGCTGTTAGCTTACGAAGTCTTAATGGGAGACATTTCACCAAATACTAACATTACTTTCTATTTCATGGGACTGTGTAGAATTCAAGACAGGTGGCTGTTTTTGCATGAGTTTATCGGAGTCTGTTTAGGTGAAGATAGTACAATAAATAAAACGTCAGGCCTTTTATATTCTTCCTGTTATTGCCGCCATTAAGAGCACAGAAAGGTTACTGTATGTGAAAAATTGTGAAGCATTAGATTAGACCCCTTACATGGGAATAAAACCAGTACTTCCCAAATTCCTTCAGGAAACTCAGATGGCTGGCTCACTGGCAGACACCCAAGCAACTGGATATTTTCACTCCAGCTTCTCAAACAAGTATTTGTCATTTACTGAAGAATGTTAGGGTGATTTCTTTCCTCTAGTCTTTGTATAAACCTTCTAACTAAAGCACTGCAAATTCTAAATAAGGGAGCATCGGTCACTGCAACCTTGGAAACAAAAGTTTATTTTTATTTTCCTCAATACAACATAATTTTTCCTATCTTACATCTCCCTACCTCATCCTTCTATTTTAAGGTCCCTGAGCTTTCAGGTTGCCCTTTGACAGTAGCAAAAGATGCCTGTAAGTTACCAATGCACACAGACTAACCAAACTCTGAAAAACTGCTTAGATAATACATCACCACCCACCTCAAAGATTTCTAACCTCTATTTTGCTGGTTTTTGTTTAATTTCAGACAAGAGAAGACTCTGCTTGCCTTAAAGCCTGACTGGTTCCTTCCAGCCTTAGTAGCTGATGTGAAGAAAGAAAATGCTTCTTAAAATCCTGGACAGTACTCTACAAGTCATCTTGGAGATTGGAAAGACTGTGGGTGTTTCTGGGAAGAGTGTTTATTTCCATACTCCAAACAGATGTAATAAATCCTGCACAAACACAGATATGCATAACTCTTACAAGTGACTAGTTTTCAGAATCAATAGCAAAAATGCAGCCTATTGTGATTTGTGTTTCTAAGCTGCATAGCAGAGGCTGATCAGCACTGAATTCATGGTCTAGAGGCAAACCCCTTACGCAGGCAAAGTACAGGAGTAAATGGACAGCAAGAGCACTCTCTTCATTTCTGCAAGATTTTCTCTACTGCCTGGTCCAGTTCTAGAAAATATGACCTTCAAATGGAGGGACAGGACTAATCCTACTCCAAGTTACGTGTGCCTAATTTCAAAGTTTTATGCCTGAATGTTATCCACATTCAGATGGACACTGCGTGTTGCTTGCTCTACAAATTCACACAATTTATTGCTTTGATTCAGTTTACAAAACAGTTTATAAAAAAGATAGTTTGAGATGCTGTATTCCTGTTTCCTCCAGCAAGGCATAGTGAGACAGACAATATAAACAGTGTAGTTTCTTTTTGCCTTTCCTCTTCTAAGGAATGCTGGTTTATAATGGGTTAAAAATCTGCTGCTAAGCACTGGCCATTTTAAGGTGTATTCTTCTCCCCTGCTGATTTGCCCTCTGACCTTCTGGGGGCCAGGGTGGCTGCAGACTTCATTTTTGCTCTATTTCCTGGTCTGTCTCCTGGCTGTGCACTCAATGCTTCCACAGCAGATTAATGACAGCTAATAATATCTGATATATCTGGACATTGCCACATAATGAGTTGCAGTCCCACTGGGTGCCCAAAGTGTCACTACTAACAAATTCACCAGAGCAGCATATAATTAGCATGTAAAGGGAGTGATCATGCAGTAAATCTGGAGGGGAAGATGGATAGCCCATGAGGAAAAACTATAAGGGAAAACTACTATTCTTAACACTCATTGGTAAATGTATGTTTCTTGCCATGAATATTTTCTTGATAACAAACTGTGGACAGGTTACCTTTACAGTAACATTATTCCTTCCACGGCTGATAGGCAGAATTTCATTATGCCATTGCTAATGTTACAATATTTCTGCAAAATGTCACCATATGTAAATTAGAAGAGGTTAGGGTTTCCATCTTAGTTTTCTTTCAAGATGCACTGTCCCTTTCTACTATAGCCTAATTCCTCTTTTACTAGTTTACAGACATGCTAACATTGACCTGACCTTGCAAAATAAAATTGGCACTGTAGTATCTTCCTTCTCCAATAGCTAAATAAGAAGCATGAAACTCCATATATGATGGAGCAAAGATAGGAGACTAGAACAAACTTGTTTGAAGAGCTTTTTATCCAAAGTATAACCTTTCCTGACACATCAGAATATACCCAATAAAATAGAATGGGATGAATGGAAAACGTGAGTTTCCTGACCTGATCCAAACGTGGGTCTCTATCTTGTGTCCATCTGGCTGACCATCACTCCCTAAGTGCTGCCTGCAGTTTGGGTATGGGAAAAGAGGCTTTCCCAAGAGGAGGAGGTCAACAGGGAGCAGATGAATTGTCCTGATGGGCTGCATTCAGTCTGAAGAGTCCTAAATGGAACAGCTCTGCTCTAGTTTAAGTCAGTCATTTGTTCTCATTAGAAACCATTGCTCAGCAGTGTTAAAGACTGCATTTTGATTTCAAATTGTGTGATTTATAGGCCTTTTTCCTCTTTGACATCTGTGTGGGAACACTTGCATTTACATCTCCAGCTCTGAGGTTCATTTGAAAAATTGACCAAAACCTGGTTAATTCCAAAAGCAAGGTTTGGGGTTTTTTAATTATTCTTTTGCTGAACAGGGAGGCCTTTGTCCCTGAAGGCTTCAGACTTAGATTCTTTTTGTTCATAAGGCCCTTCTGTCATTTGAGAGGAAAAAAAGTTAACAAGGAAGCCTCACTTAAAAAACCAAACTGAAATCCCAACAAACAAAAGATTCTTCCTATAACACAAATACTTTACCAAGATAAGCCATTATTCAAAGATTTGAAAAATGTGTGTTAGTTTAGTTATATAAATTTATATAAATTTGTGTAGATTTATATAGCTATATAAATTTATAAGACCTTTATAAACCAATAGATAATTTATAATTTTAATAAGTTATATAGTAAGATATAATGTTACCTAAAGATTACAGCTATATACATTTATATAAATAAATAAAATCCTAGTTTAGCTGAGTTTAATCTCTATAGCCTCCTTCTGGAGGGAGTGCTTGGCTAGTAGAGCCGTGTGGTCCTCAGGCTGAGCAAGCAGCAGCTGACAGAACCAGAGTTGTATCCCGGGCAGGAACTGCACAGAGCTCAGGTACCAGCCACTGTCTGTGACGCGAGTGAGCACTGTCGATAAACCTCGACACT
The DNA here is from genome assembly GCA_013397155.1 of Irena cyanogastra. Taxonomy (NCBI): domain Eukaryota; kingdom Metazoa; phylum Chordata; class Aves; order Passeriformes; family Irenidae; genus Irena; species Irena cyanogastra. The sequence goes on from VWZV01007759.1 coordinate 450,553, forward strand.
TTTAAGAGCATGAGCAGTTACCCAGCAGTGCAGGGATGCACCCTGGAAATAACAGTAGCTGCTCCTGCCCACAACTGCATTCCTGTTTCTGTCCTTAGCTAGGTGCTCATGAGCCCCATAGAGCAGCTCATAAGCTCCAAAAATTTCTGTGGGTTATATCTTTATGGGATTTCACACTGGTTTGTGTTCTGCTACAGAATCAATCTTTGGAGCCACATAACTTTACTTTGTAGACTCTTTTTTTAAAAAGAAGGTTTACAAACTGGGTGTATAAACCCTGGGGACTTAAAAACTGTACCGTTAATTAAAAAGCAAGTATTAAAAAAAAAATCCAGCAAGTTTTCCTACTTAGAAGACAATTTAATTGGATTTTGGAAGGAAAGAAAAAAAGAAAGAAATTAAAAATCTTTAAACTTTTCCTGACAAATAACATCTTTAATTTCTAATCCCTTGTCCTATTTCCTTGCCTCTGCAATCCATACAGTTACTCTCAAAACCATTATTCAATATTCACCTTTCCACATAATTTCTTTGAATACAAAAAGATCCAAATGAATAAAAACAAACCAAACCAAATCAAAATAAAACAAATAAACCCAAAATTTAAAACAAGACTTATATTGTTTATCTTGTTTTTAATGAAAGAATGAAACTCACAGACTATCAAACTCCCACAGGGGCCTTTTTTTATGCAATCTTAATGATAATTAACTGACAGTGATTGATGGTTAGTACTGAAATAATAGTAGATACAACTGCCCAATTCCATCCAATTTGCTTTTCTATTTTTTACGAGTCCTTGTTTATTTCTGAATAATACCAAATGAATTATTTGTCCAATTATAATTTCACATTTAAAGTTCATCAGGAATGCATTTGCCCAATTGTTCTGTCACTTTGCTGACTGAGATTTCATATAGTCAGATTTCATTTTGTGTCAGGTCTAAGGAGGGCAACTACTTTTGCCTTGGAAATACATGAAAATGTTCATATACATTTCCATATATTTTGTAGGCAAAAGTATTTCTGCTGGAAAATGGGCCTTGGCACACTGAGGCCGTACAGAATTTTTGAATGTGTCCACATGGAATTATGTTGAAGGCAACATGAGTCTTTTTTAGCTTCATTTCAAAATATTGTTGTTAGCATTGTAGTCACCTCTAGGGGTATTTTTTATATGCACCAAATGGTTTTTCTACAAAATCACATTTGCTGAGAAACTCCCAGAGTCTCACATCCAACTTTGGTATTGTTGAAATGCACAACCTTTATACATTGTCTAGAATGACTACATGAAATTACTGCAATTTGTTCTTTATTCTTTAAATCTACTGTTTTAAATAATTGTTGACATTATGCTGGTTGTGTCAGCTTTAAAATTTTGTACATATATCGACTATTTTAAAAGGTTTTTGCAGAGGTCTCTTGCTTTACCAGAAAAAAGGTCCAATTTGAAACATGTATATTACACAGAAGACTTCATGATTTAAATTTCTTTATCTGAAGGTGAATTCTCTCTAATATTTTTTCACTTCTTGCATTTAAATGATATTATTTTAACTGCCTTTTTGAAAGAATCTTTCTTTCTTTTATTGGTTGAAAGAAAAATAAGTTCTTTTTAGACATGCAGCGTTCCCTTAACAGCTTCACTGCCCTTTCAGTGTGTCATTACATATAACAAAATGTACACACAATGCATCCCTTGGGACTTGAAGCTTATCATGGCGCAGTACTTTCAAAGTGAGTGTTTTATACCATTTGGCACCCCGAGGACATGTGAGGTGACACCAGTGATCTCTCAGGAGAGACCTCACTGATTTCTTACTGCTCTTGCTGATGAAGAAATTAGTCAATAACTATATTTTGTAAATTCTAGCAGCCTTTTCTTTCTTTCCCTCTCTCCTATAAGACAGAGGCTGTGGTAAAACTGCATCTGCCTGGGCCTCAAGGCATGTTCAGTTCTTGCCTACCTTTATGCTCTCCTTGATGAGAGCAACAAATCAAGTTCAAGCATCCTGTACTGAGGGATCCTTCACTAGCCAGGCACTGCTAAGCCCTGACTACTAGGTAAGACTTCCATGGAGGTCTATCAACAAGTCTCAATCATCCACACAGGTTATTGCTCAGGGACAAGGGACACCTCTTTCTGCCCAGGGGCTGCCTGCTGTCACTGAACCATCCTTTTCCGATACAATCAGTGATCATTTGACACACAGGGGACTTCCAGACTTCCAGGATTATGGCCAATAAACCTCCCCCACTATGAAAAGAACAACCAGTGGCCATGAATCATGCATTTTTCAAGCAATAGAGAAGATGGGCAATACATAAATACCTCCTTATTTTTGAGGAATGCTTTTCTTAAGAATAAGCTGGGAAGTGTTATTCTGTGCACAAGAAAAAATATCCCCACTTCACGCAGAAATGACATAGTCCCACTGCTTCAGAGACAGCTACAAATGGAAAAAAAATATTGCAAGAAAACTGAAGGTGTTTTGTTGGGTTTTTTTCCCATTCAGCTGAAGGAAAAAAGCAGCAACAACAAATGATCTTGTGTAAAAAGAAGCCTTTCTTCCAAGTGACCTGAAATTAAATGTTTCCTTGTCACACATTGCAAGCAAAGTAAGGGACACAGAATCATAGAGTGGTTACAGTTGCAAAGGACGTTAAAGACAATTCAACTTTTTTACATAGTGAGAAGAAGCACAAATAGGAATGACTGAGGGGCTCCACTCCACTTCCCCCAATTTAAAATATTAGAGTAATTCTGACATCTCTGAGCAAAGGTAGTTGTTCAAAACTCATCAGGTAAAGGTAGAAAAGGAACTAAGCTCTTCCAAGTCCTAACCTCTGTGTTGCTGAAAGGATTGAGAGGCCAGGGCAGCTACATATTCTGCATTATAAATTTTTAGTCTCAGTTTCTTTCATCAGAGAAAATTACTCATGAATATGACACAAATCAGTGCTTTTCAACACGCTTTCTTCTAATTTATGTACACCCATCTATCATATCTGTGAAACACACAGCAATGAAGACAATCATCCAATTATAACTAATTTGTTATCGGACACAATGTCGAGTTTCTTCACAACAGGAAAGAATTATAAAATGCAACCAAGACTTTTGGAGAGAACGATATGTTCATATTCCATAGTACTTCATGTATGACAAATAACACCTGAGATACTTTTTAGATATAATGCCACAGGGTAGAAGACATCCTTAATTTTATGCTGGTAGGCCATTATAAAACAAAATAACAGTTAGACTGACCTTCCAGATCGCATTTTGAACTATCTCTTGACCTCACCAAAGCAGGGGTATGGATTTATAATCTTCTTCAAATGGAACTACCCTCATGTTTTGACACTTTTATGGCTTCAAGAGAAGCCAGTTACCTAGGTAATTCTTCGTGAGATTTGGAGTTTTAAAAAGGCTTCATGGGTTTCAGGACAGAATCTAATTTACATATACAAGTAGTTGTTCTGCTGCAAAACCTAGAGAGACCATCTTGTACTGCAGAATCATGACTATTCTCTTTGTTGCCTAAATCAGGCATCAGCTTTTCTGTTCAACTTTTAGGTCCACAGAGCAAGGAAAGATGAAAAAGAGGGACTTAATCTCGTTGTGTCTTGTCTGTGGTTAATTTAGAGGAATATGTTTGAAAGGAGAAAGCAGGCACCAAACCACACTGGAAACAGTAGCATTGGTGTGCACTAAAGAGCAATGTGAAGGGAAAGTAGTAAGTTAGATATTCCAGAGCCTAGTTTTAAACTTTCATTTCTGAAGTTTTGGACCAGGCTTTTTCTCCTTGTTCGTGTTGCATGTTCCTACCATGCAAGCAATGGAAAATGAATGTGTCAGCTATGTATAACCTGAAAGAGACCAAGAATCCTGCTGTGACTCCAATTTCAATTTGCAGAGCTGAGATTTAACAGATAAAAAGAGGACAGTCCTCCAACTACACGTACCAGGAAAATGAATAACACCCAAAGCCCATAGCATTTTCTCTGAGAAGTTTCTTTTCAAAACAGATGTATTTAGCTAAAGACATTTCCTTCTCCCTGAATTTCTGATAGGCCTGGAAGACAGCTCTCCTATTTGAAGCAGAATGCTCACAGGATGCACGAATGTCTGCTCCAATAATGGGAACAGAGTTTATTTCTACCTCCCTTTGTCCCACTAAGTTTCAGGCCAGGTTTTCTAACACAATTTGAAGGTTGTTATAAGGCAAGCAACCAGCCTCTTTCCAGAGTGGACAAATTAACTGATTGAAACCCCTGCTGGTGTCATGACTCTGTATATGTAATTCTGCTCTTACCAGACATTTTGCTTGCCAAAATAATATCTAGGTAGGTACAGAAGTTCCAGGTTCTGTGTTGTTATACCCATTTGCACAGGCATCCACAAATTTTGAGCCAGCGTTACTTTGCCATCATGTTATATTGGGGAATCAGAAGAGTGGAAAACAGTCTCTACTAAACTTGGTGATTCGTTTAAACAAGCTTTGTTTCAGTAAAGCAAAATTTGTACCAGTCTACATTCCAATTACCCCAGACAAATCTGCCATGATTTGTAATTACATTATTATTTTAAATTAATCCATCCATGAATTACAGTTGTCTTTTGTTTATTCACTTGTTTAGGCTGGTCTAAAAAAATGAGCAAAGCTTTCAACCATTTATAATAAAGGCAAAATGACCAAAAAGACCTACTTTTTTTTTTAGTTTGCATTAATGAGTTCATCCCAAAATATATATGCAATAATAGAGGAAATTAAGTTATAAATGTAGGGATGTGCTCCAAGACACCATGAAAATCTGCATGCAAATGCATAATAATCACAAATCTACATTATTACAATATTAAAAAATACCTACAATTAAATTATCATGTGGAAATAATCATAATGTTATTGGAAACTCAATTATTGTGGCAACCCTTGTCGGGGAATTAGCAGGCTATGGCAAAGGCAAGTCAGACCTGAATTCATCAAATATATATTATCACAATATTACATGTTCACTTCGATTCCATGCAAAGACAAACATCCTCACTCACTAGTATCTGCTCAATGCATTTGTATTATTCATGAACAACTCTGTGATCTATTATACATACAAAACTGATTGTACGCTGCTTGCCTGAGGCTACAATGCAGAGACACAGAATTAATTTTATTATATACACATGCATGATAATTGTGTAGAATTCGGTCAAATATCAAACTCTGCTCCTGTGCTCCATTATTTTACTTTCCAAAAAGAGGTCTAAGGTCAGCAGCAATTTCTCTTTGGTGACAGTGAAACTCTTTGTCATTTAGAGTAGAAAGTTCCTGGGTACTAACGAGCCTGGTGCTGTGATGAATGGTCACACATTCCCTTTCCTTTCTAACTCCCACTCATGAAAGGGAAAATGTTACTTTTATTGAGATTCTCTAGAATTTCTTGCTTCTCATGCACACAGAAGTGACTTTGGGCCGCAGACTTAGAGACTTCACTTCTGAAAGTTGGAGGTAACTTTTTCATTTGTTTTGTAGACGTGGCTAAAATTGTGTGAGAAGATGATTAATGCAATTAGGGAAACTTATTTGCAGCTGTAAGAACCTTGTTATTTTCAAGACATTTAAGTAAAACCTCTAAAAATGTTTTCACAGAACCCTCTCTCTTGCTTCAAGTTTTCACTAAATTTATTTTTAAAAAAACCAAAAGAACCAACTAATTCTCCTTTCTTTAATAGCACAAAGGACTTATGGGAAGGCCTCCAAATATAGAAAAGCCAGAAAGACAAAGAGCAGTGCCATACAAGACATTTGTAGTTGTTTGAAGACACCAGGAGATAGCAATGCATCAAAATTAAGAAGGAAGATGGACAAGGCATACCTCAAAATCCTGGCATGGATTCAAATGACATTGAAAATCGGCAGGACACAACTTCAATATATTACAACTCAGGTGGCAGCCAGGTTTAGGGGAGTAAATTGCATGTATAAATTTTGGCAACCATGTCTATTGTCACTCAAATTCAGAGATGGGTATCAGCTCGCACATTGAGCAAACCGTTAGCATGCATCTATCTAATGATCTGAAAGAATTTTTTCAGGAATGAGAAGAAGTAAAAGTTTATCCTTAACTGAGAAAATAAACTGTCCAGTGTGAGATTCTGTATGCTGAATTAAAAATCAAACCCTGAAACCTCTCTTGTAGTTCCACTCCATCCACCATCAAGGGTTTTGGCTATCACACTCTGAATCTCTGAATTTTAAAACTGAGGAACTCTTACTCCTTGCCGAGTGCATTTGGAATACAGTACCACTCAAGCATATCCCAAACCCACCTTTGCATTACTGCACTGCTTTCAAAAGTCATAAGCTAAAAGGGCCTCTCCAATGCATTTATATTCCAGATTCATAACATTTATAGAAATAAACTGTAACAAGGGTTCTAAAGGATCTCTCCTAGTCTACTCATCATCCAGGAAAGATTTAAGCAACCTCATCTTTAAATCTATGTTTTATACGCTTATGACTAGAGTCTATAATTTTCACAGTTCCAAGAACAATGCAGGGTGATCTGCCTTTAGCAATACATGGCTTGTAGGTTTACCACTACATCACTAATTTATTATAAATCTGTAAAACTGTCACTGTCCTGATTAAAAAATGTGACAGACACACAGGAAAATCTCAGGAAGGAGAAACTGAACAAATCCCTCACATAGCTACATAATGAAAGGTAATAAGTGAGTGTGTTAAGGTGGGCTCTTTGTCTTGGCTGACTCATGGCCATCAACAACAGAAACAGCAAAAATACAGTTCTGACCAGTCTCTAGGGCAGCAAGTTTAGCTGACTGAAATGCTGGAGGTGCAGAAGAAAAGCACTTGTGTAAAAGAGCATCTCAGTAACGCAATTTGTCACTCAAGTGACACTCCATTCTGTTCTTGAATATTTCTGGCTTTAGGCTGGTAGAAGCTACAACTTTTTTAGTGTTAGCAACTATTACAAGAGGGCTGACACCTTTTAAATATTCCACTCTTTCACAGTAAACCCATGATTATATTCTGCCATTTCAGAAACAGGTGAGCAGCAGGACCTTACAGCTCAGTCAGCATAATTTACCTTCAACCTTTGCTGTAAAATACACAAGTTGTTGGGCTGCAGGGAAGATTTCTCCCAGAGATCATTAGTTTGGCAGGCTCTGGAAGTTGGTAAAGATAATGGCAGAAAGGCCCTATTGAAACTGCTCATTTTGTCATCACTACCCCAGTTCCAGTGAGGGCCAAGAGATGAGTTCAGATAAAAATACAAATTTTAAGAAATTTCATTGTACCTCACACAAATTACCAAAGCTCTTAAGAACATTAAGAGGTCAAACTATATGAGAGGAAACATTTTTATTCAACCTGAGACTGTTGCTCAGTTTGATATGCCTGAAAACACCTCCGAGAATTACCCATGGCGTTCTGGAACTTTCTCACCTACCTTCAACTCCCAAAATACACCAAAACTTACAAGGAAAAAAATCCCATATCTGCTAAGCCACATTTTCCTAGCTTCTAAAATAAACTCATTTTAAAAATCATATCACCTTTAACTGCTTTGTCCAACTCAACTTAATAGTAACCACATTAGAAGCAGTGGCTGAAAAGCAAATTCTTGCAAAGATTGGAGTTATTTTCTCAGTTATTATTTATTTAGCATGTGTCCATAGAAATACTACACGGAAAGAGTGTGCACAATAACTCTTAGCTTTGTTTTCCTGCCAGCTATCAGACAGCATTGCTCACACACAAATCTTGTGGTGTTTAATATTCATAATGCAGAAGCATCTACTGATCCCAGTTAGGGTCAAGAAATTTTATGAGATGTTGTACAAAACAAAGATTATCATTGTTCCACCTCAAAGAATTTATAGTTGGACAGATTGACAGACTATTTCTGCATGAGTTGTTATGCGAAAAGCATTTCTTAATCTTATTCTAGTCACCCCTTAATGCAAATATGACACTATAGGTAGCTCTATGCAGTAATGTAGGGCACTCTTGCAACAAATGTAGAACAGTGGTCTACTTCAGCAACTACTGAGGGAAAACAGTTACTTTGTTTTAACAGGGTTGGGGTTTTTTTTTGTATTTTGGTAGGGTGGGGTAATATTTTCATTGATCTATTTTATTTCAGTGGAAAGTTACATGATAGTATTAGTCAACCTGAATACATTTTAAAAGATCATTCTTTTTCAGGTCAAAAGAAAAGTTGGCTAACATTAACAACAATATCAATATTCATTTTGACTGTCTTCCTAATGGAAAAAATTTCCTAATGGAAAAAATACTTGGTTTCAAAATGCAGCAATATTTTTGAGATGTGACCCTTCCCCAATGCAGCTTTCCTCAAAGGAGGTGACATCATAGTGGTTTGCTTGTGCTTGGTTCGCATAACACTTACCCTTAACAATGACAAAAAGGCTTCTCTAGTTCAAGAAGTATGGGGAGGGAGAAATTAAAAAATCTTTATGTAACCCTATTGGCCATGATCAATTCCTTGAATCCTTCTTGAGAGGATGAAGAAAGAAGAAACACATGAAGAAAGAACAGGTTAGCTTTGAGGCAAGTTTAGTATTTAAGCATTCTTTAGGAAACTCTCTCTGCATTGCTGAGAGAGAACAGCTTTCTCTAGGCTGCACAGAGAGCGAGATGGGATCAGAGCTCAGGAGTAATGTTTCCCAGTCACATGTGACCACCAGCTCTCTTCTGTAGCCCACTAAAGGCCTCTGGCAGCCTGAATTCCCCAAATGAGGCAGTAGAGGATGCTCCTTCAAATATCTCCTTGATGCCAAGGATGTTTCTATGGTAATTCTGCATTCAAAGTTACTGGTTCGTGTTGCATGAGAGGCTACACAAGGGCCCAAGGAAATGAATGAACCTATCTAAGGTTGTGCATACCCAGGGGGCTTCCATAATTTTTGGGTGTGCAGAAATACAAAGACGGAATAATGACAATGTTGTGATGCACTTCATTTGTTGAATTTGTTCAATACCTTGCTCACAGATGTGTGCATGTGAATCTAATCAACCAAACCCCTCGTAGACAGCAGAGATTATTTTGAGAGGTTATTCCTGCTTCTGCTACAGGAAAAGAAGCATCAGCCTTTCATAACTTCTTGAATACAGGGAGGTGTGTGTACATGCATACACCAACACTCACATACCCCCCCCATATATGCACCAAAAAAAAGTGAGAATAAGATTTTTCCTCTATATAGCACATTATTCTCATAAACATAGGATGATTAAAAGCAGACCTGACTTTTTATGCAGAAAAAAACCCACCCCAAAACCTGTTTGATTGTTCATCTAGATAATCAATTATATTATTAAAAAAAAATAAAAGAGAAAAAACAGGGGGAAAGGAAAACTGGCATGATCAGAAATAAATATCTGAAAAAAGTGATTTTTCCATATCCCTTGAAATCCTAGAATAGGAAATTTTTCTGTACCTTTTCTTCTTGAATCATATTTTGCTTGCAATCTTAAAACAGCACATTCAACTATTCAATTTGCTGTTCAATAATAGTGACTCAAATTGCCTTTTAAATGCATACAAAAAAGTTGCATCTTTTGTTTTCATTTTCCCTGCGTGTTTGTTGCATACTGACATCAAATTCCCTGCAGGCATCCTAACCTTGCAATTGGAGAAACAGCGCTCCAGGGTTTTCCACGTCTAATACACCTGGATAAAAAGTGCTAATTGTCACCAACTTCCATTAAATGACAGCAGTAAGGCACAAAATATGCTTGATTTGCAGATGGTATTGCCACTGGGAATTAGCAGCAGATTAATAATTGTGCAGACCTTGAACATTCCCCTGGCACTGCCAGCCTGGGTTTCCAGTGCAACGTCAGACTACAAGGCCCTTGTTTTTACATTGCTTTCCTGAGGAAATCAGGCTTAGGCATTTGCACTCTTTCCTTGTGTGTGTTTGGCTGTCCTACCTTCCCATAATAATTTCTGATTAATATGAATAAATTTTAAAGGAAAGTAGAGGTCGCAAACATACAGTGTCCTTAGCAGTTTTGTGAAAAACAGGCAGCTAGGTAGATATAATCAAGCCTGAGCCTAAGTGTTTCAAATAGCCTGGCTTTTTAAATTCAGATATTCTTGCAGACAAATAAACCCTAATTCTGTTCAAATTTTGTTGGGTCTGAACGTAGAAGGGAGATGTGGCATATCACATATTCAGCAGGCAGCAACCTTGCATCCAGCCACCTTTATGGGTCAGGTGACAGACTAGGTCCCCAGTTTGTGGTGATTCTTTTCTTTTTGCGAACATATCTGCCAAAAAAATCCTTTTTCACCTTGAGGCTTTGAATGGGCATCAGGAGTCAGCTTCTTGCACAGGTTCACCCTTGCTCTTTTTTCCATCAGATAGATTCAGGGGCTAATGCTGCTCCTTCTCTCCTCTCTTCTTGATCTGCTGCTGCTGCTGTTTCCTCTCCACTCGGCGCACATGAGGACACCACCCCTATGGAGTGCAAGCTTACTGGCGGCTCGGGTGGCATTGCAAAGCTCATTTCTGCAGGCAGCAACATGATTATGGCGAAGGTGAGGGCGAGGTTGAGCAAATGTGTTTCAACACTTCTTTCTTTGTATTTATCACCGTGCCATAGCATTCCTGCAGCCTGGCCTGCTGCTGCTCCAGCTGCCTATGCAAACTCCTGATGGAGCGCAACAGCAGGAGCCGTCGGTACATAGCTAGCTGCAGCCGGTACTTCTCCTTTTCCTCCTTTTTCTTATTTTCTAAGGTCTCCATTACTGTTGTGGTCTTCATCCAAATCACATGGCCCAAGCTACAAGAGGCCATGTTGCTCTCGGTGCCACTCCCTGCCTGCAGGGCCTCGCTGGCCTTACCGGGCACCCTTGGGGCCTGCAGCCCCTCCGAACTCAATCTGCCATCGCAGCAGGGGCTTTTGGCACACAGGGAGGCAAGATCTGCAGGCAGCAGGTTATCAGCTGCTACAGGGCGTGAGGAGGCACCTAAGGATGCATCTGCAGCTGCCAGAGGATGCTCAGCCAGCCCAGGGGCTGTCCTCTGTTCCTGGCCAGTACTAACCATCTCTGGGCCAGTCAGGGCTTTTAGCTGGGCCACTGCCCTGCTGGAGAGGACAGACAGTCTTTCTGGCACTGCTGAGCTTCCCTTGTCTTCATCAAGGCTGTCTAGAGAAGGGCTGGCAGACCAGCCAGGGGATGCTGTTAGAGCAGCTTGAGTCGGAAATCTGTCTTCATCATCACTGCTGTTTTGGATCCCCTCTTCATCTCTTGATATTACAGCTTCTCTCTCAGCCATTTAATGCATTAGCTACAGAAACTTTCTGTGGACAAAGTGGAAGTAATAGGATTTCATTTTCACATACACACACGGAGAAGCCCAGTGCAGAGTGACATTTGAGGAAAGAACCTCTTTTTATATTTAAGCAATGGACCTATTACTTTTCTAATAAAGCACAACCCTTGGGTCACTTCAGGCCATTTCTTGTGATTTGCATTAGATGTTCTTCGAGACACAACATTAATCCAATAATAATTAAAATGATATACTGTACTATTAACATTCTCAAATCTTTAAAGGAAAGTGATCTATCCCTGCAGCACTGGCTGTGCTGACTAATTAAACAGAATACAGTTGTAAATGGGCATTGTAAGCACTTCTCCCATTTAAGAACACAGCTCTAACAAGTGCAGTTTGTAGAGATGGGCGAGTTATCGGGATTGATCAGCTTTAAAGGGAGGTGGAGGTACCACGAATAGCAGGTTGCATTTGAATGCCCTCTCCAAGATTAATCTGTCTGCTACCAGTTTGTTTACAAGGTTGCCTTTCCCCCTCCTATTAAGTCTAACAGTAAAGCTATACTAGCACCACACTAGCCAACAAGAGGAAAAAGAAACCAAACACTTACCGAGGTTACTGGGGGGAAGGAAAAGAGTTACAGTGCATTGTGTCTGTGTATCATATTTTCTTGTATGTGAGTCAGCACAATCTGGAAAAGAAACATCACAGTGCTGGAGCAGGAGCAGGAGCAGCAGCAGCGTTACACTGTTCCACCCAGCAACAACACAGTCAGTCCCAATCACAGAGGAGTGCAGGGCTGCTTTCTTTCTCCTCAGTGGGCATTTCTCCCTGGCGTGAAGCTTTTATGTCATCTTTGAGCATCAAATGAATACTAGGATTGGATGGCACTTTTTTCCCACCTCAAAACCAAACACCCCTGATCCACCTATTCTACAGGGGGCAATACCTATGGCCCTTGCCATCCCTGACAGTCAGCAAGGAGGTAGCACGGCACCAAAAGAGGATGAGGTATTCTGGACTCCAAGTGTGAGTGTTTTTATTCAGAAAAAACAAGCTTAGATAAACTTCAGGTGTATGAACAAGCTAAACCTAGAAATAAAGTAAGCATTCAGCACCAACCAAATGCTGAACCTGAAGACAGGCAGAAGCTGTAGATTGAAGAGGTTAATGTACACCCATGTTTAATGAGGCTGGCCTAATCTTTAAAGAGCAGCACTACATCCAACCAAACCATCCCACAAAACAATAAACTTTATCTGCACTTCTGATGTTCAGAAAAGTTACCTTCAGCATCATGTCTTGTTGTAGTGCCAGGAACAAAATTCACAAACTATCTACCTGCATCTACTTCAATCAATTTACCACAGGGCTTCAGTTGCCCTAAGATTTTCTCTACTCTATTCTCTAATATAAATAGAAGAAAGAAGCAATCCAAAATACTATCTAAAATCTTCCAGCAGCTGGAAAAGAATGAAAGTAGATCCTATCTTCACTTTTACGTGTGCTGCAACACAGGCAATAATTTTTCATTATTCATCCGCACTGACTAGCTTTCTTTCTGATGAATCTGCTAGGATATGTTTACAAACTTGAACATGAAAAGCCTGGTTAATATTAATTCAGATTTCTACCTTGAGGTATAACTTGAATGCATTTTTTGGTGCAAGACATAATTTGCACTGAATTGCTAAAATAAACTAAACCTGCTGTGTTTATGTACCAAATCATGCTGCCAATTATATAAATAATGTAAGTAAGAGATTAATATCCAGTGAGTTAATATACAGTGCAAGTTTATATCTCAGTGATTCCCATTTATCTGAATCACAAGCTACGGTAACTGAAGAATATGGAATTCAGATAATGGGGATTTTGCTGTATTAACACATTGAAAAGGTTCACTGTAATGCAGCATTATGTAGAGAGTCTTTTGGTTTCAGCTTCCCTTTTCTCCAAAGCACTGCAGGAATATCTCCCACTACAAAGAGGACAGGGGATGGTACTGTACTTGATCTCCAGCTATGTCAATACTTTTCTATAAGCTATAGCATGCTGTTCCTCACTTCTACCTTTGTTGCAATTTGCTGCAAATAAGTATTTTCTAATAGTCTAATAAGGCATGAAAAACCAGAGTTTTGGTTTCCAGGATGTTTTTTGTAGTTTTGTTTGTTTGTTTGTGGGTCCTGGTTTTTGTTTGTTATTTCTCTGCTGCTTTAATTTTTTCAGCAAAATTTTACAGTCAGTACTCTTTAAAGAGATGGTCAGGAGGACAAAAAAGTCATTTTGCACACCAAATCAGCATCACCAAAAATAATAATAAAAGTTTTTAATGTGTGGATCTGAATGGAATAAACAGCACCTGAACAATCAACTGAACAATAAAACTCCCATCAAAACTCATTGAGATAAATGGCTTTTCATAGAATATTATGACTTCAGCTGTAATCCATGAAGCTTAATAGTAAAAAAATATTCAGTCCATTTGACTTTGAGAATCAGCAAAATAGAAATACTGTAAAAAATACATATTAGTTATTGCTAAAATAGAAGTTCTTTTTATGGTTAGGGCCACATGTATGTTTCTGTTGTTAATCTTCCCTCCATTGTTCACAACTTCATAAAATCTCAGCTGAAGGACCAGATGGAAAGGCTATAGCCTCAGTTTCTGCCTAAAGGTGAATATATACTAAACACTTCAGCCGAAAAATAGAGATGCTCCAGTACAAAAGGGGGAACAAATCCAGTCTTACAACTGGGAAGACTTAAGGAAATGTTTCAGGAGAAAGGTCTCTTGTGTAACCGACAGACTGGGGAACAGGCAATGAGACCACACCTCATTTTGATGGAAACATGTAAATGCATGTTCAGAGATGACACAATGATCCTATTCACCTAAGACTGTTAACTTGATGAAGGGGCTCCTACAGCTTATCTCCCTTTTATTTGCAATTTGACAGACCAATAGACACCTGAAGAGGCCTTATGTTAGTTTCTTCTTCAAAAATCACATCGTGCTATTTCCCTGATGAAGAAATAGGAAAGGAGAGTTTGCTGTTCCTCCTAAGAACTTGTCTCAGGCAGACTCTGCTCAATACCACTTGCTCACCCCTGGACTTGTTTTTCTGTTAGTGGAAACCTTTCCAGGCAGAAGCTGCTTCAGATTTCGGTGAGCGTTTAGGTCAGACCAACACACCAAGAATTTCAGGCAGGTAAAATGAAAGGCAAGAAACATCTGGTTGAGGTTCATTGCCTTTCATTACCACCCACTCACAGGCTGATGCAACTGCAGCAGTTTCAAGGTGTCAATAGACCCTGGGGGGCCACCTCCAAGCTGTCAGTCTTGTACACCCCCAAGAGCTCTATGTCAGCAGAGGTTTTTAATCCATCGCACTCTTTCAGGTAATAGCTACAAGAGGTGCTGGGGTAACCTGCAGGCTCATAAATGCAAGCACATGCTGGAAGTCTCTGTGCTTGCAGGCTCACGGAATGAGTGCTGAGCCATCACAGCTGGGTTTTGTGTGGCAGCAGAAAAGGCCTGGTCACAGGGGAGTCTCTGCAGATAGCCAGGACAAGTATTTCTCCTTTCTCTTCCAAATATGATGCCATTCTCAAGCATGGACAGATACGAGAAGAGGAAGGTGCTTGGGCTTGTTATTTCAGTAAGTACAAATATTTTACCAAATTTCAAAGCACACGAGCCAAGCACATTTAGAAACAGCATCAAAGATGAGACAAACATTGGTGAAGATAGGCCATTAAAAGACCAAGGCCTGGGATGTTATGTTGTTTTGTATTTCAGTTTGGGGAGTATTTTTAACAAAGTATTAAAAAGTACCCTATTAATTACATATTTTAAATTAATTGCTCTTAAAGATCAAACCCCATATTTTGTCTGTTAATGTACACACTCACATGGCCTTCTATGAGCTCAGTGAGATCCACATGTGTGCATTTGAGGCCTAAATTTTTCTCCAAAGATTCTTTAAAATCCTTTTAGAGGGCAGTAAGTCACAGAAGAAAGTCCTATGATCTCTTTCTTCTGCCTTCATACCCAAAACAGGCAGGAGTTATTACAGGCTGCTCTGCATGGCACAGGATGGTAACAGTATCCCAAAGGGCCAGTGGCCTGCCAGGGATTGCCGTCATTCTGCCCTCACACTCGTCCACATCCAGGAGTTTCTCCACTCCTACAGAGGAATAAGAAATGGAGCCCACTGATGATATCAAGAAGTGCTCTAGATATTTCAGGGTCAGGGGGAAAGCGTTGCAGGAGTTCTCCATGTCTTTCAGACAGAATGAAATCAGGAATATGTACAGAGCTGCAGCCCAATTGTGTGTTCTGGAAAGGTTTAAGAAAAGTAGAGTGAATACATTTCTTTACAGAAAAGGTTCAATGGCTTTAAACTCAAAAATACAGTCATTTGAGCAGACCATCTTTATATGAAGGGTAAAAGACGTCGAAACAGTCTGCCACAACTGGTAAAAATTAGCAGGCTTGCTGCCAGTCTCAACAGAGCTGCATGTTAGAGGTACAAATCTCTAAAGCAGTATGCTCACACTGCATTTAGTCTGAGTTTGAGTTGTGTTTGCAAGCTTCGAAGTCTTAAGGCTGCAGGTGCCAAAGTGACCCAAACACCAGGAAGGGCTTGATGACAACTCTCACTGCAGTATTTCAGCAAGTCTACCCCTAACCATGCTTGGGATTAGTTATTCCCAGCTACACAAAATGAAAAATACATTTATATGACTTTATAAAGATATTTTAGAAGTGAAATATTTTGATTTTTCCTCAAGGCAGCAGCTGTTCTCCCTATCATCTATGTGGAAAGCACTAGTTTATGATTTCAATCACCACTCATCAAGTGAAAGAATAACAGCATCATTGCCCATACCAGTATAAGCCCACATTCCTGCCACCAGATCCACAGAGTTGTGGTTTTATGCTGAAGCAGCCACAAAGAACTTTCCAAAGTCCTGTTATTGAGCTCAGGGATCTACTTCAGCCTGCACAACAGGCAGCTGAAGGCTGTCACCGAGACCAAGATGGGAACAGACAGCACATGGATACACAAATCTGGGATTTTGCTTGATTTTTCTCCTATCTCAGCAGACCAATCTGTACTAGGCAGACCCAACTGGCATCAAATGGGCCAAACAGACTGCAGAAGAAGCACTTTATAGTTCTTAAAAATTCCAGCGCATTTCAACATGAAAGAAACTTCACGTTTCTAAAGTGGGTTAAGAATGATTTGCAACAAGGACATCTGCAATGTATATACTACAAATCAGTGGGGGGACAAATAGAAATCTTTATAGTGACTTAAAAAACCTTGAGAACTGCCAGTTTACCCCATTCACTTTTTCTGTTTCTAATGGAGAGGATATGCTTGTCTATAATTCATTTTCATACCAAAAAGGAAAATCAGATTATACACTGAAAAAAATTGTGAATTGCGAAAAATTATTTCATTTGTTAAGTGAAAAGGAAATTCTAAAGTATCAAAGGTTTCATTATTTTTTTACCATAATAAAGAAAAGATTTTGTTTCATGGTAGCAAAATTAAAAGTAATTACACTGTGATGGTCCTGCTTGTATTTTTTTTAACTTTAATTTTGTAGAATACTCATCATTTTGTTCAGGAAAAAATAAAGTGAGGGAGAGAGAGTAGAAAATGCAAAAGAATTTAGAGTAGAAGATCGTGTAACCTGAGATTATAGTCTTCCTATGGAGAAGAGACTAAAAAATTGTTCCTGCAGAAAAGATGGTAGTTGAAATATTTTGAATAACCTGCAGTATTAAAAGATTTAAAGGTGTTGCTCCTATACTGCAAGAACTCCATGCCTGGCAGGTGAATACTGGATTACCCAACCTAGCTGTTAGATTTCAGATGTGAAAATGAGTACGTAGACAACTCACATGCTCAGTTACAGTTCACATCCGGTATGCATTGAGAGAAAAATCCTTCCTTTTAATGAATATGTAAACTGACTATGTAATTTTTGGTAATTGATGCTTATCCTTGCTTTCATTTTGACACTTGATCATAACTGACAAACTGGCAGCTGAGGAAGAAGAAAATTCTAAGCTGTAAGAAAAATAAACAGAGCACAGTGAGAGATGGAAAAAAACCTCCAGCATACATGGGAAGAAAACTTCAGGAAATGGGGCTAAGCCATAAATGGATTAAAAAAATTGTTTGGTGTTTCTACAATTTAAAATGAATATATAGACTTTTCCAGAAGCTAAGTACATTTTTTTTTTCTAAAGTAACAACGTTAAATGTGGGTCAATTTTCTGCCTTAGCTGTTAAACAAAAATGGTATGTGAAGAGAATATTAAGAAAATTACATTTAATACAAAAAGTTTTGTTTAAAAACAGTTTCAGATTAAGCACCTAAAGAGAAAATAAAAAATGGATGCATTCATTCTCTTTGGGCCTAACCATTTCCACAACTACTAAATTGACTCATGAGAAGCTTAACTCTACATGTCACTATCAAGGACCAAAAAGTGTGCACCTACAAATACCTTCTCAGAAATTCTACTTTCTCATTCAAAATGCCTTGTTGCAGAGCCATATAGCTGTACTAATAGTGCCTACATAGACTCACCTGCTGTCTGTTGTCCACACACAAACACAAAAAAAAAAATTCCCCAAGGTCATTTGGGGCTGAGAAGAAGGTCAGGCTTTCTCACTCCTTAATACCTTTGAAGCTGCTAATGTGACTGAGACGGATGAGAGTGAGTAGGATACAAGCCTGTCTGTCAGCAAAACACATGATCTCAGCAATATAAAGTGTAATTGATCTAAATCTCAGCTACAGCAGTTAACAGACTCCAAGAGGGAGAGAAGACACTTGGACCACAGGGCTTGTTGTACTTGACTGTGTTCTTACTTTGCAAAACAGACATTGCTCAGCAACCTGGATTTTTGTAGCTTGCTGCAGTGGTTAGTACAGATAGTATTTTCACACCAGCAGTTTCATTTTTACATCCAGAGGCTCTTTGCTCAGTCTCTGTCGAAGTCCAATTCATTACCTGATGAATTGTCAGCTAAAATCCTACTACTTTTCTGTAAAAAAATTGTAAGAGATTAGAAAGTAACAGAAAAAAGATAGACATATATATATATATATAAACATAGAATTAATGAAAGACAAGCTTTCAAATGTTTGGGGGGTTATTTTAGAGATGTGTATCCACAAATACTTATTTCTTAAATAAGAATAAATATGGAGTCTGATTTCTATGTTATTGAGTAGAGAACAGGCTAACAAAAAAGAATGCAAGATACCAATCCCACTGAAGTCTCAGACCGAACAAAAAAAAAATGCATCCTTCCCAGAAAGAGTGAGCACAGTTAGGTTCTGGATGTCAAAAAGAGGTAATGCTTCCTCGTACCACTTATGTTGCCTGCAGCCTTGTCTTCTTGAACCCTAGTTGAACCTGCCTGAGCCCCAAGCAAAGGTCCTGCTAGATCCCCACTGGCATGTGTGGTTCAAAATCCTCCCTGTGCCTAGAAGATACTATCAAGCTGTTATTAACTCTAGTGACACCAGGGCACAGTCTTATCCTCAGTCATATTTTACTGAGCCTCCTTGAGATCTACCTGAAGAGCATTAAAAGAACACAGAACAGTCACTGCCATCTGCCAGTGTATTATTTGTCACGTTGCAAAGTTTCCCCCATCCTTTCTAAGCCCTCTGCCAAGGCACCACCAGCGCCACCTTTTTGACTCCTGAAGAGATCCCAACACTTCGTGTAAGTATTGTACTAATTAAGACTTTGAGAGCATTAAGCAAAAACCATAATGTCTGGCCTCACACTTAGCAAATTACTCACAGTTCCTTGCTTCCCTTCACAAGATTGTCTCGATAACAACCATTGCCAGTAGGGATCTGAGGCAATGAGTGTAGCAAAAAACCCTAGCAAATACATGCCTGCATGTGTGAGCTCCACTACCTTAGGCAAAAATAACGAGCCAAATGAGTGAAGGATCTGCTGCTCTCTTATGTATGGTAGTTGTGTATACACTGATGTGCAAGAAGCTTCCAGAGATTTCTGTCACAGCTTGTCAAATTGCCACAGCTTGTCAAATTACTGATTCCAGAAACTTGCGCTACTCCCAAAGCAAGGTTGTTGCTTTATCATTTTAGAAAGGTGGCACACCTCTCAGCTTCTCTCAGTGTAGGTTGAGGGAATGAGTGCATGTTATGTATGCCAGAAGGGAGTGGAATTGGCCAAGTCGAGCAAGTTAAGGCAGTCCAAAGCTTTGAGACAGGGCAAAAATAAATCCTGTGGAAGGACACAGTACAGGCATAAACAACACCCACACAGACTATCTGAGGTCTTGCTTTCTTGCTAGGAATAACAAACTCCTTTCTGAACTCTGTTCATTTTTATAGACAAAGCCATCAAGCTTAATGGACAAAAGTACAAGCCATAAGTACAGAACACTTAATCTAGGTAATTTATCTCATCCTTTAGTGTTTTCAACACAGACAGGAGTAGCTGCCACTTGGAACAGGCTTCCTCTAACTTCACTTCCAAATGACATTAACTTTCAGATGACTAAGTCCAGTGTGGTTCACCTTAACCATGAGGCATGTATTAATGGGAGAGACTGAAAGATCAGTCTTAACACAGTTTGAGCAGGAACTGTTCTCACCCATGGAGAGGGTGATCCTTGCACGGCTACAGCCAAAGAGCTTGCAGCAACCTGTGTTTTAGGGGTTTCCTGTGCTTGATGCTGCATCTAGATAACTGCATTTGACAGTCGTTGATGGAACAATTTTCCTAATTCCCCTTTGAAGACGATTATGCCTTTTGGCTTCTATAACATCCCATGGCGATGAATTCTGCAATCTAATTTTATGTTGCATGACTAGCATTACCGACAGAGCGAGCCGCACCTTTCCAGGGATTCAGTAACATGCTGACACCATCTTACTTTTGTCTCATTTAATCTCATAAGTCATAAGCAATACAGCAAAATTTTCTACAGCTATCTGGATTTTTCCCCAATATCAAAAAGCTCTTTTAAAGCAATGGCTGTCAGCAGGCGAATGATCTGGTATACTTTTTCACAGTATTGTATTACTCACATAGCTCATTCTACCATAAACCTCAGGACGGCTGAGGCTGTTCAGCAAAGGTGGTAAATAATAGATAATAAATAGCTGTTTGCAGAAAGAAATGTGAGGCTTGGAGGGGACAAGGAACCTTCTCATAGTCCTGGAATAGCCCAAAAAGGAAGCAGTGGAATTTCCCTGGAGGAGAAAACCTAGGAGAAACCAGTAGGAGTTTTAGAGAGAGAGTGAATAAGAAAAAGAGATGGGGAGAAGACAAAAATATGTCTTTAGCTTTCCATTAAAATTAAATTGGAAAGGGGAGTGGGAAGGACAGTGGAGAGGCAGCTTAAAGGATTGTATTCCTGTTGTCAGCAGAGAGCAAGTAGGAAAGGAGACCTGGACTGCCTCTCTCCCAAGTCTGCTGCCCTAGGCAACTATTTACTTTGCCTTTGCCCAAGCCAGCGTGAGATGTTATAAAATGAGTTTCCAAAATGCTCTGAGTCACCAGAACATGGATGTGATCTGTGGATTCAAGCCACCTTTCAAGATTATGAATATCTTCTGAATATCCATTATGCCAATGATATATAACAAAATCACTGCTGTAATGTGATGCACATGTCAACTTTAAGGATACAGTCCCTGCTCAGACGGCATCAGCAGAGGGACACGTCAGCATGGTGGATTACCAGAGCAAATGCTTTAGCACGCAAAGTGATGCAATGTGTTTTGACAACAATTGTTCCCTTATGCTTGTTTCTGTGTCAGGTTTGACTTGACTATCTGCCAGGACAATGCTCAGGATCCTTTGCATTGCTATGCAGAAGCTGATTATGTGATCAAATGCTTAAAGCACATAAAATCACTTCCAAGATTCAATGAGATAGATGTGCCAGAAAAGTCAGTAGGTGTTTGAAGTAATTGACACTAACAGCTAGACCTGGATTTTTCAAAAGAATATGTGTTTTATTTTGGATTTGGGGTTTTTTGTTGGTGGTGGGTGGGTTGTTTTTTTTCTTCTAATGCACTATCATATAATCTGCCTAGAAATTCTGCCTTAACATAATGTTCACATCAAATGAGATTCATCTGTTAGGAAAGAACACACACAGGGTCCTCCCTGAAGTGGAAAAAATGCAGTCTTTGTGTACAGCAGATCCCCTGTGAGCCTTCGTACCCTGTGCACATGTCTAGAACAACAGAGCAGACTCCAATAGCACAGTAGAGCTGATATTTATAACTCTGGGAGATTCAGCACTGAACTAAAACTCTTGTTAGTCCTTCATCCTGTGATGCTGAAGTTTTTCTGATAAAGGCCAACACGCTGATGGAAATGATGCGTTGATAGATGGCTGTAGAAGAAGCAGCTTACCTGCCCTTATGACTTTCATTTTGCGTTTCCAGTTTACCCTGAGCCATCATGCAATCTACAAAGTGAGTAAATGTGATTCCCATTCAAAAGACAAGGACAGAAGGCAAAGCCACTGTGGCACTTGCCCAAAAGCCATGATCTCAAATAGAGGCTTCACCCTGTGCTTCCAGGTTTTGGTCTAGCCTGGTACCAGCGTCTCACTGCACAGCTTTGCAAGAGCTTTGAGCCCTCAGAGGCACCAAAACCAACAAAAAGTGGTACTTATACACTTTCAGAAATCTGTCTTTAATTTTACCATCCCATAAATCACTTTCATGGAGACATCTTTCATCTTTTCTGCTTCACAAGCCAGTTGTGAAGCTTAATTACACAATGACTATAAAGTCCAGTAAATACAACATACATTAAGAGCAGTTAATGAGATTTCTGTCACAAACATACTCTACCTCTTGTGAAATATTACTCATATGTTAAAAAAAAGACTTAAAAAACCCAACCAAACAAACAAACAAAAAAACCCCATACAGATTCAATGTAAAGCCAACCCATCTTGATTACTTGCATAAATGTTATACAGCTTGATGGTGTCTGTTAACGCGAAATGGAAAGTAGCATAGATTTTTCTGATCAACACGAAACACAGTTCACTCATCCATGTTGGCAGTTTCTTGTAGTGCCTGGAGTGACTGCCAGTAGTGCTGCCTGAGTGGGACCCCAAACCCGCAGGTTACCTACTTCCCAAGAGCTCCAGTGGCTTAAATACCTCCAAAGACCTAATGAGAGGTCATAGTCCCCAAGTACCACATAAATTCACTGCAGGAAGATGGAATTCAAATTACGTGTACTTGGTAACACAGTCTCAGCTTACCACTGGGCCCCATGTATAAAAGAGTGCACAGGGCATCATTGCAATTGCAGTGTATTCAGCCAGTTCAGAGTCCTCACACTGCTTTAGCCATTTGTCCATGGTCTTTGACCAAAGTATCTTGTTCTGTCAGAGAAGAATGAAGAAAGGAAGAAAAGTAAAAATATTTGTTTCCTGACAAAACAAACAGACATCCTACCTATTCTGTATCTGGGCAAATACATTTCCTATTAAGAATTATGGTATGGAATTCGTAGATTAACAAAACTTTTGTAGAGCTCAGGCAGGAGGGATTTTTCATCACATGAAGCCTGTTACAGCAAGTTCTATTAATATTCACCAAAGGGAAACCTGTTTGTTGACCTAAAGTGCGACTGCTTCCTATTCTCCTTTTGTGAAATTGTTTAGGTCCTGTGGGACAACTGTACTGAGCTTTTGACACAAATATTAAAATTCTATTTAGATGTACAATGCTTTAATGCAAATTTTTTACCATAAAACCAAATGCTCCATTCAGTTAAATTAATAGAATTACAAAAAGATGTAATGATAGCAATTAAGTCTTGAAAATGCAAATTTTATAGTCAAGGACAATTACTTCATTTATAGTATACTGGAATGATGCCAGATGAAGGTAATTTAGATCCCCCTAGCTCACAGTTATATCATGAAGGATATCTTAATTTCATTAGTACAACAAAGATGGGTGAGAAGTTAGAGAATACAAAAAGAAAAAAGGGATGGGAGAGGAAATTTGACCTTTCTCATTTCATTGCAGCGAGAATACATAGATCTTGCTAAAGTATTAGTAATATTTCTTTCTACTCCTGCCTCTGAAAAAAGTGGGATTTTTTTATTAGCAGCAATGGAACATTAGTATGTAAAAGGTCAGCTTCATTTAGATACTTAGAGCCAATGTGTTCATGCCACAACAGTTACAGACCTTCCATTATTTCAGTTTTAAGGATGCATACGTAGCTCATGCCTTACCAGGTTTCAAGCCATGGCCTCAGGGATGCATGGTTTTGACTCCAAAAGGAGTTAAAGCATTTTTGGAAAAATTCTGCTCACTCCGGTAAAAAGTTCCTCCTGCAACCAGGAAAGTCAAATGCTATTAGTTTTTCATTAGCATAGCAAACAGTGATGAAGTAAATGCAGAATACAGGGTGATATACTACAGATTTTCTGGCCTGCTCATATATGTGTGTAAAAATAAATAAGAAAAATATTGTTTCATACATTTACTTTAGCACATTACCAAGTTCAAATAGGAGTTTGAGGGACTCTAGAGGGTCCTTCTTTCTTCCAAACAAGTATCCAGGGAAATGCATATTAAATATTGTGCAGTATGAAGTTTCAATAAAAGCCCTTTACCAACAATTTTTTTCTTCATGGCCTGCTGTAGGCACTGCAGAAGAACTCATATCCAAAAGAGATGGACTCACTGGGTGACAACAGGCTCCAGCTCCACACTGGTGTGTGTCCCCCATGCAGCATCATGTTGCTGCAGGAATGTGACAATGCAGGACCCCTGCCCACATCTCCTTCACTGCAAAACAACTTGGAGGTTACAGCATTCTTATCCTTCACCACACCTGTTTCCATGATGGCCAGTGTAATAATTTTAAACAGTAAAATATACACATGCAAGCCTTACTGGGAGGTGAACACAGGTGAAACTGCTGCGTTTTTCTGACCTACAAGTCCACTAGATTTATTCATCAGAAATGTTCATCCTAAAAACCAAAGAACAACTATGACCTGACTTTAGTTCATTATTGATTTTAATAACAGGGCTGTGGCTATTTTGTTTTAAGAAAACAAATCCATTCTGAAGGAAAAATGTACCTTGGGTAGGGTTTGTGCTTTTCTCTCTTTATTTCTGGTCTGAAATACAGGCAAGTGCACATGGACACAGTCTGGCTTCACTTCCTTCAAGACAGTCTTGTGAAATAAGAACAGGCCCAGTGCTTTTTTCCTTCTACTCATCAACACGTATGCAACATGTGTGCTCAGGCACACCTGTAGTGCCATCCTTATTTTGCACTGATCTCACCAGTGGAAGTCTGAACATGCTGAAGAGCTCGAGAGATGTCATGGACTTCAATGGCAGGATCTCACCCCAGGGTCTCACCCCGTATTTCTGCAAGTCGAAGACGCTATCAGTCATCCCTGTGCTTGAAAATGGTGGATGACATCCTGACTCATTGGAGTATTTTTGGCTCTTTGTGTGGTTCAGATGTCCTGCAATCAACTCTGTCTTCTGTCATCCAAGAGAAAAATTAGACCTTGTACCAATAAGGACTTTATCCTATGCTTCTGATTTTTAATACCTTGCTATACCTGACAAGTTAGTATGAGCTTGTTATCTTTACGTATTTATTAATGCATAAGGACTGGTGCATCATTCTAAACTCCCTCTCATTGTGGATGTTGTTTGGAGATTTGGCTTAATGAGGAGTGCTTTAATGAATTAAGCCTGGGTATGTTTGTACAACACAGCTACATTGTACAATACAGCTTGAACACTCCTGTAATTTTATTGAAAAGCATAGATTTAACACACTAATAGTTAGTGAATCTGCCAAGTCTCAGCTGTTGTAGGGAGAAATGTTTTGTCCAAGCTATTCCCAATGTGTCTCAGTTGTTAAAAAAAAAACAAAAACAAAAACAAAAAGAACAGGCTGTGATCATAATAGGATATTGATTAGTCTGGATCCCATACAGAACAGAACTTGATTCTTTGGTGGACCACTAAAAGGTCATATTGCTTGATTGCTCCATAGCTTCTAAAATACAAGAAATATTGAACCAAAACTGCTTTCAATTATACTCATGTTATCTGTGGCCTGGGAATGTAACCAAGGGCAGCATTTGGCCCATTCTGTTAAAAAATGGGTTGATACTCAGCATTTCATTTCACCATTAACAGAGCCAAACATCAGCTCTGCCTACTCTAATTGATGTCCTGCCCTAAAGTTAATTCCAAGGTAAGCAGGTGTGAATCTGTTTGATCCAAGGGCTTAATTTTGGGTGGATCTGACATACAGTGATATGTGCTTAGTGTTATCTAAAAATTGTGGTTTGGTTTACATATTCATACATATTTCTGCAGAATTATATTTACAACTGTTTATATACCTCATATCTCCAAATTCCTTGCTTGACCTGACTCTCACTGTCAAGCAAGTCTCACTGAGCTTAAGTCAGCAATAAGATAATGATTTGCTGTTAAATAAGATTTAATCAAAGCACTATGTTGTTGTCTGTGAAATGAATTAGCTTTTTTATGCTAACAAAGATCCAGGCTAAAAATTACATAATGATGTCAAAATATTTTGTGTAAAATACTATACATATAATTCTTCCTTTTTTTTTCTTCCTCACTAATGTAACTGAGGTTGTAAACAAAGAACCATGCTTTGAGGAAATCCTGGAATACAAGCGAAGGAAGAAATTGTCCTTTTATATCTTCTTCTAAGAAATTCAGTTTTCTAGTCACAAGTCCAACAGAGTACATTCCATTTTTGGTCACTAATACAATTCAAGACAATAATGAAGGAAAAATCTAGCAACAAGTCAATTATTTCCTTGATCCTGTCAGAAATGTGTGTTAGCTTTATCTTGATACTAAATTCCACTAAATTCTAAAATGTAGTAAACAAATAGAGGAGTTGTACACTAATTTTAGTCAGTACTGTTCCTAGTTGTTCTGCCACTTGAAAAGTTAGAAAGTAACTTCTGCAATGTATATTTGTTCTAAATTAGTAGATCAATTCTGAAAGAAATAAAGTTTATTTTTTGGGTATTTATGGTATTATTTATTTATTTCTGTTTTTAATTCGTACTGCAATGCTTCATACAGAATGCAATCCCTTTGTTACTCCTGACCTGCTTTAAAAGCTGTATGGATGTGATAATTTTTTTTCTCATTTCTAATGTTTTCTTCTCCTCACTGTAGGAATGTTTGACAGTAAGAAAATCTTTTTTCTTATAATTTTCTGTTTTCCCAACTTTCTGAGTACTGGGCTGGGTTTCTTTTAAGATGTGATTTGGAAAGGATTTAGGGACCAGCATTTTAAAGTCCATTTTCTCAGAAGTTGCCTGTGATTTTTGAACACTTGGCCATTTGTGAATCCAGTTTAGATTTTCAAATACTACTTGATTTTGAAATATTCAGATCATTCACAAAGAAGCCAAACAAGGCTTTTGGTGTCCTTTAGGCTTATTTTCCTCATTAACTCCAAATTGATGTACGTGGGAACACTTTGTTGGGTTTTTTTTTGTAAAGCTATGTCCTTTGAAGAAAGTCAGTGGGAAAATCAGATTAAGCCTAGACTTCAAGTTTTCCTGATTCATTCAGAACTTCTTGTCTATTAAACAATTCTCAGAAAACATAGCTATCTATAAAATTTGATCATAATAATGATCAAATAGTAATGATCATATAGTAATATTATATATTATAGTAATATCTTATGTTACTGTATACAATGGAAAGCCATCAAAAATGTATTTCCTGCTTTTTTAAAGATGAATAATGGCTTATTTTGACTATATATATATATATGTGTCTTTCTTTTACTTTGTGAAAAAGATGTATCATAAAAAGAAAGTTTGTAAAACAGAAAAAAACAGGTATAAAATTCCAGAACAGAATGAAGAGTATATAGAAATATTTGCAAAAGATTACAGATCCACTGGCACTGCCTTTCTCACAGAAACACATCAAGTAATTTCATAGAAGAAAGCTTTCTGCTTGTTAGTTTAGAATGTTCTAATGCAACATTTAGCTTGCAATATTACTGTATCATATAAGGGCTTTCATATGCTTTCCAATATAGCTTCTGACTGGAAGTATTAGCTGATGCAGCAGCATAAATAAAGAAATGTCTAGATTTCTATGGTTCCCAAAGGTCATTTTTATGAAAAGATCAGGAAACATGTTTCATTGGAATTTAAAAGAAAACTATATCAAGTTTAATACCATTGTTACTATAATGACATAAAATTCAGTGAGATGGTGTACTGTTTAATATTTGACTGTCAAGTTTCCGCAGTGAACCTGAAATGTGTGGAAGCATTTAAACTTTTGTAACTGAAATGATTCTCAATTTTATTTCTGTTTCATTACCTGATCTGTCTTTTTTCGCTCTTGCTATAAAGCAGCTTTCTTTTTGGTTGAATCTGACGTTGTCTGTGAAGTACAACAAAAATTCGGAGAGTTGTACACCTAGGGAGACTCAGTGTGAAAATGCATCCCCAGATAGCCAAAATCTTTCTACTCCAACTCACTTCCTCAGTCAAGATAGACCCCCAGCAGTGGTTTAGAGCATGGCAAGGGGGCCACTGTCAGGACACAGACGCCTTCTGGGATTTCTTAGTGATGGCATCATTTGAGACAGATTCATATCAGAAGCTGTATCAACCCTCAGCCTTTCTGGAAAAGGCAAAGGGTCCAGCTGGCATAATGCCTTTACTCCCAGGCCTGCATTCATGTAAAAAACTGTAAAGACAGCCAGAGCCACCACCTGCAAAGTCAGAGCAGTCTCTGGCTACACACAGCCTTTTGTTGGACTTGATGTTGAGTACTAGGACTAGAGATATGAAAAGTGTATAGCTTGGCACGAATTTGAAAAATTTGGATTTTCAGATAGCTAAACAAACCAACCTCCATCCCCAATCCTGAGACCAAAATGAGCTAATGCACATGAATAACATGTAACATTTGAGATCAAATGCTTTTTATTTCTTTTTTTTTTTATTTTTTTAATTGCAATATTGGTTTAGCACTTTTCCCCGGGATGGATTTTAACAGATTATTTTAAGAGTCGTTTGGATTCATGAGTGTAGAAAACAGATAGCTGTAACGTACTGAAAGCTTTTATCTTTTTAATGTTCCTGATAAAACAAAAAAAAGCAAAAAAGTGACACAATAATTACCAATACCCATTTGTATGTCCTCACTTACAGGGCCATCTAGAAGGCAGGTGACACTTGTCAGCAGAGGTTCTGTGCTATATCTATCGGAGGCCAGCTCTCAGGTGCGTCTCAGCACAACAGTGGCGTCTGGGCCATGCTTCCTTTCTCCTCAGCCCTCTGCAATGTTTCCTCTGGACTCACCTCACACTGGCGAGGCAGCTCTCCATTCCTTGAAAGGAGATTTTTGTTGTTGTTGTTGTTGTTACTGTAATACTAAGCGTTCAGTTAACGTTACTCAGGTAAAGGGCTCAAGGAGTCTCTGCAAAGGAGGTTTCAGAGATGAGAAAACAGGCAAAGTCATCATCTCAGGATAGCTACACAGAGCCTTGGGCACAGATAGCATAACCTGTGTCAGATGCAACTACCACCCTGTTAAATTCTGCTCTTTCTTTTCCATAGGAGTATATGTAGACAGGTATGGGTCCACACTCTTGTGAGGGCAAATTTGATGTGAAGAACGACAGATGTCTAGGGGCAGAGGGAAGGCATGAGTGTTTGGTGAGGTCGCATGGAAGGGATAGCAAGGGACCATGACCTGATGAAAGTTTGGGGAATGGTGTAGATTCAGCAGTTCAAGCCAAACATAGGAATTAGAGGGTCATGAAATTAAGTATTTGGTTTTCAGGGAGAAATTGAAGGTACTAAGTAGTTATATAAATGAACTATTTGTTCATCACATCAAATTACCAGATTTTAATATTACAGAACAAAGAGAACTGCACAACAATGCAATGGTTTCCTTAGTGTTGATCTCTTTTTTGGATGGAGTATTCTCTATTATGACATACTGAAATCCACAGTGTTTTGGGAAAAAGGTGCGTCAGGAGAACAGAAATATAAAGCCTGGGAAAAGGACTAATAATAGGGTGTCCTGACTAGCCCCCTCACTCTTTCCTGTAGACCATCAGACTGTGGTGTCTGTTTCACCAGAAGGTGAAAAAAAAGGCCAAACTTCTCATTAACAATGAGTCCTCTGGCTGCTAAAGTTACAAGTCATCCTGGGTGAGGTCAGGTTTCTGTGGTGACTCGAAAGATGATGTTGCTTGTGTCAGCAGAAGCTCAGCTATGGTCGCAGCTACACAGGTGTGGACACTGCTCCTCTTGGGGAACCACCTGGAGAATAGACAGGTTGCTGCATGTAGGGAAAGAGTCCAAGAAATTTGGGAAGATAGATGGAGTTTGAGGCATCAGCAGGAACACCGTGACTGCTTCCAGCCCAAGGTTACAAGAGAAGGGGAAGCTGCAGTCTGCGCTTGGCAAGGCCAGGCATGCTGCGGAATAACCTGGGCAGCATCAGGTCTCTTTTTTCCCTAGTTCAAAGGCCTAACCAAAGCATTCTGGGCACCAGCAGTGTGAACAGGGAGAGCCCAACAAGTCACTGCCAGTGCTCTGCTGCTCTGGACTGTGGCTGGTTTTTGCTTACAGGCACTCTGTTGTTTTATGTTTTTATGACACCAGAATAACCAGTCCTTGACAGGTGCTCCTAGGAACAATTACAAAGAAAATAAAAATGCTTCAGCTTTCAAAACTTCTGAGAAAACTCTTGGGGAAAACATACTGAAGTTTTGGATTTCAGTGGGCTATCATACAAGGTCTGAAAATTCAAAATGCTGAAAAGAGAAAGTTGGGATTTAAGTCCTTGAAAACAAGTAATTCTAGAATGGTCCTAGTGCTTACGTCACTGGTGGCTGTTTCTTCACAGCAGATGTACCAACTACCATGACATTTATTGAACTGCTCCACAATAAGCAGCTCAGTGTTGCTACCACGATTCTTAGGACAAAACAATTCCCTCAAGGAGAAAAAAAAAAAAGAAGTTTCAGAGTTATACCACAGAAAATGTGTCTGGGTCTATTTTAGTGAGGAAACAAATTCACAAAAATAAAGCAATGGATGGCAAGATAGCACTGAATGGTGCCTCCTATGGATGAGGCACAAGGTAATACAGACTCTTGATACTGAATGAACCTCAAAGCTCTGTAGTGGCACTTGCTTGCTGGGATTCCTTTTCATAATGACAAGAAGGTGTTTATCCTGAGAGGAAGCTACAGAGAGGTGGGAGCCCAGCTGCCCTTCCATGTACACCAGTCACCAATAACTACTCTCACATCGCTTGATGGATTTATTGCACAAGCAGAATCTAAAGACAGGCAAGACTGCCAGCATGTTGCACATTGGCTGGATATCTGATTTGTCTGTGTCACTACTCACCCAAGACCTGAAGATAAGTTTTCAGGAAGAACTGAGGGCCTAGACAAGGTGTTAGAAACAAATTAAAATACATGGACTCTAATTGTTACTTAGCATGCCACATCTTCGAGGAGTGGAGTGTTGGAAACAGCCTTCTTTGCTACGTGGTAGAGATGCCTAACTTCGGCATCAAGGATGGGAAGAGGAGTCACACTCCTTGACCAATTTAGCTATTCAGTACCTCAAGTGTTGTCAAGTGCTGTTGGCATTTGCTGGCCAGATTTTCTTCTGTTTATTAGAGAGACTGGTTTTGTAGTACACAAGTGGGTGATGCCAATGCAAATTCTGGAACTAAAATCAAAGCTGGCCTCACCTATCTGTGAGGTGGGACTGCTGGTGTCACAGGAGTGGAAAAATAATAGAAGCAGTTTCTATCAGAGGGATGTCACCAAATGTGAGAGGTCATGTTACTGCAAAACCAGAGTGGTCCCTTTCTCCATCTTACTGTAGTCCTTCTTTCTTTAATGAGGAGTGAGTTAGAGTCAATTAAAGGTAAATGATAGGAACTATAGGGAATACATTCCTAATCAAATATGAAAAATTACCATATACCTTGTATACAAATTACATCATGAGCAGAAAGTAGCTATGGTTGATTGGAGCAATTAAATGTTTTCTTTAAGAAAAGAAAAAACCTCCAGTGAGAATATTTTAGAAAATGACTTTTTAATCATCTGTAAAACTGCTAAAATTACTCTCTACTAATAGTTTTAAAGTGTTTCTTTGTTAGAATTAACTGCAATCCCTTTGCAGAACAGACGAATACTTCCCCAGGAACCTGTTTAGAGGAAACTTTATTTTTAATCACAAGATCACATCCCTATGTTTTTACATAGTTGAAATGAGATTACAGCAGCTTTGAGCATGTTTCCCTGCTGTGCAAACACCCACAAACTTTAGAACCTTTGCATGGGAAAGAACATGTTCTAAAACCAGTCAGGAGGACATGGCACGCAGCAAGATTCACCCCTCCAGCAAGAAACATTAATACTGATTGGAAAATCAGTTGTTTCAGTGCTATCTGATGTATAGTAAACAGCATCCTGCCACATTAATAAATCAGCTAACACCTTCAATCTTGCCTGTTTCTTCATCTACCATTATCCCTGCAGACACTGCTGATTCTGCACAGGTAAGGACAGATTTGGGTGGAGGAATGACTGTGGTCGCCTTGCTGCATATGAGCAGTCCCTGCTCAGCAGCATGATGAGAAGGACATGTGTCCTGTGGGCAAACGACAGGGCTTTTTTGGCTTCTAGCCATAAAAAACCCCACCAGCAACAATCTCCTAGGCATGGCATGCCCCAGTGTTCCACTTCTACCTGCCCTTGCATAGGAATGCTGCCGGCTGGCACAGACTGGGCACAGGGACAGGCATGGGCAGCCAGGGTCTGGCCCCGGCTGTCAGTGCCAGCCAGCACCTGATGTGGTGTGAAAAAGCACACCGAATGAAAGCAGGGGGACCAGAATCAGACTCTTAGCAATGGCAGACCTAGCAGTGGTTCTATCCGAACAGAAGGAACATGTACTCCTACAATCGTCCGATTTAATGTCAAGAACATTGCCAAGGCTGATGTAAGAGTTTAAAGCTTGTCTCAAAGATACTTGGGAGGCTGGGAGAACTAAAAAAAAGGGTAAAAAATGCTTAAGAGTCTTTCTGGTCAAAGAAATCCAGTGCAATTTTCATATAAATGTGATCTTTTTTAATCTTGGTGGAAATTTCACAATATTATTCCTTTTTCTGCCAGCTTCAACCATACCTTCCCTTTGTGCCTGCAAAACAAAGACAATTATTTTTTACTCACCTGCATAAAATGCTTGAAGAACTCCAGATGATTGAAGATATAAAAATGGAAAGGAAATGTGTGTATATGCATGTTTATATATAATTGTTATTATTGTTACAGTCTGGCAAGAAAACAAAGATTATTTCTAGCAGAGCTTTGGGGTTTTTTATAGCTTTAGAAGCTGTTTAATAAGTAGTGATCAGATGTAACCCAACTGCTTTTGAAATCAATGAGAACTGGATTATACATTGGAGAGGAAGAAGCATTAGCAGAAAATGTTTATATTACATGGTATTTTTTATCTTAGATAATCACGATTTCTGCCTACATCTTCCAAGAAACTCATTCTACTGCTCTGAAAAATATGTAATGATTTCAGGAAAATTTCAGAGGCCAACCCCTCTGAAAATCTAACCCCATTATTGAAATACTTCCAAACAGTGTGTCAGATCAGTAAAATCAGGCTGAGGAGGACAAGGGGAGAAGTCATTTAATCATCTGACTCAAAAACTGCAATACATTTTTTTCTCTTTTCCTCTCCTATTTTTAGTCTTCTTTAGATTAAGGATTTCAAATTACTTCTTTTCTTCATGTATATTATATAAATCAGCCAATATTAATAGAAAGTCTCCTAAACATAGCTTAATTGTCTGCATTTCAGTTTCCTCCACTATAAAAGTTAGCAGCAACTATAGCAATTCACTCTGTGGACTAAATCCTGGCTACTGTTCATTTCCAAGAAAACTGTAACATTGCATGTGTTTCATGTAGAGACAGTAAAACAGACGTATCATTGAAGCTGAACATTAAGATATATCCCAATGAACCCAATCCCATATCATTGAAGGCTAAGATATTTATATAGTCATACAGTTTGGCTCTGAGCTCACTCATGACATGCACCACATCCCCGCAGCCAAATTTTTCTGTGATTCAATTCTTCTGTGACAGCTCCACTGTCCCCATCAATGCTGCATCGGAGATGTTAAGAGTTGAGCTGGTCCTTAGCACTCCACAGCTTCCTGAACCGCCTCTACTTCTACAACAAGCAGAAAAGGAGGTGTTGTCTTATGCCACCATCTCTATTTTTAGCTATCTACATTCTGAATCAAACAGAATAACTCAGCATTTCTCAGCAGTATTTCTCAAGTGATAGCTGGTGCACAAGACTTTCAATCCACACAGCACAAACTCATCTGCTCTGTGTAGGGACTAGGCTTGTGTTCAGGCTCTCAGCTCTCGCTCTTAATGTCTCTCAGGTCTTGGTGATATAAATGATTTCAGGCCACCAGTTTGAGTGCTAGGCCTTTTCAGACTGTAAGGGCATAGTCACTAACACTGTGGGAAAGATTTGATTTCAGAAGATTGCAGTAAAACTCTCAGAATGAAGGCATTGGGCTAATACTGAGGAATAAGAGTCTGGAAGAATGCCTGGGTTCACACGAAAAAATATAGTTTCCACTACAGCTTGTCAATGAATATTGAAAAAAGATGAGTGATGATTAAGAGTTTAAAATAATCTCCTTTCCACCCTTTCACCTGCCTCCAGTCAAACCATAAAGCCAGCCATGCCTCTGGTTTACATTATAATGGAATTATTGTTCATGGAGGTTTGGCCAGTCAGCAGTCAATAGTGAAGAAATGACAAACGTGTGTACAAGGGAGAGCCTTTGGAAAGAAAAGAGAAAGAAAAGAAGAAAATTTATTATTGCCAGTCTACTGATGAATGCAGGCATTAGAATAGCAGATGTAGGGTGTATAAGGGTCTGGAGAGTGAAAAGCTAAGTGTTGCCTCAGAGCACCAGGAAATGGAGCCAGGGTTGTGAAAGCCATCAAGCTGCCTGAGCTCTGCATTCCTTAACGTACAATGAAATGCATTGATAACCAAAACCAAAAACCTTAAAATGGCAAGCACTTCCTGAAAGAACCCTTGAAATAAGGATTGTTGCTAATTTGGGGTAGTTGTCAGTGTAACAGAGAAAGATAGGTGAATTGGAAAGCTGCATGCTGGAATGGGGACATTTCCTTCAGCACCTGGGACTGCTGCTTGGGATATGCTGAACAGCAAGGAAAGTACTAAGAAAGATGCAGTCTTAGCTTCAAGGTAATGGATAATCCAGAAATAGCTGTTTCTCTTCCTCAACCTTTTTAAACTGCCACAGGAGACCTCTTTCCACTCAGAGCTCAGTTATTCTTCAGCATCGACTTCTCAACACACCACTTTGGCTTTCACAAGTAATCTGTTGGACAGGCTAGAAAACCTGTGCTGAATTCCCTCGCCTCCAATGTTTGCCTTCAGTTAGGAGAAGATTTGCCCCAAGACTAAACGTGTGTAATATTAAGCGTAACCTTTTCTTAGCTTTATTGTTCTTGCTCCTAAATCTAAATTATGTATACCTCGGGTGAGTTTATGTGTATTTGAGTGAGGGAGAGAAACTCAAATGGGCATGGAAAATGTGGACTCCATTCATCCTACATATGCTGTAATATGAACAGACTCACAGAGGTGTGTGGGCATACATAGACTTAACCACATCTACTGTAAAGAGGAAAAAAATGCTGAGAAGCATTTTGTCATGTTTTCCACTTGAAAAGTGTGAGCTGTGGAAACTCAAAGTGATCACATTAATGTTTCTTCTGGTAGTTTTTTTCTGATACTATTTATATTTCTTGTGCTATTAGTTTGTTATTGGGAACTCGACAAGTTTGTGAGGTGGGTTTTTCTCCCCTTTCTCCATATCTTGAATATATGCACACATTTGAATTATGACTTTCCTACAGGAACTAACAGCTGTATGTGCAAATCATGCATATAAATCAATTACCGAGGCCTATGTACTATAAATGCACCCATTAATTAAGCAATGTCAGATGCTATGAACCATGAAGTTCATTACATCTTTAGCATTCAAACCAAGGATTATTTGAAGAAGCAATACTACGTTTACCTAATAGTTAATGAAATTAAGCCGGGTTGTTGCCAACATTCTTATTTTATGCCTAATTCAGTGTTTAAATGTTTATGAATAAAACACTAACTGCTGAAAGCAGAAATGTTGAAATGTAATTACTGGTAAGTTATAATGCACTTGAGGACTCATTATACCAGACTTGGGAGTTTTAAGATCACCAGTGTAACACAGTCTCCAAAAACACAGATTTTTTATGGGCTAAAAGCTGGAAAGACATAAATGCTGTTGAATTTGTCCTGGCCGAGTGGAAATTTTGATGATCGTGGTAGTATGATTTATGGGTATAACATTTTCCAGTCATTACGTGGCTGCATTTTACCATTGTGACATGATTTGCATATGTGAATATCTCTGCAAATTAACTTCTGATGAGAGCTACATCTGGCTGGATTAAGAAGCTCCTATCTGAAAACCAATCCAGCTGCTACCCTGAAGGACTTATTTGAAAAGAGGCAATCTGCAGTGTCATCATATATAGTTTTCCCATATGTATGTCCTGATTTAAGTTTAAATATAAATATTGCATGACAGTATTGGTGACTTTATTAGGGTTTATTTTGCCAACTAAGAAGCACTCAGTGATGTCAATGTTAGGATTACCTCTGTTGTGTAGCACTCTTACTTTCCTCCATTTCAACAACCTATCTACAGACAGCTGCTTATCAAGAACTAGACTGGTATCCATCACTGTTGTTCAAAGCCATTCTTAGCCAGATGCATAAAAAAGAAATCAAATTTAAAAGGAAACAATGCAAAGGAAAGAAAAAAACCCCTAAGGATCTCCAGGAAAAAAAAAAAAAACAGGGAAAAAACCTGCAAAAATCTTTAGCCAAACATTGCCTTCTGCTGCTGGCTCAGCATTTCCTAGGATCGGGTTTTTCTGCTGGAGGATATGTATCCGTAGAAAAATGGTACAGACTCTGACAGAGAAAACTTGTATGTGGGCTCTGAATGCAACAGATAGACACAAGAGATAAAGTCAGACAGACAGGGAAGTACAGAGGGAAAATGAAATAATTTTTTTTTGCAGAATAACAGTAAATAACTATCAGACTCTTCCTGAGCATTTGGCAGAAGCCCAGTAATTTTTTTGCAGCACAGTAAACTAGGAGCTTGAAAAATAATTTAAAGAGAGTTGTGAGGCAGCGTTGTGAAGGGATTGTGAAAAAAAGCAATAGTACTTTTGAGCAGTGCAAGAAAAAAAGGAAAGGGGGTGAGGATTTGGTTTGTAGAAGCCAACATAACCATTTGGTGCAGAAGTTTGAGGTGAGCGTGGAAGAGAGAATTGGAGAGCAGTAACACAGCCAAAGCAACTCACAAACAAGACTTCTCCTTGGGGTGGCCTTCCAGCTGTTTACCAAGGTGGTTGGATTGCTTTAGACAGGCTCTGAGAAAGCAGCACCCTTTCCAAGAGGCAGAGCTGTGTACATGCAAGGCTCAGGAGGGAGTGACACAATGCCCTGGAGGGTGGGCAGCAGCGGCGAGAAGCACAGGGATATGCTCCCTACACATGGAAAATGAAGAGAATGAGAGCCTTGTGGACTTCTGAGCAGATCTAAGACACTTCAGAGGCAGAAAAGAGGGAGAGGAGGTGGTATTTTTGGGTAGAAGGAAACAGGTCTAAAGAGGTGAGGTAGCAATGGGAGTCAGTAGCAGAACAAAAGGAGATGAGTTTGGGCTCATTCTGACAGAACTCAGAAATTAAGAGAGAGAGAGAATCAAGAACCAGAGCCTTCATTGAGTAAAAGGAGAGGTAAGAGAAGAACCAGAGAAAGAAAGCAGCACTGACCTGAGAGAAAAAAATTTTAACATGGGATTTGTGTGCTTTTTTAGGAATCAAAGAAATCAGATTTTTTTATTTTGTAGGAAGCATTTTGATTCTCACCGATATGAAGTTTTTAAGATATATAGCAGTTATTACACTGAAAGTATGAGCTTATCCTTTCTTCTCTCCCAGAAATCTACTAACATCGCTGCTGCTTGGACACACTGCTTTTGCTAAAAGCAATTCCAATTAAATTTTAAAATTGTGACAATATAGATAAATTTATAATGGATATTACTTTTCTCATGAGTTGAAAGCTTGAGATACAGAAGTAAACATGCCAAACCCCAAGGAGTAATTGGAAACTGTTCCAGCAGTTCATAAGTACAGTCTTAACTAAGGCTTAACTATGTAAAAACCAAAGCCACACAGTGATATTCTTATTTTTTTCACAGTTATAACTGCTTTTGATCCCAGTGTTGTAAACTAATGTGTTAATGGAAGTACAGTTCAAAAATGGTTCAAAACAGAAAAAGTGTTCTCCCACCATGATTCAATAAGAGGCAGTTAATAGCAGTGTTCTAAATGCGAAGTCTAAGTGCTAGAATAAATTCACGCACACACACGCACACATATATACACACACACACAAGAAAGTTAACAAAATGTCTGCAGGCAAAGGCATAAATAATGTCCCAGGAGTTAAACACGTGCAAGTGTATGGACCCACCCATTCTTAAACTGAGCAGTGACTTACTCAGTCTTCAGGTGAATGTAGCACTAAAGAAGAAAAGGATCAAAGCCACAATATACTTATATATGTCAGTTATATATGTGCTCTCAGATTGGAGCTGGATTGCTCCTGCAATGGTGTGGAGACAGAGCTATTGCCCTGCCTTCAATCCCCCGTATAAATCTAAATCTACTGCTTGAAGCCTCGGAATCTGCAGCTGGTCATTGCCCAATATAACAAGTTATTCCCTTGATGGGTTACATCCAAGGATGTTCAGCACTGCTGAATGTAATCACACTGAGAAGGTTAACAAGCGAAAGACGTATCCTTATCTTACCAGCATTCATAAACAGCAATGAGATTCATTCCAGTGCTGGTAATTCTTAAATCAAGACCTCTGATAACAGATATGAATGCAGACTAAGGAAAGGCAGAAGGGATTCTCTCTCTAAAGCACAGCTGATCTCACAAATTAAGAAGGGGTAGAGAGCAGCCTGGGGAAGACCATGCAAATTTTATCCAGTCCAGGCTTTGCTTCCTCATAAAGCAGCTGCTTTCAGATCCCACAAATTAGAAATACAGAGTCAGCAACACCAAAAGAACACATTGACCAATTTTAAGTTCCTCCTTATCAGAAAGTGTTGGTTTTATTACTTTTTGAGATGTCTAGAGGTAAAATTCCTGATATTGTGTGTGTATGTTGCCAAGGAAGTTTCATGTACTGATTGTGTGCAATAAGAAATGTAAGGGATTTCTCCCAGTAAGCAGAGCTCGCAGTGGCCATATTCACATATCCATCCTAGTGTAATTCCCAAATGGCTTTGTGAAGGTCTGAAGAAGCAAAGGAGTAAATAAACTCATTCTCTGTCAGATTTACAGTTGTTCCTTCAAGAAGGACTGCCTTGATTGCTGCCTGTCTCTGTCATTCCCAGGTGGGTTCACAGAGAAATCCTTAAGTGATGTCAAGAGCAGAGGGAGCTAGAGCAGTGACATATATTGGCTCTCAAATTATTGGGAGATATCTTGATTTTATTTCATCTGACACTAGTAGCCACTCTTCTGTTCAGCATGGAGAAACACAGCACGATATGTCCTCATAAGGGAAAGGTGAAAAGAAATTGTGTTATCTTGGGGCATCAGGTGCTCATTATAGCCAGCAATTAGAAAATCTCAAGTGCTACAATGCTTATTCAAGCCTTCTAATACTACATTGTTACATAGGAAATACAGCAAATATCAGGTGTGACAATGCCAAGATTTGTGTTCCTCTACTGAGCTCAAATTAAAAACAAACAAACAAAAACTCAAAACAAACAAAGAAAAACCACAAACAAATGGAAAAAAAAAAGGCAACAACAGCAACAACAAAATTTACACCAAAAATAAGCAACTCTTCCCCTATCACTTGGCACATTCAGGTTAGGCAAGAACAAAGTACTTACCCAAGAATTTATATTTGTTTTTAGAAAGGTTAATTCAGTGGATTTAATTGTAGTGTTCTTAATGTTTTGCTTGCAGTCCCTACCTAACAAGTTGGCAAGAAGTTTTTCACCATTTCAAGTAGACTTTGAGCCTTAGAAGTCACCTGCCATGTTTATGTAAATGGACTAACACTTGGTATATTGTGTATTTTAGATAGGTTTTGAGCACCAAGTCCCTGTAACACAGGGCTTCAGTTACAGTTTTAACATACAAATGTCTGTGGAAAAATTTTAGGTAGTTGCTTCAGAAGGGATACACCTATTGCAGCACAGATATATCTTTTGTTATTTCTGTTGATAAAACCTAGCCCAAGAGTAAAAAAGGACGCAGCTGAAGCTAATGGAAATATTCTTTCTGTCTTCTGTGGTCACTGTGTTAGCTCTGGGTGCTTTTAGTTTGATGATTACCTAGAGGTCAATGATACTGGTCAAAAATACTGGTATTTTTATCCTCATTCCTCATTAGGACACACAGTCGTTCTCCCATTTAGTGTTATGGTCCAGAGTGCTCTAGGAAAAAAGAATGAATTATCATCCTACATTTAGGGATGCATAGATTAGTAGGACAAGACAGAAAAGCCTGCATTGGCAATATTTCAGCTGTACTTGCATGGTGGATGAAGAGAGTCCTTTCATTTTCGGGTATGTTCTTGAGAGGGCAGAAAAAACAATGAAATCTTTGGCATTATAATGTAGAACCTTCAGCGAGTGTTCTACATATGCTCAGATGGTTATGTGGATTTATTTTAAAACTAGATACAGTGATCTTCTCATGATTCTGTTTAAGGTTAGAATAAATTTCTTTTTTGTTGTTTTTAAACAATTGAAGAACATTTTCATTTATCTCTTCACTGCACTGACTTCCTTTCGGACCATGATGAATAAATGAAATGTATTACCTCTTATTCCTTCAGTTCCTGCTCAGTAAGCTCAAGAAGTTCGGACAACACAAGCAGGACCCCATTTTTCATCTAAGAACTCACACATCCAGAGAATTGTTAGCCTCTCTCTTGTTTTTTTTTTTTTGTTCTCATGGGATGTGGAGAACAAAAGGCTTTTCTCAGGATATTACACCAGCAGCCCTATCTTGTTTGTCTTAATCACCTAAGAAGTTTATCTCTGCCTCAGTTGTTTAAGTAATCACTGATTATTTTCCTGAGTGAAGCGAAGGGGATCACATCCTACAATGCTGTCATACCCCTTTCCTTTGGTTGCTGTGTAGCATTCATGCCAGCTCCCTGGCATAGGTGGGCAAAGTTCCAGCTGATTTTGGAGTGAGAAAGGTTTCATCCGAGGGCGTACATCCAGATGTCAGGCACTGTGGGCATTCATTACTCTGCAGTTTGAAATAACTTTCTATATTTTGCACTCTGTAAACATCAGCCTGGTCAAAAGCAACTTTGGCCCTAAGGCCCTGTACCCACTTACTCATGTCCTTCTAGATCTCACCTCTCTTGGCCTTGCTCCTATTGCATTTATGTTCTTGGTTTTGTAGTCTGGATTGCATTGCATCTTTGCTGTCAGGTCCAGTGTCTGTGCAGAAAGCTGCTCTAGTGCTGCTGCAGGAAGGATTTGACTCCTCTTTCTGTAAAGCACTGAGGGTTTTTTGGTGGAAAATGAAATTCTGGGGGGTAGCAGAAAAAACATATTTTGTTCCTGGGACATCTACAGTATAGAAAAATCTAAAAAAAAGGTGAGCATTTCAACTATAAAAAAAAGTACAATATTTCAACAGAAATTGTTCTTGTACTATGTTGTGAACACCGTCATTAGTTTTTCTTTGATAATTAGCTGTAACTGTTTAAAAATTATTAGGTGTATTGAAACAAAGACTTTTGAAAGAGAACCAGCA
Organism: Irena cyanogastra; assembly: GCA_013397155.1. Taxonomy (NCBI): domain Eukaryota; kingdom Metazoa; phylum Chordata; class Aves; order Passeriformes; family Irenidae; genus Irena; species Irena cyanogastra. Next base: position 492,031 of record VWZV01007759.1, read on the forward strand.
TGAATACTTATTGTTAGTGAATTAATTCAGAAAAGCCAGGATTAAGCAATATACACCTAATTTCACATAAAAATGCTGATTTTTTTCCCTGAAGATTAACTGTGAATTCCATTAATATGAAGAAAGTTATGTCTGAATATCAATTAGAGCTTCGAGAAAGAATACTCATGTGCTGTGTTGGAGACAGTCTGAGTCACATATGCAGAGGATCCAGAAAGAGTGGAGTGAATGGCTTCAGCTTGTCTTTGTTTAGGTGGGACCTGTGTGAAGGCTCAGGAGTGTCTGCGAACCTCAGTCAGCTCTGGATTTTCCCCTGGTTTTGGCAGGTCACTTTGTGCTTGACTGCTGGAGCACGGCAGAAGCAGTAGCTGAAAATCTTCTGCCAAAGGCAGCTGCACCAATAGCTTGATTTTACTCAGGTCTTGCCCATTTTGTAGACCAGATGCTGCAGAATTAGTACAGTCCCTCTGTGTGGCCAGCACATGTTCCTCCAAAGCCTCAGGGAGTCAGTGAGCACGGCAGCGTGGGAGGATGAGGATGGGCTGGTTCCAAAGGCAGGAAGGCACATGGCCTGCTGCATGCAAGAGATTCTGTGACTCTGTGCAGCGTTGTCACTGCTGGAGCCTCCATCATGGCCATTAACACTCAGCCACAGCCATCACCCCCATGACAGCTGCCGGGAAAACTGTGGTGCACCACCAGAATCCCTGGACACGTCCCATATGGCACCACCCATGCTGGCTGTCTCTTACTCTCCTGGCACCCTGGCATCGACTTGGCTGTGTCTCTGGGCACCCTTTGTGAGGCTTTCTCACAACCAACATGTGCATGAGAAGTAAGGCTAAGTGAGGATGCTCATGGGTTAATTTTACAGCAAAGCCTGGGGTTATCGCCTCTGGGTCTCTTACCCAGGTAAAATAACACACACAAGCATTTCTTCCTACCACAACCAAGCAGCCCTTGGCTGCCTAATGAATCAGGATATTCAAAAGACATACATAAGTTCAACTTTATTATAAAAATAAAATAATATGAAATTGGGGAAAGAAGACAATACAAAAGTGTATAAGACAGATTTGCAATTAATTCTCCCTTTTCTGCCCTGGAATTCAAACCTACCTCTTAGAACAAGTGGGCTGAGGCTTGGGACAGTAATAAATCTTTGATTTTGATATAATTTTGAAAGAATCACACATCTCTAAAAGATTAGGGAAATATAACTTTTATTTTAATGCAAGTAGTATTTTACTGGGCCCTGGCAGGGTATTAGAGAAATTATCATTTTCTCGTCAGTCTAACTGCCAGTCAGCTCTTCTTACTTTCCTTTTCTTCACAATGTAGGGTGTCTCAAATAAAACACTATTTAATCAAATTAATTATGAGGGAGTAGATTTCTAAAGAATGAGTTTCAGAAGGAATCAGGCCAGAAACTTAGCATTTTCAACACTTCAAATACTTTCTCAAGTTCCAAGCTTCAGTGGTATTTAATTGTTTTCTTGAGTCAGGTCCTAATAGTTTGGCTTTTGGATTAAAGCAGGGAAAATTTTTATTAGACAAAAAGGTGCCATCAAATAGATTTATGAAAATATGGACGTATTGCTGAACTTCTTGTCAAAATAATCTCCTTCAAGAAATTCACCACTGTCATTTTGTAATTAAATGTTTTGACAGTTCAGGCTGAAACAATCATTTGTTTGAGAATTCCGTTTTGCTATACAGTTGTGAAGTGTGAAATCAAAACCACATCTGACTTGATTCTTTTCTAATCAATTGTTCAAAATAACTGAGTTTTGTGCCAAACTGAAATAATTATTCTTTGAGCTGTCAGAACTGCTGATGAACGCAAAAAAGGAAGGAACTGGAATACAAGCAGTTTGTGTAGAGAACTCAAAATTTGTGGGCTACAAATAGAAAATCTTTCATGGATAGTCTATTTTGACTTTGCTTATTCGATTGTCATCTGCCGTTGTGTTAACTGCTGTGAATGCAGAGTAACTATACAGTTTATTTTAGCATGTTTATTGAAAATAATACTTATTACTTCAACTAGGACATATTCATCTGCATCCTGCTCTAGAAAGAACTATCTTGCTGTTAGTCACTTGTCATTAATCCCTCATTACTGTAGAATGCTCACTGAAAAACTCCCACGGGGACCACGTATTGCACCAGGCTCTGTACAAATCAGGATTGTGAGATATCATGGCCTGGTCCAAATCTGCTGACTGCTGGGACTCAGTTTGTTCCAATGGGATCCCACTGCATTTTCCAGCATGTAACAAAAGACTGGAGTAGAAACTAGATCCAGGCCATCCAGAAACCAGAGACAGACCCTTCTTTACCTTCTTTTCCTCAGTAAAAACCTCTCAGTAGGCTCCTGGTAATGATCTACCCCAAAGTTCTCAGCCCAAAGCTTTAGAAGGCACAACAGCATTTGGGCCTCAGGACAGACAGTAACTGAACACAAGCTGAATTCCAGGGTGGAGGAGATGACTTTTTGTAGGGCATCTCAAATGTGATTTTCTCTGTCAATCTCCAAGGACTGGTAACCATCCTGGTTTGGTGACACCACACTGTGGAAGAGATACCACAGCATTGCTCACTTTTAGTGCTGCTGCAGAAAAACTTCAGGCTAGACACAGATGCACAGGTCTCAGACTGTCTCTGTCAGATATGACAGGTCTGCCATACCAGAATCCTGCCCATCCACCTGCTTGTTTGAAGAACCATCCATCTTTGTCCCCCAGGTATGTTTTTAGGGACAGCATGATAGTGCAGTACAAAGGTATATCACACGTCCTCCTGTCTCCTCAAGGGTAGAACAACTGTTTAGACCTCTGGTAAACATCATGAGGCTTAGAGCAACTCCCCTCAGACTGATCTCACCTCCCATGTTCAAGTCCTCCACGGAGACTCAAGGTCTCACCTCTCATTCTCAAGTCCTGTGAGGAGAGAAGGTTCCATTTGCACTTAGAGTGATTTGATTCTGGCAAGAAAGAAAACTTTCTCACGTGAAGAAGCACATCTGTTTGAAATGGTTCCTTTTTTGATCAGCTGGGCAAAACCTTGTCTGCTCTCAGGTGTGACATTGAGGTGAGGGGATGGGGAACAAGGCATTAAGGGGAAGAGGTATATCCACAGTTAGCTCTTCCCAAGCTGAATTCCCAAAGAGAAAGACACCAAAATTAAAGAGAATAGAGCTTTATTTTCTTTGCACTTTAACAGATCTCTGATTCAGAGGGTGTAATGTGAGAATGTGTGATTCTCTTCTGAAAGGACAGCTATTGCATATGTGATATTCATGAAAACCACTAGAATCTTGCAACAGCCTCTGAAAGCTCATCTATCTCCATTTACCAATTTTCTCCCTTCTTCTCCCCCATATAGCATCATCAGATTGCCAAGTGTCTAAGGGAAGGTGCCAAGTAGGTTGAAATAAATATTTCCATAGAGAAAGAAGTCATGTTTTCAAAGCATTGCAAGAGATTGCTTTTTCTTTTATTTTTCTTTTTAAGTAATACCAATTCAGTAATGAACATGAAGTGGGATTAGCTGAGATAAATGTGATATAGCCAAAAAAAAAATTTGAAAAAAAACTGGACAGAAGGGCTTCTGAAACTAGCCATACAGAAATGAAGAAAGTCATGTAACCAAGAGCAACATAATGCAGATTTTTGTTCTAATTGTTAAAAAATGTTCCCTCCCATTCTTGGAATTTCTAGTCCAAGTTTGAGCCTGGAGCAAATTTTTACAGTAAAGTTATAAACCCATGAAAACAGAGGTTTATAATGGAAACACTGGCACAATTCTAACTAAAGTGCTGTGCCATGGGGTGCCTCCGTAATAAAAAAAGTCTCTGAGCTTGTATGCCAGCCAGAAAAGCTAGCAACACCCAAAAAAAAAAACAATTGACAGAAGTAGATGAGACATTTGCAGTACCATTTTTGAGATAAAGCAAGCACACAATGTCCTACACAGTAAAGGATTACAAACAAACAATTTGTCACAGCTTTGAGTAAATACAGAATATGAACCACACTTTGAGAAAATGATGGGTTATTAAGGTATGGAATTTAATATCATTGGCAATCTATAAAACTTTTACAACCTAGTCTTATTTGCACAGAGATTACATCCCCAAAGCTCAGTGCCAAAGACACATGTTAATAAGCTCACAACTTTTAATTAAGCAATATGTATAAGTAGATTCCCATTAAGCTGTGATTTGTGGGCTAGTTCATTACAGTGGGTTCCAGCCACCAGACACATATTCAATACAAATCAAGCAGCCTGCATATTGTACAGCTTAATGTGAGCCTACTTGGGATATTTTATCACCAGTTCAGATTGGAGGTTCAGAGAACAATATTTTTTTCTAAGATTGGGGGCAGCAACCAGAACCTTATAATGACCCCATGTTGTTTTCTTAATGAAACTATCCATCTGAATTGTTTAGTTGCAACCGGTAATTATTCATAGAGTTAATCATAGTTCTGTTATATACACATGTATATGACATTCAGCAAGAACACATTTGCTCTCATTTAAATTAAATGTGTAAAATAAGGTGCAAAAGAAGGAAATATGGATGCTAAGGAAGGCAACAATAAAAATAATTCACACATTTTACTCCAAAGCGAGTGATGACATTTTCCAGGTCTTTGAATAACTCTCTTTTGAGTTCCTGAATTATGCTAGAATTTCTGCGCCCAGTTTGTGACACAGGGTGTCAAGTGGAAGTTTTAAATCAGCTTTACTCATGACAGTGTGCCATGCCATTCACATTTTTCTTGCTTAGATGGATTTCCCATTTATTACATCAGCAGTGAGTATTGTAGAGCAACATTTGATGCAACAGCATTAAAAATAAGATGGATATTCCATAATATTTAACAGTTTTTATTTTTTGCAGGAGTTGTAAGTTCATGGATCATTGGATCATCATCTAGGAGAAATTACTACACTCAGATTTCTGGAAAATAATACTTCCTCATAGCATTTTGTTTTGGTATTTCTCCCATAACAATAAGTGAATGAATTAACTTTGCTACACATTTACAGTTATCAAGAGTGACAATTGTTTTTAACAGGCCTTTGAGTAAGGATTCTACTGTATTTCACTGTAAGGAAATATGCATTTTATTTACCAACTGACCTTTTCTCTGTAACCTCTCTTTAGCCTCCATAAACAAAATATTTAGGGTTGATTTTTTTTTCTAGTTTGCTACTGAAATATTCTCTGAACAGCCAATCTTAGATAGCATAATGATACTACCAAGAGCTTTCCAGTATTTATCTGGAAAGCAGAATTTGCCATTGAGCCCCAGGTTCATCTTATTCAGTATCTTTCTAACACCAGCAGCTTAGCTGTGAGGTTTTATGAAACCAGAGAGGGAACAAGACCCAGTAGAGGAGACTCCAGGCTGAAAGAGAAAGGAGTGAGCTCCTGAGAAGATGTGAACTACAAATCAAGAAGACAAGGAGAGGAGAAAGCTTATAATTAGCCATAGCCCTAAATGTAACAGGAAGAATTTTTCAATCAATATGGTAAGCTGCTTGTAGCCAATTAAAAGACTATAAAGTAGGGACAATGCCATATGTAGATTAGTCTAGTCTCATAAAAAGAGCCTTGAAGCAGTGTTGCATAGTTCATGAATTGATTTTGCTTGAAGGCCGAAGAAAAAGGAGCTGCAATATCCCAGTCCTATAGTAACAAAAGTGATACCTCACAAAAGTCCATTCAGTGCCAAATGAGTCAGAGGAGTTGTACACATCCCTTTTAGACCTAGGTTTTTGCTCACCTAACCCTCTTTCCTAGGATCATGCTGCTGCAAAACTATAATGAAGAGTATCTGGGGTTTGGGGATTTTTTATGATTACACAATTTCTAAATAAACTAGAGCAATGCAGGCCTGGGAAAACCTGTACCTCTGCCTTCAGCTTTAATCCACCCCTGAATTCTAGAACTTTGCCTCTGCCAGCTCTATAGGATACAGCAGCATATGGAGGATTGAGGAAACTATTCTGGAAGCTAAAGCGTTAAAAACAGTCTCCTGAAGCCTGCAGAGGAAGCGTGGAGTCAAGGAAAACACCCAGACATACAGCTGTTGAGACAGGAGCAACATTACAGCCATTAAAATCAAATGTCAAAGAAGGAACAATGCCTATTAGCTTTTAGAAGCCAAAAATGAACAGTTCAGCTTTATCAAACAAATGGGTTGCACTATCCAATTACTAACTTCTGATAAGCACCATGTCAATTTTGAAATTGTACTGCTGAGTCTGTGGAGAAGAAAAAGTAAATCCGAGTTATCCACATAACAAGGATAAAAGAAGGCCAAATTACTACAATCCTGACCTAATTACCCAGGCAAATCACTCTCCTTTCTGGAGAGCTAGTAGAAACACTGCAGCATTCGCTGACAAAGCTCTGACCTTGTAGGAAGCCCCTTTTCTCTCCTCTTCAAGTCCCATCTGATCAAAAGCCTTAGAAGTTCTCTCACTGGACCCCTCACCCAAAGCAGCATCTATCTCAGAATCTTTTTATTTCATCCTACCTAGGAGTATAAAATCTGGGACTGTATATGGCCCAATCGAGTGGGCTTTGGAAGGCTGCAGCCTGCAGAGTGAACGTGACTTCTTATCCAGCACAGAGAATTTTGCACAGCTTCACAGAGCTGCTGGCACTCTAAATAGGAAACCATTATGCTATTTGCTTCTTAAGGCTGATGTCCACTGTGTTCAGGGAACTTACAGAGGTTTCCATTCTTCTTCAGTGTTGTTAAGTCTGAAGCTGTTTGGCAACTCCCATTTTAGAGCTATTCTTACACCAAGGTATGTGAGTGGTAAATTAAGCATGAGTTGAGTTTCTCAGCAGCAGAGTATATAATTGAAAGAATAATGATAATAATAATAAAAAACCCTCATAAATTACGTTTTATGCAATGTAATACACACACACTTCCTGCTTTCTTTTTCATCTCTGTTTAAAATGTGTGTTAAAGTGCATATTTCATCCCCAGCCAGTGGGCTGTCTAAGAACTCCTACCTCAAGGTCTGTCTTATCACTCACAACATTTATAATCAAATAAGACACACAGGACTTCCAAATAAACCTTTAAACCTGACACACATACACGCACACACACAGGTCAGAACTCCACTTCAGTCTCAGTTGTGTTGGATGAGAGAATGACAGCATCACTCCCACCTGTCCTCACCACCTTTCTCCCAGAGATGACTGCAGTCAGAACAGCTAGCAGAGTTGCTCATGTGGATGCTTTCTCACCTGTTTTGGCTAAACATGGTCCTGTGAGGCTTGAGCAGCTGGAGCAGAAGGTATTTGCTGCTCAATCTGAAATGGGTGAGGGAAAGTTCCCATGGGAGCTTCTCCTGCATGAAAAAGCAGCTGCAGATGATCTCTTCAGGTAGAGCAGCTGTGCTCAAAGGAGAGTGTGTCCACAACAATAGCAAAGGTAGAAGAGGAAAGCTAGAAATTAGCAGCCTGCATGCAACATCTTAGTCTGTACTCACTATTTTCTTTTTGGACAAAGCCATGCCTTTATTGGCTCCTTTGACATCCCTTCTAAAATCTCAGGCTGTCAGAGGAACAGAGACAAGTCCTTAGCTTATACACTGAGCCCCAGACTCAGGTAAAATGTCGTGTTCCTGATAAGATAGATACACGTGCATGAGGTCATTGGTCCATAAGGAAAATCAGCATTTAAGAGTTGCTAGTGGGTCAATGTAACATGGTAAGTTTTTCAATGCTGACAAAAGAGCAGGGAGGAGGAAGGGGAGCAGAGGGCAATCAGGGGCCGCAAACCCATTCCCGTCTACCATTTGTTAATGAAAAAAAGCATGTAATGAGACCATTAAAAAATTTAGGCTTTTTCATCTCTAATTTGAAAGATGTTATGAAAAAAGTAAAGCATGTTCTCTGATATTCAGAGCCTCTCTAATATATTCACAGATAATATCTGGAAAAAACACAAAAGCTTTCAAAAAGTGATATTTTATTCCAAGATAGAAAATAAAGACTGAAACAGCATCAACAACAGAAAAAAAAACTTTGGAAAGGTTTAAAATACAGAGCCTTGCCACTGAAATCTGTCCTGCTCTCATTCTGTACACAAGCACACATATAGGTGCATATTCTTGCACTGATTTTAGACACAATCATAGCTGTTGCTGCTCCAAATTCACTGTGAATGGTGAAGTTCTAAAATTCATCTGAAACATGAAGAGAAAGAAAAATCCTTTTTTTTTCATTTTTATTATTTTATTGTGTAAAGACTCCATGCCTTCAGAGTAGGAGGCTATTATAAATATATGTCATAGTTCAGATGAAGAAGTTTTCCAATTTCATTAACAAGTAGCAAGATCTGTGCATATACCTCCCATACAGAATATTTTAGAAAAATGCCCTATTATGTCTAGTTAAGTCAACCTTGTGTCATTATTTCATATTAGTGTATATGACAGGATTGGCATACCCAGGAAAGATGCATCAGAGCCATTATGTGCCAGCCAGGAAAATGAAAAAAGCAATTCTGTGTTTTGAAATCTATGTTAAATATCATGTTCTGAAATATTTTGAGAAGGAAAGGTTCTATTAGTAAAAAAAAAAAAAAAATCTGCTAAGGCTTAAGGAAATACTTTGAATAAAGCTCTAGTAAAATGGGGGTGGGGGAAGGCCAATTTTGGAGTGTATATTTAAGTAGAAAAAGACAGGGAAATGAGAATAAAAAGTCTACTGCATGAAGAGAGGAAAGCGCTGCTTAAATGCCTTCTTTTTTTAAATATATATTTTTTTAAAAGGGCACATTTTATTTTTCACAAGGAAGCTTTTTGAAAGAGGTCTAGAATATTTCTTTCAGGTCTAATATCATTTTCCCACACTATTAATGAAAAAATACACTGATTTCACTAAAATATTGAGCACAAATTCAGCAAAAGTAGAAAGAGTCCTGTTTTGGGAAGGTACACATAATTTCCACAGAACCCCAGAAATGTAGGGCCACAAACAAACTCAAAACACCTCCAGTCAACATTTATACTAAAAACAGATTAACTATATCACTTCCTACATGTTTCTCTTTGTTGGTGAGTTGGTCTTCATTGGACATCAGATTCCCACCAAGTTGCTCTATCACTCTTCTCCATAGCAGGATCGGGGGGAGAAGATAAGATGGGAAAAACCCTCATGGGTCAAGATAAATTGATAAATTGTCAGCAAAGGAAAACAAGAGATTTTATTCCCTACTTCCCATCAGCAGGCAGCGCCTGGCCACTTCTGAGGAAGCAGAGCTCCGGTATTTGCAGCGGTTTCTGAGTGCAAATGTCATAAATACTGAATGCCGCCCTTGTGTCCTCCTTTCTCTTAGCTGTTCTTGCTGAGCAGATGCCATATGGTCCTTTTGGTCTCTGAGTCAGCTGTCTTGGCTGCCTCCGTGCCCAGCCTACTGGTGAGGAGGAGAATGTTGGAGAAAGAGTGCAAGCGTGCCCCAGCATTGACCGTAGCACCAGTGTGGCAGCAGCATCTTTACAGCTGCCAGTGCAAAGAACAACACTGTGAGGACTGCCACGAGGAAATGGACTCCACGTGAGCCAAACACCATACACTTTACAAGGAAAACAGCCCTCAAACCTACCCATAAGAGAAAACTCAGAACAGGATCCCCCATAGAATGACGCCACAGAGAAAATGAAGGACTCAAAATAGCTTCATGCGTGGGCTCATTGATCTTGTAATTTTTACATCTGAACTGTAATTTTCTGTCCTTCTAATATTTGATCTAGCTGGTGAAGATGAATCTGTGGCTCAGACCTTGGACCATCTCCTGCATGTGTCATTCCCAATAATTTTTTTTGTGTAGCTCCTTACTCCTGTTTAGGAGGTGGCCGTGGCTTAGGAATGGTTTGAGACTCAGAAAGGTCTATGACTATTCACATCTTCCATGTGTTCAGACAACAGATTTGAGTGTCTTCCAATGTCCATTGCTGTGGAGGAAATAATGTTGCTACGTGATATAAAGGCAGCCCTCAATGTCAAAACCTCTTGCACTGTAAATTCTCACATCTCCATTGTCTTTGAGCAGCCACAAAGTACTTTTGCTGAGGATCAGGCTCCCCATCTTTAGATTACTGGATAATAATATTCTATCAAGGAGATATAAGAGGGAATCAGAGAAGCTCATCAAACTGTTCGGTGACATGGCAGCAGATTTATGAGATAAAAAGATGTCATTATAAAGAAGGAAAAAAAAAAAGGAAAGGTCATATTCATTAGGAAGGAAGGAAGGAATGAAGGAAGACCTAAAGAAAGTACAGGAAATTATAGATCTACCAGCACTTTGGAGTTTTGTTGTTAAGAGAGAGGGAGGATGTCTTAGCACATTTATTACAATGAGGTACTGCTTCTCTTTATTTTTACACTTTCAATCTTTTTATTATCATAGCAATATGTCTTCTACTGCTTCCTTAAGCATTAACCATGGATTTATTTAATAAAACTGAGGACTGAGCATCACTGAAAATACTGTTTCCAATGGAATGCTCCCATGCTGTGATTGGTGAAGTGCTAAGTAATTTGCTTTTAATGCTAGCACATACCACTTAGCACTATATTTAACTGAATGATGAAAATCACTCATTTTTCATCCCCTTGCTTAACTGGTGCTCAGTGTAATCTATCTACTGTACTGGAAGCCTAGCACCAGATATATTCTAGTAGATCCTGCTCTCCAATCTACAACAAGCATTTTAATTTTTAATTCATAGTTATGTCTTTATCCTTTAATAGAACAGAACTACAGATGGGGAGTATGTTTTAGATAATAAGAGCACAGTAGGTACCCAGGGAAACTACACCACTAAAAGGATTCTTTATTTACACTTTTCAGTAATGACTACATATATATAGCTACACAGGAGAAAATTGTTGCAAAGGAACACTGCATAGACAGGCAATTACTATCCAGCTATAACTGAGCACTATGGACGATGCTGCTGATAAGAGCGCTTCAGAAAACAATTTCAAAGCCAACGCCACCCACTGCACGTTGACCAACAAACATGGGAACTCATAAGATAAAAGTAATCAAAATTAATAGGTAGGATGCTACATTAAAAAAAAAGATAAATTTTCCTAATATTTAAACATACTTTAAATTCAGCTTTCGCAAATATGTAATGTACAGAATTGTACATCCTAGATCAAACGAAAGTCAGTGGAGACGTTTCAATATAAAAGTGGTCAGTCAAGTCCTTCATGCTGAACAAAGTTTCAGGATTAGATCCACATTTGTCAGAAAAAATCAACACAGTCCTATCAGAACTGAAGCTATGGTGGTTCTACACATAGAGTCAGTCCCACCATCATACTAAATTCCAACACTGTATTACCAACACCAAAGGTCAAATCTCACAGAAACAGACTGGGATATATTAACTCAGTGGTGAGAAACCCAGGGTGTAATATTGGCCAAAGGGATTTTCACCATTCTAGTCAGTCATGCTGACTAGAAAAGCAAACCTAAGGCCAGGTGGATGCACAGAGCAAGATGCTGCCTAATGTATCTTGGTACTGTTACCAAGAAACTGTAATAGGTTGCTGGGTGGTTTCTCTTCAGTTAGTTTCTTTTCCAAAGTTATGTAGAAAATTTAAAGTGTCAACATGCAAAGCAAACATTAAAAGGCAATTTTATTCCAGTTATGACAGAGAGAAGTAATCCAAGTAATACCTTATGCAATAAAAGCCACAAAAATCATATCAATTTTTGTAGAGATTTAGAAGTTTTTTAACACCATTTCTATCTGGGTGTAAGTCATAAAATAGCCACAGACACATGCACACACATACAAACAAACCTGAAAAAAAGAAAAAAACAAGTAAAGAGGTGGAAACCAAACCGCTATCTTGCATTCCCAAACTAAAACTATGCTCAAGGGTGACGTTTAAACCTTTAGGTTACTACCTAACGTAATTTAATGTTTATGGAGGTGGATGAGAACTATAGATTTAAGTAATGCTATTAATCAACAATGCTCAAGATATTGGGTACAATCTTACAGAGATAAATGCATCTGAAAAACTTTTACCATAGCAGTGTGAACAAAGGGACACCAGAAAATCATAACATGCTAGAAAAATGTCACTGATTACTATCTTGACTACAGAATTCTACATAAATGATTCATAATGGCAGTAATGTAAGTTTCTTCCAGTTTTCTGCTTCATTTTCAGGAAAAAAGGGAAGACTGAATCAGGATGCTGGCAGCCTGTCCTGTATTTCTCCATTTGCCTCTGACTTTGATGGCCTTGCACAAATGAATTCACCTTTCTTGCCTCCTTTTCCCACCTTCTTCTGTTGTCTCTCATAGCTCTTGCCTCTGGAGCATGAACAATTTCAGATACACTTGTATGGTGCCAAATAGAATAGGCACTGACTGGTTCTAACTTTAATACTTCTAAGAAAGCATGAACATAATCCAGCTTGCTTTAGGCTGCTGTAGCTCACAGGGAAGCAGGTATGGCCACCACAAAAACCGCAGAAAAATGGTCTCTCGGATCTCGTAAATTTTGCAGCATGTTGGGACTTGGCTACAGAACTGGTGGATGAAGCTGTCATTGCTCCTCTTCAGGGTGTTCTCACAGTCTTGCAATTACAATAGCATTCTGCTTTAAACAATTACTGAAAACTGTCAATGTTTTAGTCATTAAACCTGCGAAACAAATCAGCAACATTTTCCCCACCACAGCTAACAGGTACAAGCAAAGCTGAAAAAGCAGAAACAAGCAAACCTGAGAAATCTAGCAATGTCCCACAGCTGAGAAGGGAAAAAAAGTCACATGAAATAATTATGTTTGCATGATCCAATCTGTGAGTTCACCACACTGCACAGCTTGTTGAAGCCACAGAAGAGCCACGAAAGGAGCATTCTCAGGACAAAACTGCATGGGCAGAGATGAGGCCATCAGAAACATAAATCCTATCAGACAGTAGCTGTATCATGGATGTAGATCACGATGTAAGCAACTCCACGGGCCATGTGTTACTGCAGGAACTAGCTCTTCTCAGAGACAATGCGATTTCCTGAAGATTAGAAAAAAGGATGTAGAGCAAGACATGATGCAAAAACACCAATGACAGCGTATGACATCCCTCCTCCAACAAAAGGGGTGTAGGAGCAAGAGCCCATACACTAAATTCACCAGGTTTCCTTAATAAATGTGTCTTTTGTGCTCATGTGAACTTCTGAATCTGTTAGCAAACAAGATTACTGTGAATTTAAAAGTAACACAAGGTGCTTTTAACTGAATTTTACTCCTCAGAGGGCATTGAAAAACTGACAGTGATAAGACTCATGAGTGCAGAGATCTTGTGGAGCCAGCTACAATGAGCAACAAGAGGAAATTGATATCTCATAATAATAGCGATGCCTAAGGATACCCAGAGTGTTCCATAGCACTGTCATCAAAGGCTCCGATACTACTTTTGGTCAGGAGCAACTTCACTGAAAACTTGACACAGATGTTCCACTCTGCATGTACTTCCCTCAGCACAGTGAGGGGGCCAGTGGGTCTCCATACACAGTGGAAAACACAATACAAGTCTGAGAGATTTGGACTTTTGCACTTACACCAACATGTCTCGACACATACCTAAATATATATATACAATAACTGATTAAAGCCTGCCCCTCAGCATAATTTAAATGCTGGTCCTTGCCTAAGTTTGATCACTCTGGATTGCATTACTGTATTGAGATTCTGAATGGAAAGACAACGCAAGCACTTCAGTCTTCACGATTCTTGCAACAGCTGATGAAACTACCCAGGGATGAAGACACATTGGAAAACACAACTGTGAAATTTCAGCTGTCACTGATCACACCCTAGCCTTCCCAAAATAAACTATTTTAAAATTATTTGCTTTTTTCTATCCCTCCCATCATTTTATGCTGAGGTATCAGGATTGTTTCTCATCTAGGTATAGAAACTGAAAATAATACCTTTCCACGTTGCTGTACTCTTTTTCCTCTCCCTCAGCTTGATACGTGTAGATGTACACAGCACACCGTCCTTTTCTCTTATACGCTCCTGCTCTGTGCTCACTTTACACATAAGACTTTCCTCACCAACACCACCAAATGCCTGAAAAATAGAACAGACAAAACCAACATATTTTTATGGCAGCATTCAGTGAAATATCAGAGGGAACATAGATGACTTTGATTACCCTTCCCCACCCCTCTCTTCTTGCTTTCAAAATATCACAGCTTAGAAGCTTTTGTGTGTGTGAAATTTTATTCTGTCATACTAATAACCCAGCTTTGCAGCAGCTTACAGTTTAGCTTTCATGGTTCAGTTCCACTCCTGGGCTTATAACAATTTTTCTAACAGTTCTGCCAAAATATTATAAAGCAAAACTTACTGTAAATGTATTCACCAATACAGATAGAGCAGCGAGATTAACAATTTAAACACATGTGAAATGTGAATTCACCTAATTTTTCTCACTCTAAATGCTTTAGTAAAACAGTGGATTGGGGATTTTTATGCCCGTTGCTTTTCATAATTTCTCCTTATGATGTTCTTGACACGTGGAGAAGATTTGAGTGAATAAAGAATATGCACTCAAAGAAGGAAATCATGGCCATGAGGAGGAGATGTTATAGGACTGGAAATTGCTTATAAAGCCAAGGCACTGCATCTGATTCAGCTCAGTTCATTAGTAGTTACCACATCACATGTCAGAACCTCAGCTTGTGTCATGTGGGTGGCATTTTGCACAAGAGTGCCCTGACTCCAATTGTTTTCATGTTTTGGAGTGCCCATATAAGAGAAATTTCACTCTGATGAATTTGAGCAGAAATCAAATTTCAGATACTAAGTAACTCAGCTCAGAAGTAACTGAGCTCAGCCCTGCCTAGCTGCTATTACTCAAATGTTAGCACGAAAATCAGGTTGATCCAGTAATACAGTAATATTTTAAGGAATTTTGCTATTCTCAATCTAGTTTAGCACAGCTATAATAAATTTTCCAAACACAGGTATGTGTAAGGGAATAACCTCTAATTTCTATTGTATTTTTTTGCATATTCATATTTTCTGGCTACTGAAGCATCTTACAGTCTTTGTTGTACTTCTGGTTTTGATACACTGTGAAGGTAGGAAGTGCTGCTACTTCAAGAACAGAGATAAACCGGCAGTGCAGTAAATGTTCCCCACCTCACATAAAAAGTTGAGACTAAATATTGGAGTGGTATTGTGCATCCTACATCCTAGGCAAGTTTCTCTGTTACCAGGCTATTCTTTCTTCTCACCTAGACAGCACTCACACACAACAGCTACTACTTTATTTTTAGTTTTGTTCTTTCAAACTAAGAGATAGTCCAGCCCAAAGCTGTTTTTCTCATGGCATAAAAAATCATCAGGGTAGGTCAAAAAGAGATACAACATCATAGCAGGACTTCACAACAACCCTTTTGCATTATACAAAGTCAAGAAGACAGGAGACATAAAGGGGGCCTACAGTGTCAGTGAGCTAAAAGAAACAGAAATATTTTTCCAGTTGCAATAATCTGAGAAAAATATGTGGAAATATTATCAGTGTATACCTGGAGTTGCAACCCTAATTCCCTGGAAGTTGGAACACTAATTTCATTTTATAGAATCATTTTGGTAGATTTGGAAAAGACCTTTAAGATCCTTGAGTACAGCCATATATTTAATATCACCAAGTCCACCACTAAACCATGTCCTCGAGTGCCATATCTACATGTCTTTTAAATGCCCCTAGGGATGGTGACTCAACCACTTTTCTGGGTAGTCTTTCCTAGTGCTTGAAAACTCTTTCAGGCTGTCAAGAATTTTTTTCTAATATCCAATCCATTTCCTCTTGTCCTGTTGCTTGTTACCTGGCAGAAGAGACCAACCCCCACCTGCTGATAACCTCCTTTCAGGCAGTTGTACAGTGATAAGATCACCCTTTTTCTCCTTTTCCCCAGGCTCCTCCCTCCTCCGCTCTTCATAAGATTTGTTTCTATGCAAAAAAAAAGAGGATGCAGGGGATATTCAGCGTTCCCTGGAAAAGCCTTTCCTTTGGTGCTGGTTAGCACACACCAAGAGCTCTTCCAAACCTGATGGCTCACATACCCAGCATGTCTGACTGGAGCAATAGGAACCCTTTGCTACAATTACGGCGCTATCATTTACTCGTGTACTTTAAATTGAAGCTTGTATAGATCTGTCAGATCTTTAAACTTGATCAGCTGTTGTGCAGAGTTACATTCCTAAATTAAAGTCCAAGCTGCTGTTTCTTGAGAGTGACTTAATAGCAGTAACCTTATGGTTAATCAACCATACAGTAAAGTTCACTGTGCACTTATTGCAGTGTAATTATAAAGTGAGCAAAAATATAATTGATGCATTTTGTCAATCTGGGTAGCTGCAAGGTACTTTTTCAAAGGTTATTTTTTTATTCAGATAAAGTAAGTTAATGCTGTTTTGGCAATTATCCTTTGACTTCAGAGATTTTACTGCTGATTCAGGTAAAACTGTGATAGATGAATAAAGATTATAAGTGTTTAAAAGTACAAAATACCTTCTGCAACAGTCAGTGGCTCTGCCCTTTCAGCATAAAATCATTCTGAAAATCACCGAAAATACAGCAAATCTTGGTGTTTAAAGTGGGTTGAAACGGAAAGATGTATTTTTTAGTACAAAATAACACTTTTAAAGTACCCCTTAATTATCATCACTGCTGTTTGTTACATAATATAACTAGACAGCTATGGCAGCGCTTTTCTCTTGAGCACTGATTCAGATTGAATGGGTGTGCTCGAACTTGCTTCCACTCCTTCTGCAACTGAAGGAAAGAGTTCTAACTCTTCAGGACCCCAAGAAAAATGAAATTAAAATTTCCATGGGCATAATACATTTGCCTGTGTGTGGATTAGGTAGGTAACCCTTGCTTCTCACCCCACATTCTCTGCAAGTAAAAAAGAAACTAGTGTGATTAGATTTGAATATTCATATACAGAAAAAGGCTATAATGCTGTAGTTCTGGTATTTCAGTAATTTTCTGGTTATCTGAAAGCCAGTGAGTCCTGCTGAAAAGGTCCAGCAGTGGACCTGTCTCATTCCTTTCCTGGTCCTCCTAACAGCACACAGACAGCAGCATAGATAAGAAGGACACGGCCACTTGGAGGAAAAAAATCTTTTTCCACATGGCTCTGTGAATTTCTAGAGTACAGAGTATATAAAATATGAGATTTGTAGAACACTAGGGAGGGTGGAAATGCCCACATGCTGCAAGGCTGCCTCCTGCTGCAAGGCTGCCTCCTGCTGCAAGGCTGCCTCCTGCTGCAAGGCTGCCTCCTGCATTTCCATCCTGTTGCAACATAGTCTTGACTACAGCTAATAATAGATTCACAATTAATCACACAGCTTCCATTTAAAAGTATACTACAACTTACTGAAAAAGAGCAAGGACCTAATCTTTTACTTGACAGGCAAAATAACCTGAAACAGAAGATATGGAGAAGTAACTTCTGCTCAGCTGAGACATGTGCTCATCCACTTCATCCGCAGCAGAGGGCTTGGCTTACCTGCCAAACTTTACAAGGGCAAGAAGCAACAGACTGGGTCCATTTCAGGACAGGGTTTACATGTCACATGTGAGATGAGCTGGATCAATTTAAGAACAAAGCATACAAACCCAAGATTTCTGCAGGAAATCTCTTACCCTTGTTCTCATCTTTCCAGTGGGACGGAAAGCGCTGCCTGAACAACTGATTTCTTTCTTAAACTGATAACCTTTAATTGAATTATGACATTAAAGGAGAAATATATACCGGTAACAATAACTTAAAACAGTCTTTACTGAACAGGTTAACTTCTTATCTGAACAGGTTTACTTCTTATCTGAAGTGAAACTTGCTATACTGCCATGACCCTCAACAAAGGGGCTCTACGTTTGCAAGCTGTATGGATTTGATGGCCTATGTCTATGGGAGTATCCCTGAGCTGAGTTGGTAAAATGTATGACTTCTAACTGAACTTCCATGTATGTTGAGAGAGATCATTCTGCCACTGAATGCAGTTGCAAACTATATTATGTTTTCAATGGGACAAGATTAAATCTCAGAACGAGGCAGGCAGCTGTGGTAAAGCCTATTCAGCCCATGAGTATGTACACACCTGCACATTAATCACTCTTGCATGGGACAAACCTTTCCTGTTAATCCCTGCTTTTATAGGGATTTCCAGGAAATCAACTCATGGTTAGTTTGAACAGGGCATGTTTGTGGATGACCTGACATGGTGCTGCTGAAGCCAGCCAAAGTGGGTCAGTTTACACCAAGTAATTACTTTTGCCCAGTCAAAACATCCTCACCCACTCCCCACAGCTGACTCAGCCCATAGAAAAGCCAGAGCTGTGCTGTTCCCTCCCAGTGTCCTGTGAGATGAGGGTGAAGTCATGAGGAAGGGCACCAACTTCAGGTAATGATCTGGAGCAATTCTCCCTCTTTCTCTCCTCCATAAACCTTTAGTGACCACTCAAGTGAGACTCTTCATGAAAACAGCACGCGGGGCTTTTGCAGTAAACTTGGCAAATTTGTTCCTTTATTGAAATTAGGGCCAGAAAAAGCTGCACTCACATCCGTGTATAAACTGCGCTGGAGTCAACTGCATGGCTTATGCACACACAGGGAAAAAAAATAGGGCCCAATATCCATAGCAATACTGTGTATAAAAAAAAGAATTTGTGGAATTAAGAATAAAACATGAGGCAATTTGTTGATTTGCCCAGGGAATATAAGAGAGCAACAAATGTGTAGATTATTCTAAGGTTGTTTTTTAGTGTCATTATCAGATCCGAGAACTGTATACAAAAGCATGCAGTACTTCACACACTAAAAGTATAGTTTGCTCAAACAATTGTAAAATATTCAGTATTCTTAAGATTAAATATCTGAATATTGCTTCTGAAGGAACAGCTGTCAGCTTAAATCTAAAGTCTAGTTTGTTTACTGGCTGTATTTTATATCTGTTAGAAAATGACACCAAATGGCAATAAAATTGTTGTAAGTATTCTACTGGGGACTATAAATGCCCTTTGGTTACAGTGTACATATCTTTATACATAATTCCAGTATATTTTCCCTAGAATTATGTTAAATATGTAAAAAGCCTTTTCTCATAAAGGTAAAAATGCTAGATGTTTCCAAGCTGTAATTTAGCATTAGTGTCAAGATTGCTTCAGAAAATAAGCTACAGTTACAATTTCATTCTTTTTAAGTGTCACTCAGCATACCATATCTGATCTTGTATTCAAAATAAACTTATATGATTTTATTCATTTTTCCAGAAGTGCAGGAGGGTTTAGACATAATTTATAGCATATGGATTGATGTAAATAGCTTAAACTAAGTAATTGGCTAGTCACCTACGCTGTCTTATCCTATTACTGCTAGGTACTTTTCAAGTAATTAGGGAAAACAGATCTCTTTTATCCTGTAAGTTTAAATTGGATGAATCCTTGACATTTGTGAAGGTTTATTTGATAGATAAAATCATACCATACAAAAACTTTCTCTACAATGCTGAGGTTTACTAGGCCCATAATAAGAAACTGATTTTTGTTGAGTTAAAGTGACTTATCTTTGCCCTTTTAATAAGAAATCAACTCCAGTTAGCAAAAGTCAAGATAAAAATCACCAGGTTGGTGTTATCACCACGTAGACAGCAAACACGTATCACTATCATTAACTTTTCTGTGCACGGACTTCAAATATGTTTAAAATAATAATAATAATTTCCTTTATATTACAATAGCATCAGATTAATGAATACCGAAAAGCATGAAAAGTGATTTATTTTGGGAAGGTCATTTCTTGGTTAGCCAACAGTTAAATTGAATTACTATAAAGGGGAAATATATTATAGGTAAAAAGGAAAATGGTTTTTACTGCATGTGAATCCTATGACTTTTATAATGCTTATGATAAAAAAAACTGCACCTACAAGTTTAACCTCTATAATTTTTACGTTGCACATTTAAAAAAAAATCTTTTGATATAACATTTCTAGGGCAATTTATACATGTCACCTTGTATTTAATGTTCCTTTTAAAACAGTTAGTTTTACCTCATCCCTATGAAACCTATAAAACTACTTTTCATACCAGACATGAAATTTCTACTTATACCAGGAAATCTGGACCTCTAATGGGAATACCACACATAAAGAAATAAGTATTTTAAAGAAGCTATTACTTAAAGGACATTTATTCCTAGCTAGTATACTTCTGCAGACAGCACTTACAAACTCGCTTTGCTTACTGGGAAAAAAAAAAAAAGAAAGGTAATTATTATTAAAGTGAGTTTTTGCTCCTTGGATAAAATTAGGTTCACATTGAAGTGATTTGCTGAATTAGGGCTACAAGAAAATCTTGCTTTCACAGAAGTATAAAAGAGTAGGATGAGGCTGTAAATATGAAGTGAATTCCTTACGAGCATCCAAGGACTTCACAGCAAGATTATGCAAAATTCCTCTTATGCCTGTCAAAGAACATCTGCAGATACAGAAACATATCTGAAGTTAAAGTCACCAAGAGTTGAACACATGAATCTGAGGTAGAATTTGGTCTGGTGATTTCAGTGCTGTTCTCATGTTCCTGTGTTTGGCAAGAGAAACATTGCCCCAGATCTCACCAGCCTGCATGCACTCCTCAGTTAGCTTAATGCTAAGGATCTATTGCTTATGCTGGTGGTGCCCTCGGAACAATGCCTATATTTGCACAAACTTTTTCAAAGTTATTATAATTCCTGTGTTGTTTTCTGCCAAATTGCTAATTTCCTCCTATTAAACATAATTTTTGAAGAACACCCACCAAAACCGATACCCATCATGCTGCAAATGGCACAAAGCATTAAATATCTGATGGACAGGTCTTAGTTCCCAAATGCCTGAATTCATGAGGTTTCCGCTGTAATATTTAGGAATAAGCGTTATGTCTCTTTCAGGTATGATTCCTGAAACTTACAGAAATTAAAAGTCAAAGTTTTTTCATTTTGCTACCTTCAGAATTACATGCCTTCAGAGTTTCTTAATAAAAGTGAACAAACAAACAAAAATGTACACTGAAATAATTACATTTTCACATTTGGAATGTCACTGTAATAAAAAGGAGGATTGTTTCACAGGAAGAAGGTGCATGTAACCCCCAGTTCCTAGATGATGTTGAATAACTCCTGGCATTCTGCAGTTGTACAAGAGCACTAGCCCATCCAGAAGAACAAAATAAGTGAAAATTTATTGTTTTCTTACTCTGTGGACACTGCAGACCAGGTAGATATATATACAAAGGTAGGACATGTCACAGTTGCCACAGACCACCCCTGTTCTTACAGGTCGTGTTCCTACAGTCCCAACACAACATTTCGTACAAATATCTTGTCTCTGGTGAGGAGAAAGAGGCTTGCTGATCATGAAGAAAGAAGGAAGGCAGCTGTCATTTCCATGACAGGGAGAGAGAATAGATAATACTCTCTGCCCTCACCAATGTGGAAGAAAAGCCTTCCCTCCTTCACCACTGTAGGAAAAGTGGGGACAGGAATGAAAAGCAAAACGTGAACTCATCTTGTTTCTTTTGGTGAGGTGTTGTATCCTTTCTGGAATAAAACAGGTAAGATTATGAAATTACATTATGTAGGTAAACTTCTGGTAAAGAGAAATCTTATTTACACCATTGGATGATCCAATGGAAGCTGATTAAATTTAGAATAACAGGAGACTTCTGACCAAACAGGATCCAGAAAAATCCATTGAGTCACTGGGAGCAAAATACCTAAGAGAGACTAAAGTTAGGTAAACTAAATTACCTGAGTCTTTAGAACTAGCTCCAGATAGTCAAACTGAAAATGCTTATACATAACAAGTTGTCAACAGAGGCAGCAAACTGAAAAGATTGTTCCAAAAAGCCCAGGTGCCTTTCATCTCCTACAATCTTAAAAACTCTACATAACATTGAAATGCACCCTTCAGCTCCAAAACAATTTTCTAGCCCCACTCAACTACCCTTGCTTGTCTAGCTGCAGCAAAGGGAAAAAAAAATGTTCCTGAGGGGTGACAACAGCAGCAAGTAGTAAAGCTCAGGTGTATTTTTCCCTGGAACAAACTTCTCACTTGTCAGTGTATAGTTTTAAAATTCATTAAATATTACTAATTTCTACTGAAGTAGAAAGCCCTGACCTACAAAACACACAAATGTATAATTACATCTGTTATCAGCTAAATGTAAGATCTGTATATGGGCTTTACTGCAATTATTAGTTAAGTACATTTCTTACGTGTAATTGCATTTAGATCTACAAGTAAAAATGCTGTAAAGCATGCATTGATCTCTTAAATTAGATGTGCAGCTGTCAAGACAATGAGGTAAGACTCAGTCATGGATTTTAGGGATAGGCTATGTTATGATCTGGTGTGGGAAACTATAGAGAAGTGGCTTCA
The DNA here is from genome assembly GCA_013397155.1 of Irena cyanogastra. NCBI lineage: Eukaryota > Metazoa > Chordata > Aves > Passeriformes > Irenidae > Irena > Irena cyanogastra. Next base: position 514,556 of record VWZV01007759.1, read on the forward strand.
GCCATCCACATTATACATTGCTTACTTTGTGGATGCTGGAAGCTTCTCAAAAGCTCACCTGGGAAGACAAAACTACATCGCATGAGAACACATTTCTTCTCTCTCAGAAGTACAGAACAGATTAATGAGCTGAAACGGTGCACTGGATTAAGATTGCCTCGGGTGTTCAAAGACCCTCCTTCCAATGCCTGGTGGAAGCTGAATTAAATCTCACCGCTGAAAACCTGAGAAGAACTTAACTGGGGAAACCATTCTGCAAAAAGTTACATTTGTAACAGGCAGAAAGTAGGAGCTGGGCTCCCTGGTTGGCCTCCAACATGGAAAAGGTGTTTTAGCAAAAGTCTAGGCAATTATTCACATGAGGAGTTTCTTCAACAGACTTGGGCATGGACCTGGATTTGCCAGCTTCTTTGTTCCAGTAATTAGGTTCTACTTCATGTAGGCCACATGCCTTCTCTTGTTTTCTTTGGCCAGCTTGAAGACTCTGGTGTCTTCACTCTGGTGAATCACAAATTCCCCAGGCAGAAAATTATGTTTGAAATCCTTGAGGACAGTTTCCTTTAAATTAAATTTTCTTTAAAAAGCCAAGTAGGGCAAAGACATTAAGAATAAAATATTTGATGAAGAAAACAGCCTTAAAACATTAACCAAAGGAGCAGAAGCAATGTTTGCCTCATGCTGGAAAGATGTACTCGAACTTTCACCTTAGAAGTGCGCAGATGAAAACGTTGTGTTTCATCATACTTGTGCAAGTTTTGGTAAAAAGATCTCCATGATGATGCTTCTACTTCTTATCTGGGTAAGCAAAGTAATATTCTTTGACTCTACTTTCTCTTAAATGCCAATCTTTTTTTAAGAGTCTCTCAACACAAGACCAAAGGCAAAAAGGAAATGTTCTTCTTCAAAGCACTTAGAACAAAAATGGCAAAGCAATGAACAAAATGCAGCCCATGAAACAAGTAATGGGTGATACATCTCTTTAATAACATCCTGTATTGTATTTTAGTGCACAAGCTGCTGAAATGCTGACAACAACCAAGATTCAATCTGAAACATACAAGATGCCAGTAGGTAATCTAACTGTGCCATAGCTCTGTGCATCTGAGAACAAACTGGTGAATGACCATACATGCAGTAATAGCTGCCTGTTAAATGTGCACAGTACTTACCTTGTATATTTATATATATATATATATAAAATAATNGCCGCTGAGGTGAACCGTGTAGACACAGACGTGAACAGTGCTGCTACCTTTCCAGCTGGCTGCAGCGTCAGGGATTTCATGCTGGTGCTGGAGGTCACAGCTGGAGACACCGGACTGGCTGGCGTTGTCCTTCCAGATGTAATCAGACACTGCCACCTAGTGAAACACAGCCCCCCCCGCCCCCCAGACACACGCACACACACAGAGACCCCCCCACCCCCCACCAAAGGAACATATTTAATTAACTTCTGGCAAGAGCTTAACCGATTTAAAATGATTTTACAATAAATCTGCAAAGCCCGTACCATATGCAGTGCTTGCACACAGTTCTCTACTACATATTTTTTTATGACATAGATCTAAATAGAGGAGATAGACAAATCCCTAGTGTATATTCTATAAAGTTAATTCTGCACAGATGAAGCTGTAATTGACTCCTGTATTAACCAAAAGTAGGGAGATCAAGCAGGATAGGTTAAACAATAAAATGGCAATGCTGATTAAAAAAAAAAAAAACTTCCCAAGGATTTTGTGTGCGAGTATTTGTATTTCTCTGTCTTTGAGAAGCCTTTGCTCCTGTACCCACAAGCACTTTTTAGTCTCTGATCTCTGTATTATATTAAAATAACCTTGTGCTGCTAACTGAATTGTAGATGAGGCAGAGTAAATTAGGCGTATTTTAGGGCATTGTGTAAAGCTAGTTTATTAACAGTTACCTAGCTTCCTAGTTTGCTCTAAACATGTTTGCTTTGGTAGGTTTTGTATCCCCCTACATCAGTCAGAATTTCCAGTTAGCCTTTTTCATGTTAATTCTTTACACAGGCTGAGCAGAATTCAAGACTTCAGACGGATCATGGCACAATGCTTAAGCACCCTTTATCCTTAACTAGAAATAATGATGTGAAGCATTATTTTCATACTTCCCCTGGAGTACAAACATAAGCTTTTTAACCATCGCTTTTGAAGAGCTTTTTGTCACTCATTTTCTCCCATGAGATGCTACTTCTGTTTGTGGAAGGAAGGGATTGGTGATACTGGTACATCCTTANTATATAAAATAATTCCTGTGCAGAATGACCTTATGTGGTTCTAAGTGATATATATTTATAAATAATCTCTATGTGTGTAGTTTCGATGTATATCTTACCTAATTGCCTTTAAATGGCTCTATAAACAATCTGAAATTGCTGCTTTGCACTGCAAAAGCATTAACTCATTGATTATACACTACTGTTTAGGAGTGAGGTCTTCGGTGTGTATTTCGGGCAGGGTCAGGCACGGCCTGTTTTCCTCTTTTGACTGTGACCTAGCTCTGAAATGCAGCCTTTTGCCTTCAAAATCTGGCAGCAAGGAGCCTGCTCGGACCTACCTCAATGATAGCCCCATCAGGCAGCCTGAGGAAGTGCCTGTAGAGCTCCTGGAAGCCGCTGAGGTGAACCGTGTAGACACAGACGTGAACAGTGCTGCTACCTTTCCAGCTGGCTGCAGCGTCAGGGATTTCATGCTGGTGCTGGAGGTCACAGCTGGAGACACCGGACTGGCTGGCGTTGTCCTTCCAGATGTAATCAGACACTGCCACCTAGTGAAACACAGCCCCCCCCGCCCCCCAGACACACGCACACACACAGAGACCCCCCCACCCCCCACCAAAGGAACATATTTAATTAACTTCTGGCAAGAGCTTAACCGATTTAAAATGATTTTACAATAAATCTGCAAAGCCCGTACCATATGCAGTGCTTGCACACAGTTCTCTACTACATATTTTTTTATGACATAGATCTAAATAGAGGAGATAGACAAATCCCTAGTGTATATTCTATAAAGTTAATTCTGCACAGATGAAGCTGTAATTGACTCCTGTATTAACCAAAAGTAGGGAGATCAAGCAGGATAGGTTAAACAATAAAATGGCAATGCTGATTAAAAAAAAAAAAAGCTTCCCAAGGATTTTGTGTGCGAGTATTTGTATTTCTCTGTCTTTGAGAAGCCTTTGCTCCTGTACCCACAAGCACTTTTTAGTCTCTGATCTCTGTATTATATTAAAATAACCTTGTGCTGCTAACTGAATTGTAGATGAGGCAGAGTAAATTAGGCGTATTTTAGGGCATTGTGTAAAGCTAGTTTATTAACAGTTACCTAGCTTCCTAGTTTGCTCTAAACATGTTTGCTTTGGTAGGTTTTGTATCCCCCTACATCAGTCAGAATTTCCAGTTAGCCTTTTTCATGTTAATTCTTTACACAGGCTGAGCAGAATTCAAGACTTCAGACGGATCATGGCACAATGCTTAAGCACCCTTTATCCTTAACTAGAAATAATGATGTGAAGCATTATTTTCATACTTCCCCTGGAGTACAAACATAAGCTTTTTAACCATCGCTTTTGAAGAGCTTTTTGTCACTCATTTTCTCCCATGAGATGCTACTTCTGTTTGTGGAAGGAAGGGATTGGTGATACTGGTACATCCTTACAATACATCAGCATGCTCTTCCCTAACACTTCTATTTAATGTAGACAAAATACCACTTTTGCTGGCCTAGCACGTGTTTTTTTCTTTCAAGAATGTGTATTAAGCTGACAGAAATGATGGAACTTACTCACAAAGCTAGCTAAAGAAAAGCTCTCATTTAAGATAGGTACATCAAAACCTTCTTCTTCATAGTCTTCTTTCACTCTGCTGAAATGAAGAGGTCAGATTCTTACAAGAGATTGCAAAAACAAGATACAAATTTTTCCCCTCACTTGGGAAAAGTTAGATTTAGCTCAGTTTGCTTGTGTTCCAGTTCACATTTCCTCAGCTGTTCTTACGCATTACGAGGAATCCCATAACTAGCACAGTGTGCCAATGCCACGATCCTGACGTGCATGCTGCTATTATGAGCCACTGCCTTAGGAAAGGATTTGTTTTAGGTGAATTAAGAAAGCAAGAACACATATAGGAAATTATCTCCAACTCTTTTCTAGGAATGACAGAACAATAGGATACTTCATTTTAGCACCAGCTTCAATTTACATCAGCCCTAATATTTTTTTTTACCTTTTAAAAAAAGGAAAGGTCACCTGAAATTTAAGGTAAAATAAGGACAGTCTGAATTTTCCACACCAATGTCTCTGGTGTTAAAAGGCTTTCATTCAGGACAGCATATTAGGAATATACAGCAGCCATAAGGACAGGACCAGGCCTGTATTTTCTACTGTCTGCCACACAAGACACATGCCTGCATTACACAGTGCTGCATAAGAATTAACGTGGCCAATGGTCTCAAGAAAGCAAGAAGGCAGCTTCCATTGGTACAGCATCGGCTTGAGCACAGAGGAGCAGCTGCAAGAGCTGCCACACCACAGACCCTGCAGTGGTTACTCTCCTCTCTCATCCCAGTGTCTCACTACCAGAACTTCTAACCCGCCCAATTCAAAAGCACCAAGGCTTTCCTGGCCTCATGTCTCCTCCTTGATCTACGGCTTCAGGAAAGATAAATGGTTGAGAGACCCAGCTGAGAAACTCAGGAAGCCCAACAAACAGGATGATCTCTGTCACAATCCTCCTTTTATGGTAGATTATTTTTTTTCCTGCATTGCTAGCTTCCTTTATTCAAAGTTTCCTTCACTCTTGAATCAGACTCATGCTTTCCCCTGCTTCTTGCCTGACCTTCATATTATCTCGCTTTCACTGAACCTCCTTGTCTCCTCTTGTGTTTGTCCCTATCAGCTAGCAGGGGGCTTATTTACTGTGAGTTTTGCAAGCCATGGATATTAACACCACATCCTTCTTTGCAGCTCTGTTTTGCCTCTTTGAGCTGTGAGCTCTGGGGGCAAAAATATGCATTCTGTACTTGTCCAGCAGAGGGGAGAGCATGGATCTTCCACTGCTTTCACAGAAATAAATTACCACCTATTTTTTCAATCAGTGCCAGATCTGGATGTAATTTACAACACAAAATTACTGTGGGGAAGCCAAAGCCATGTTACTCAAAACTTTGTGCCTGAACAAACCTTCACCTTGCCAGGGTAAAGACCTTCTTTCACTATCCATACGGTACCAGGTATGGCATCAGAAGTCTCTGTCTTCCTTCCCAAGAGCAGACAGTTCCGCAGCATAGTGGGAGTCAACAAACCCATCTGATCTGTTGTCACGTTTTGAGATCTGGTGAACTCTCTCTGAGGACATTGATGTGACTAACCAAGAGAACATGAGAACATGATGATATTGCTCTGCATATTCTCCTCCCATCCCCCCCACCCCCCAAACAAAAAAAAAGGAGAAAAAAAAAAAGCACAGACTGATCATCTGACAACTGAAAGAGAAAAGGCACCACCAAAACTGATGGTGCTATTGTGAGTTGCACAGCCTTGGTCTGGGGTAGGCGCTAGAAAGGAAGGAAAGAGGACCCTTCGCTGGAGCGTCACTCATTAACTTTTCCTCAAAGTCACTTGGTAGTGGGAGTTTGCCTGAAGGCAAACTCTTCAATATGTGGAAGGATATAACATTTGAATACCAATTCCAGGAAGGGGGAGCAGCTCTCCTTGTGGTTGTGGATTTAAAGACCTCAGTGCAGAAGGTCCTTTCCATTCTCTCCTTGCTAGCACCATCGGAAAGTATTTGGCAGACAGATGTCCACTGCCTTGAAACTCTCAAAACACATTTCTGTGAAGTGATAGGTCACTAGAGAGCTGCTGTGGCCTACATAACCTGAAGTAAGCTCCAAAAGTAAACTCTACTGTCATCTGAAATTTCTATCATTAAGTTAATCAAAAATGTCCATTCATTTCTACAGGAATACAATATGAGTTAATAAATCCACCGAGACAGGCTAGTCAAGAGACTGTGCATATAGGACATGTCAGAGAAACTGAAGTTAGCAATGATCTAGATTCACAAGGGCTGACAAGAAACCACAAAATGCCAGAGCAGTGTACAGTAATCCTTAAATGAAATTCGTCTTTCAGCAGAAAAACACATTAAGGATGGTAATTCAATGATAAAAGAGGCAGGCCAGAACAGGTTCAAATGCTGAATATTTCACAACATAACTTAATTAAAGCGGGACTGTGAGGCTGTTAATCGCTTTATAATAGTTCAGCTTGAAATGAGGTCTGATGGGCATGCCCTTATAGTTTATTTGTTTATATTATTATAATCATAAAATGTTACATTGACCTAATGCAAATGTACAGTTTTCACTGGCCTTTATTATGTTAGCAGCTTTTTCTCCTTTTGGTCCTCCTATTTTTGTGCAAGTATGAGAAGGAAGAACAGGGAGGAAGGGTCACGAATTTAGGTCAGATCAGATGATTCAGTGAGTCTCATGTGGGTTTAAGTCTTATTAATAATTTTAATACATTCTTCCTTCACAACAATGATTTCAATCACTGCTCCTTTAGCGTACACTGTGACGTAAAAATACAGGTTTTTAAAAGAGCAGAACACGTTTCTCCTACAAAAAAGGTAAATTATGTCAACCCTTTGGAAATTACAGTGCATAACCTAGAAAAAAGAAAAAAATACATTTGTAAGTACTAATACAAATGTATTTTGTTGTATAAATGTATTATGCCACGACGAGTGTAGAGAAATATGTTATTGAAAAAGAACACATTTTAAACACATATATATTGATAAATGTATATTTATAAATATATTACACAACTGGGGCACAGCCAATTAATATTGCCAATACCTCCTAGGTCAGGGCACAGAAAATGCCATGGTAGTGTGTAAAGGTACTATGATGTTTCTATTGTTTGACAGCTTTTGTGAAAGAAGAAAGGAAAGAATATTTCCTCAGGTTTTCTGAGCTGCAGTGGGAATGAGAGGAAAACTGGCTTCTAGTGTCTTAAAAAAAGACATCAGCATGAAAAAACCTCTTTTTAGAAAGCTGAGAAACATACATGTGTGTCAAAGCACTTGATTATGATTAGTATTGATTCTTAACTGTTTGCAGCAGCATTATTATTAGCAATGTCATGTGAATCAATTCCAGGCTCATGCATTGCAAAATGTATAAAAAAACCTGTCTGAAAACAGCATTCAAAGAAAATGCATAAAATTAGTAAAATGGACCAAATCAACCAGTAGAGAACGGGTGAAACTGAACGCTGGTCATGACAAATAATTAGCAAAAGTTACAAGCTATTAACTTTAGTCAAAAGGGAAAAAAAAGTGTTGAAATTATGGGGGAAAAAAGACATCAAAAGTCGAGGGTACTGTATTTACTTCAAGTAACTTTCATAAACATGGTAAATACATTTTCTGTGGCAAGAGTTGTAAATATGGGAATTAACGTCCTGGAGGCAATCTTTGTTAAACCAGTGTAGCTTTACAATTGAAAAAACAAAAGCTGGCTAGTGCTAATCTCTCAGGGAAGCACAGCACCCCTTAAGCATTACAAACCCCATTTCTGACAAACTGTTGCTAAAAACCTTGCCAGCGACTCTGGTAAAAGAAGAATTTACATGGAAATATCTAAAAACATCCTTCCTGTCCGTGTCAAAGGCACCTTGGTGGTGTCCAGGTTCCAGTGAGGTTATCACTGGACCTTGGTCAGAATTAGATGTGACAGTGGGGAAAGTTTCCAAGCCACTGTAGGAAGGATGGGGCACTTCAGAAGTCGTGAAAATCAACTCAGTTTGAATAAATCATGAAACTGGAGAAATGGCAAGCAAAGGCACGAACAAGAAAAGCTATTAGGATTGCCAAAAATCATACCACCACGAGAAAGCCACACCAATGCTCCTCACACTTAACCCTTGTGCGCATGAAGCACTCGCACACATTTATGCAAGTGCAGCCTGCTTTGGCAGGGCAGCAGCTCTTGCTCTTGCTCCTGGGGCAATAATGAGGCACATGAGTGTCTCAGGTTAGCAAAGGCCTTTGTGGGCTCCTGGTAACTCTGCAGAAGGATAACTTGTTTCTACATCCTCCTATTTATCAACATAATGGACCAGCATAAGGGACCAGTAGTATCCAGAAATTGTTTGTTTCAGTCAAATTATGAATGCCTGAAGCATTGCCGTTACAGTCTTCCCTGATTTATTTAACAAAGAGACATGGACAGACTAAATGGTGAAAAAAGGCATATACAGAGAATAACCTCTTTGTAAATGACTAAGGAGAAATCCCAGAATAGATTTATGGAAAGCTGCTTAGCACCATAGCGCTAAGAAACAGCAGTGGGTCTTTTTGTTTCTGATTTGCAAGAGCATCCTAATTATGAATATGTCCCGTGAACAGCAATGCAGATCTTTTCTGGGGGATGATGACTTTCATCTCCTGCTTTTAGATACTACAAAGTGCAGCCACATATTCTTTAGCTACACTGCACATGCTGCATGTGTAGTCGACTGCCCACATCCCATTTTTTCAGATCTAAATCTTTTGTGGTTTTAAGTGTCCACACTTCAGTCACCCATTAAAAAATACAAAGATAGGAAAAGTCTCTTCCAAACAATAATAAATCTGGGGGGAAAACAGTCATCTCAAGAATTAATTCAAGGAAAACTGATATTCAATGCGGCAAAAACCTTAGTGAGTAAAAATTAAAGGCCACAGCTTTCTTGCATTTCCTTGTGCATAGCAGTGTCTTTGTCCATTGATTTGCCCTAAGGAAAGGAGATAAAATACATTTCCTTCCTACTCAAGAGAATCCTGCTATATTCCAAGCCTAGAGTGAGTTTGGTTCAGATGGGATCTCTCTCCATGCCTCATTTCCCAAGTTTTAGAAGGGATGCTGGAATCAGTTACTTAAGAAAGCATCTTCAGTAACTTCAGACAGACAGGATTTTATACACAAAAGTGTTTAGGAAAAGTTATTTTCCCCTATGGAAGTCAAGATTTTAATGCATACAAGGGCATATCTGTGTAAATAAGAGTGTCTGCTATTCATTATCTGCTCATCAACATTTGTTATTCATTACTCATGTGTTTACAAATGTAATGCAGTCAGAAAGCAGAAATAATACTATATGACTTCGGTGACCAAAAATACACCAGAAACAACAAATAGTAAATAGATTCACAGAGCAGTCCATCTTATGGGATAAAGTTTGCCCACAGAAGACATTCTGTGAAAAATTTGTGAAAATAACCCAGATCTGTAATTAACAATGCAGTTCAAAATAAAATATAAACAAAACACAAAGGAGCTAAGTTTGCCAATTAATTTATTGGCAATGAGCATTTTATTTTTACTGTTTGAAACAGATTAAATGCAGAGAAAAGATAGTTAAAAGAAACAAGTCTGTGTTCACAGATTTCATTCAATTTGTCCAAGACTTTGTGCATTCAAGATGTGTGTCTGGGAATGAGACAGGCTTTTATTCACCTGTGACTTATAGCAAATGCACAGATCTTTTCCTGGTGGCTAAATAACATTTTTAAATCTGTATCATTATATGGACAGTAAATCAGCTGAGAACTTAAAACTAAAATATATTGGACTAGTGGCTTCTAGTTGCATCTTCTTCAGCTGCAGAAAATTTTCCTCCTGTGCAGGCAACGACATAATGTATCCTTGTGCTAGTGGGGTTGAGCAATGGTGCTCTTGTGGACGGTGCCTTTTGAATTTTAATCTATATTTTCCTTTTTTAAATTCAAACAATAGCAAAATTGCTGTAAGGTACTAACTAATACAATGTTCCTAGTTTGCCTGTTTAGATCCAGCTTTCTTTTGAAGCAGATGGAAGGAGGCTAGGAAAATAAAAGTGAAACAGAAAAGAAAATTTAAACACTTTTAGTAAAACATATGTGAACATCTGTGAAGGGTGGTTGTCCTCTTTTAGAAATACTGTAATTTTGCTCTGATCTTTCAGTAACCCTAATAAGTACACTGACTACTCCAGCACAGATGTTCATTATTAGCAAACATTTACCACAGAAGTACCTAGAATCTCTCACTCACACTGCAGCCTCATTGCTTCAGCACTGTAGGGACAGGTAGAAATGGGCTGCTTGCAGAACAAGGAGTTAGCAGCCTGTGTTGACATCAGAGGACATTTATGTGCCTACTTGCTTTAACTGTCCATAAATTATCTCATCTGATTTTCCAGATAATCACCAGCAATCAAATGCTTTCTTGCAGGCATCACTGCAGAAATAGGCCACAAAGGAAGAACTGAAAGAGAAAGGTCTCACAAACACCTCCCTGGCAAGGTAGAGAGTAGTGGAAGGGCCTGACACATTTTTGTAGGCTGTGGTGCTAAAGCAAATGCTGGTTTCGTTATAGAAAAGAAGGGAAGGAAGAAAATGAAGATGGCAGAAGTTTGGGTACTCCTTTGTGGTTAAGGTTGATGTTCACCATTCTCATCTCATCCCCTCTGCCTTCTTCACCCCAAGGATGAAGGGGTCATGGGCCCAGCATCCCAATTGCGAGCTCATCCGAAACTAAACCCAAAGCGCCTTGATTGTTAAGGTATTTCCTTGTCAGTCTACTCCTTCTTTTTCCTGTGCCAGGGTTTTTTTTTTGACTCTTGCAAATAGGTTAACCATGCCTGGAATTGATGCCTCTCTAGAAATTTAGGAATAAAAATCCACTGTAGCAAGTAGAGACACAGTTAAAGGCTCAGGAAAGTTTGCATGAGCCTTCAACAGGGTATGCAGACCAGTTGAGTCTGCCACACTTGCAAAAGTAACTTGCAAGATCAGGCTGCCTCCCAAAGCTCTCTGAGCGTACCAAGAGCCTCTCAGCAATGTCTTCTTCCCTGCTTCAGCTAAGAAACCAGATAGGAAGAATTCTTCTCACAATAATATTTTCCACTTGTAGCACACTATTGCAAAAATGGCCCCTTTGTGGCATTTCAGCAGTTTTGTCTTCAGTTCAAGCAGGAACCATGAAATGCACAAAAAAATTATAATTTACAAACAAAGAAAAAATGACTGCTAGGAACCCTAAGAAATGGTTTATGGTACAGCTTAAAGTTTTGTGCAAAGGTGTGGTGTGATTTTATTCATGCAAGAAAGATTCTGTTCGCATTTGATTTTACCTTAACTAGTTTACTCTTTCTGAATTAAAAGTTACTGTCTCAGATATCCAGAATCAATTGTGGTGTATTACTGAATTTGATGTGCTTGGTTTGTAGAAAAATGGTTTAGTCTACTGTGACCAATTGTCTGTTATAATGAAGCTTATTATTAATGGAGTATACTCTTATATCCTTATTTTTTCCTTCTCGAAAGATAGCAGAGTTCAACATCCGATAAACATGTAAATTGCATTTTTCTTTTCACACAGGACGGATTTCAACTTCTGAACCAGCAGTCAACAAAGATTCCCCCAGCTGCTAGAAAAAAAAAAAGTAAGTATTTGTGAAGAAAGGCATAATAAGATCAGAGGGAAGCCTGTCATAAAAATGCACATTGCATAATACATGATGGATCAGTTCTATTATTTAACTTTTGCATAGATATAACAATACAGAGATATGCTAACCATCATAGTCAGCATTAATTTACAGTGGGAAAAATAATTAGAATCTCACTTTTTCTGAAGAATGGAGTGAAAATGTAAACAATGCTTCCCTCCAGGCAAGTGCTTTATCAACTTGACAGGTGCATTTGAATTTCCATGGGTGGGGGACATAATAGGTTATTTATGTGTCATTTTAATAGAAAGGCCCAACCATCAAGATGGACAGGAGACTTTATCAGTACTGCTGTTTGCAACTAATCCACCAATTTAATACCCCATGAAAATACCTGCAACAAAACCTGGACATTTTTCTTTTCCACTCCATTATAGGCAAATCAATATGGGTGCTATTCATCTCAAATCTTTGGCTCAGCAGGTGCCCACTACACAGAGCTCCTCACAACACCAGTGCACAGGCACAGCCACATAAACATAGACACTTTGGCTCTGGTGCCATCAATGACTCCACAACAGGATCACAACAGTGCACCCAGGTCACTAGTTTATCCCTTCACAGAAGTAAGCAATAAAAAAAATCTTTTCTCTAAGGCTCTTTTTTCCTTGTTTTGGTTTGGTTTTGAGAAGAAAAAATCCAACACAAAATTTTTAAATTTTCTGATTACTATAATTTTATCTGAAGAAGCCACTCATTAATTTTCACTAACAGTATATTCCTGGCTGGAGAATAGCCACAAGCCAGAAAAACATTATGCATCTCCTAGCTGTAACACGTTTCTTCACACAAATTTGCCATGAAAAAGAAAGATGTCAAAATGTGTACTCCAGTCACATCTTCTTGTGCATTAGCTCTGAAAAAAACTACCTTTTTTTGTCCTGTGTAGGGCTGTGACATTGAATGACACATAGCCCCAGTGTGACCCAGGGTAATTTTGGTAGCCATGCTCCAATTTCTTCTTCCTCTTCCCTCCTTGATACTGTCATCTGTACGAGCACAGGTTCCCCCTGTACTTATCTATACAGCTATTGCTGCCACATTTTTAACACACAGCATGTGCAGACAGTCCCCCAGTCCTTCATTGGTGTGTGTGGGGGTGTGTGTGTGCACAATCAAAATCAGCCTGATCCACGCCAGAAAAAAAGGAATTAAGGAATCTGTAAAAAAACTCAACCATTTTTGAGAGCTGAAGGTTTCCATTATTGCAAATCCATCCTCCTCTGTATGCAAAAGTCTAGCTTGCAGATTCATGACCCACCAAGGTCTACAAGGACTAGAAGACAGTCCCCAAGGAGCTTGAAAAAGTTTGGAACAGATCTAAGGAGGATAGAGGTAACGAGATCATCCACCATTCCCATGTCCACTCAGAAGTGTGCTCTAGTTCTACAGAGATAATTCTTTTCTGACTAAGGCGGGTACAGCTCCAGAGATGTTTCAAGTATGTAACTGGAAGTATCTTTACACCCCCTGGGTAATTCCTCAGACTAGCTACTCCTGAAACTTTTTGCAAAAGCAAGCAATTCAGAAGGACATAAATTTGATTAAAACCAGACCTGGGACATTTCCTCTGCTCAGTCTTTCAGTCTGCAAAGCTCATGAATCCCTGTGGTTAATTAGGAAATATTACTCATAGTAAGATCCAGTTATAATAAAATGTATGTTGCCCAAACATAGCATCTTAATAAGTTTCAGAAACAGTCATTCCCTCATTTTCCTCCCACAGCTTCTAGTTTGATGACCGTGTTTTCTGGTAGGAGGGCAATGCCACTTCTCCCCCTTGCAGAGAAGGACTGCTTACTGTCCTCTCTCCTGGGGGTCACTGAGGCACTTACAGCAGTGAGATTTAGGCCAGATGAAATCCCCTGGGAGCAGTGTCAATCAGTGCCTACACTGGCGCAAGAGAAGGGAGCCCTGGGAAAGGCACATTCTGGGAGGGCATGACTTGAGCCCTTAGTCCACAACAGAAGGAGGTAATATCTCTTTCCTGTGTGAAAGCACCTTATAGTTCACTCATATATTACCACAAGAGGTATATCACAAGTTGCAAATGGTAAAGTGTGGAAAAGAAACTCAAATAAATTAAGTTAGTCTCAACTGATATATTAAAAGGCAGCTAAGTCTGGGTAGAAGACCATAATAGCAAAGAGACAAAACTGCAGGATGTTGGCAAACCAAACATATCTGGAAGTCTAAATTTTAACAAAGTTTTATACCAGTATCTATTTTTTGCTCTGCTTGGATAGCAACTCCTTCCAGAAATCATGTAAGGAATGTAAGCAGAAAGTCAGCTCACCGTGCTCATTACATCAGACAGTGGATACTGAGCAGGGAGATGACTGTTTACTCCGTAATGATTTTGCTTCAATTCTGATAGCTTAATATAGCACAGGTTTCTTATCCACTCACAGAACTAATGAAAGATGTTCTTATTTTATGCTAGATTTTTGTTACATAATGAAGATATAAAAAAAGGTGAACACTGAAAATTACTTTGGTCTGAGTAAAGCTGACTGAGCTTATGCTACATGGAATACAAAAAATAGCACCTATTACTAACACGTTTACTTTCAAAAGGTCAAATTTTGAGAAAATGATTTGTGAAATTAACAATAGATCTTTAAAAATATAGATCTAATGTCTTTTCACCATTTGTTCTAAGTAAATATGTCTCTTACAGTGGGATTTGTACCACATTGTATAAATCTTTAATTTCAGAGGAAAACATATAGTATATCATAGTTTAGATAATACACTGAAGTAATTTCTTATTTCATTAAAAAATATGTTTTCTGCTTTGCATGTGTGCTTGATTTGCTGCATCTCTGGTGCTTTTATGCTGGTGTAGCTACTTTGATCAAGTAAGGGACAGCAGCACAGGAATGTATCACATCCATACATTTTATGTTATTTAACTGTAACCAACACATTTCCCCATTGTCAAAGAGAAGCATATCAATCCACAGAATGACAAGCGTAGGAAAAAATCAATCAAATTAGCTTACTATTCAAGAAGAAAAGGGGCAAGTGCACCCAAGAGTGGTGTAACGCCTTCTGAAGTTGGCAGAGCTGACAAAATCTTGGCTGATATTTTTCAAGGATCAAAAGCACCAAGAGCTGGTTTCTAGGTACTGAAATTACTCTAGATTGATTTAACTGTCCACCCCAGTTTTTTGGTACATGTAGAAGTGTGAGTTTCCAATCAGAGCACCCTATCTCAGCTCTTTGCTGGTTCCTTTTCTCATTATGTGGGATGGAGATCGCTTGTGGGAAGAAGTGAACCCCATTCAAGCAAATCAGAAAATACTCAACATATCTCTTACTTCAAGCACAGTTTGATGGTTTGGTTTTAGGGAAATACTTCCAAAAGGCTGTTGACTGCCCAAGTCTTAGCACATAGAAAATGGGGATGCTCCATCTTTTTCTCAAGCTAAAATATATTTTGAGAAAAAATAATGAGAAAAATATTTTGAGATCTTTTCTGGGAGTTAATCTGGTAAAGGGTACTGATGAATTATTTTTTCTTTCATATTAAGGGAATATTTCCCATGATTGCAAGAGGATCACCAGTCTTGCCTGAGTCTGCTCTTATTTAAGCAGTTTCTAGCCAACTGTAACTAGCATTTCTAGTTAAGATTACAAATTAAAGGCCTGGCTATGTTAGTATGCAATCACCCATCACAATCACTCTTCTGTCTGCCCAGACTATCTGCTTTCTTGAAGCAGAACCAGCTCCAGGTGTAACTAAAGCCGGCAGATGCCTGGGACATGAGTTTTTCTTCTCCATCTTTTTTGCCTGCAGCAGTGCCTCAGCAGCCAGACGGATGCTGCTACTGCAGCCAGGAAAAATCCTCATACTGGGCTGCTCCTCTAGAGGCAGCAAGACCAAAGTCTCCCAAGAGCTTGGGAGTCTCCACCATAACTGTGAGGCAGCAGCCAAAACCACCCTGTTCCTGTGGTAGCAGCATCCCATTTTACCTGTGCTGCAAAGAAATCTTGAATTTGAGACTCTGTGGACAAGGACTGGTGACAATAGGGTTTTGTCTATAAGATATATATATATAAATATATTGGTCTTTATCCCCAACCGTCTGCTCTGTTTAGGCTGGATAATAAGTGTTCCACCTTTAAGACTTGTTCTGAGAGCGACAGGGGGAGAGAAGAAGCGCGGAGTTTGTTATCAGAAACTGCACTCGCTTCCCCACATTCCTGCTCCTGGACTGTGTTGTCTGCGGATGGACAGACGGCAGGACCGAGCTCTCCTTTGCTTATAGTTAGTTTTTAGCTAGCTCAGGCAGAGAAGTCCCCTGGACTGGGGGTTTTCTTTCTCTTTGGACCTGTTTAAACTTGCTCTGGAGTGAACACCCAGAAGAGCAGCGGCAGCTCGCACCTGTGGCCCGCCGGG
The DNA here is from genome assembly GCA_013397155.1 of Irena cyanogastra. Taxonomy (NCBI): domain Eukaryota; kingdom Metazoa; phylum Chordata; class Aves; order Passeriformes; family Irenidae; genus Irena; species Irena cyanogastra. Next base: position 530,523 of record VWZV01007759.1, read on the forward strand.
CCGGGCCTGGGCCGTGGCATTTCCAGCGCCAGAGGGTCTGATAAGAGACTGAGTGAGCCAAGCTACAGCCCACAGAGGGGACTTTCTGAGTTTGCCATCTCTTTTGGAGCAGCAAGAGGTTTTATGGTTTCATATTGTTCATTTCTTTCTTTGTGCTAGTGAATGTTTTACCTGTTAAATAAATAGTTTTTTCCAGTTTTCTCCTAAGGATTTGTTTTTTCCCAAACCAGTGACTGGGAGGGGCCAGTTTGGATCAGCTTCTCCCAAAGTAAACCCTCCTGAGGTTTCTTCCTAAATTTTGTCTCTGAACCAGAACCAATACAGGTTTGTTCTTCTGGATTTAGCTAAAAGCAGCCAAGTGCTGTAGTGTCCTGCCTGGCAAAAGCCATTTCAATAGATGCTAATTTGACTCCCAGAATTAGACCGTGTGTGGCCCCTTGGAACTCGAGCTATCTTAAACACTAAAGTGTGATCTTTAATAAGTAATTTCAGAATCCCATTTCTATTTCCTGAGATAGCACTAGTATTTGCAAAACAAATGGCCTCTCCAACTTCCAGCATAAATGGATTTATATGTACAATAATTCATTGAAATGAAATGGCTGGAAGAACTACTTTAATCTTCTCTGCCTTGAGTTGTTGCAGTTCTATCTAGACTTGTGTTTTCTTCACAGATTGTTCATACCTCACAGATATATTAGCATGTAATATATAGCTCTTTACTGATCCGTTTATCCACCTGTAACTCTCAGAGACAATTCTATCTATTTTCCCTTCAAAGCTTTCAATTGCACATCAGTATCTTCTGCTTTTTGTACTCAGAAAGATGACAGAAGAAAAACTGTAAAATTACAGAATCACAGAATGCTTTGGGTTGGAAAGGACCTTAAAGATTGTCTAGTTCCAACCCCTCTGCCGTGGGAAGGGACACCTTCCACTAGACCAGATTTCTTAAAGCCCCGTCCAACCTAGCCCTGAACAGTTCCAGGGATGGGGCATCCACAATTTCTCTGGACAACCTGTGCCAGTGTCTCACCACCCTCACAGTAAAGAATTTCTACCTGAAATGCTCTCAAAAGAACAGGTAACATCCAAGACAGAAGCAACCCAATTAGGTTCTGGTGCACCATGCAACCTCATGTTTTCGCATTCTCGTTGGTGGTTTGGGAATTTCAAGACCAACTGCTTATAGAGTCGGCCACTATGTGGGAAGAAAAAAAAGAAACCAAACAGGCATTGGGCACTGTTACAGTCCAGTTGGTCTCAGGCAGGAGAGAAGATTTGAAATGGGTTGAAACCTCAGAGATGTTGTACAAGAGACTACATCCAAACTAAGAGCTATGTGATACAGCAGGAGGGTATCAGGTGAACTGTAAAACTACAACTGCACAGTAGAGGAAAGATGCCTAAACTCAAATGTTTTGAGATCATTATTATCTTAAATGGTTTAAGTTTATTATTGCCAATACTTGATGGGAAAAAAAAGAGCATGCTTCTTTCATGACTAACTTCTGTGCTGTTTTAAGTTCCACTTCTATACTGGTTATATATGGGAAAAAAAAACTACATATCATAAATTTACTACAGATTTTATAGAGAGTTTAGATGGCATTAGATGCTCAGCTACCTAACAAATTACTTGATCTTTGTGTCTTGTTCATATAAAGGATTTAGAAGTGGCAAAGAACAAGGAAAAAGCAATTGAAGTGGTATGAACAAACTATGTTGATTTAGAAACCAAGCTAAATAAAAACCATTACAATAGAGTTTCAAAAAGTTATGTTTGCAATTTAAAATACCCATAGGGCAGATCTGACTTACATGACCAACACTTAATGTATAGTACGTGATAAGATGACACATGCAGTTTTGAAACTTGACAGTAATTCAGAAAAAGAATACTTTGCTGGCCATTAACAATTTCTGAGCAATGTATTCATTTTTTATATATGTCTGTGGTTGAGTTCCTGAGTGATTATAGTTATAACACTGTCTTCTCATGTAATCTTAGGACACCAAAAGCTGCACAGCAAAATGAAAGTAAGGATTAATAAATGGCCTCCCTCCTTGTTCATGCTAACTGTTCACTGAATTCACATCCAGAATTTGTTTTCTGCTATTAAATGCAAATGAGGAGAAGCTGCCACAGATCTATAGGGGTACAAATGATACAAGAACTGGGCTTGCACATCAGTAAAGGGCCTTGGTGGGGTGGGAGTGAGGTGTGTGTGTGAGAGAGAGAGAGCAGGGAGGAGAAGCAGTATGAGCATTATACTGAAATATTTTAGCATGCTTTAATGCACCTAAATAGTCTCACACAGGGAACTCAGACTAAGATAGTAGGCAACAATGAGCAATCACAGCTTAACACTGGCAAAGCTTAAATAGTATATCAAGATTCAGGGTTGGTGGGTTTTATGCTTTTGTTTGGGGAGGATTTTTTTGGAAATGCGTGCATATTTTTCAATGGAGCTGGTACTGGCTTGCAGCTGTTTGATATTAGACACAAGACCTACCAGCCTTCAAGCCTCACATTAGAAACAGACCTTCGGCCAAGTTGTGTCTTCATTTAGACCTTGGCAACCCTGCTTACATCAGTGGGGGTAATTTGACCTCTCATTTGAATAACGCAGTGCCGTGATATGGTTCTGGTTTGCATTTTCTGTGATTGTTTCAGTCTAAATGCAACAACTCCCTGGATTGTGTGCGAGATGAAAATGCCTTCCAGAGGTAACAGAGGCGCAGATACAGGAATCATTTGTCTGATCTGACAAATCATGTGGCAGGCACAGGTCACAGCACCTTGCCAGTCTGGCAACAAACATACCTGCTAGGGCCTCTCCTTGCACTGAAAGGATCAGAAAAGTTACTGTGGATGATGGCAGGGCAGCAGAAACTCAGAGCAGAGGGATCAGCTTCCTGGCACAAATGAATTATGTGCATGTACATAATGTATGATATTTTGAATGAAGAAATGTCCCTTCTCTCTCTTCCCCAGACACAGTCAAGTTCTAGAGTAAGCAAAATTCAACCCAGACTAGAGAAAAAAACTTTCAGTTGAAAGAGCTGCATTGGAACAGGATTAATGTAATAGTAAATATGCTTCAGCAACCCACTGAAGACATATTCTAGTTGATTGTATCAATATTTCTCTGAATTTAGAGAAGTTATGAAAATTGTTGTTTGTGCTCTGAAACAGCTTTTACTCTCTTATGAAAGAAAAAGGAAATGGAGTATTAGAATCCTTCAGGAAATAAGAAAAAGTCTTTGACCTATGGTAACTTTGAACATCACAGTCTTAATATAGATATGAAAAACAAAACGTTACGGGGTTACAAACATGAAAAAATATTGTGAGCTCTCTGTTTATTTTTGTTGGTTTGTTTACTCCGTAAGTCCTCTCCTTGCTCAATTGCAGTGATAATGATTCTCCAAAAAAGTCTGGGCTGAGAGTCTGAATCCTAAGCTTTTAAGTTAGAATCTCTGCCTGGCTGCACATCAGTCAGGGAAAAAACCAACAAACTCTAGTCATGAAGATGCCACATCACCACAAAAACAGAATGAACGTATTTGAACTGCAGCATCTTTGCTTTATTCAAGAATTTTCATTAGGTTTTGTTTAAACTGTTCAACCTCTCTTGCGCAGGCAGAAAAGAGGTTTGTTCCATGAAACTAAAGAGACACAAAACAAAACAATCTTTTAAAGCCAAAACATTTAGCTTAATCCATCTCTAAATCCTATTACACATTCAACGAATGACAATAAGTAACCCTTACTGACCAGAGATGAGGCAATATATGGCAGACCAAGCAGAGTTCCTCCATGGTTAGCCTAAAGGGCACTGTCAGGTTTGAAAATCATAAGTCCCTGTCTGTTTCTACACAACTCAGGCCTTTTCACACACCTCTGGTGCACATTTATGCCCAAGCTAGAGCTTTGTTGGGATGTCAGAACAGTATATATGAGAGTCAGACCCCAGACACTTACAACAGACACCAATACTTGAACCATCACCAGTGCAAAAGCAAAGGTGTTTTTATTTTCTGACAAATTTGACTCATTTTCATGATGTTTTGCACTCAGTTTGACAATAAATAAAAATTCAACAGGCATTTATAGTAAATAATAATGATAGAAATATTGCCTCACTCCTGATTGCTTACCCTCTCCAATACCCCAGCATTCGGAGTATAAACAGCGTAGAAGAATTTTGTGTTTACTAAAAGATGCCAGTATTTTGTTTTGGTTTTGAGGCTTATTATTTGTTATTTGCCATTTTTGGTGTTTTTCTCCCTCTCTGTTCCCCCAAAAGCCCATTCCATTTGCTCTTAGTTTTCATCACAAGGTACTCATTTGGAAGCTACCCAAAGGGTTGATTTCAAGTATTTAGTATCACATACAAATAAATTAACACCAATGAGACATTGAAATCAATGTAAAAACTGCTTTTGTAATGTCTAAAAGCTGTTTATGGCTTCTCAAGCTGGATGTATATGAGTGACATCAATCCTGGTAGACATGCATACTTTTCAAAGTGTAAGCAAGAGGAAATTGAGGGTGAAGACTCAAAACCAGTCATAATCCATTGTCATATCATTCTCACTCATGCACATATGTTTATACTTCTACTTGCAAAAACTGATCAAGAAAATATTTTGGATACTTTACTATTGCTGAGCCTCCTTTTCTTTTAGTCACTCTGTGCAACATTTAACTATATGCCTTGAGTTTCTTTGCACCTCCATGGTCCAGGGTTCTCCAGCCATGAAGCATTCTGTACAGGGAGCCATGGCACCTTGGTCCCTGACCCAGCACAGCTAGAGATCTCTGTCCTTAGATGAAGAGTGATGAAACATGATGAAAAGGGACCATTTCAACCTGCTAGGAAGCTCTGCAATAAGTTTCTGCTTCCCCATGCAGGCTAAAGCACCTTCTCAGTCACTGGCCGGACATCTGGTCAGTTTAAAAATGACACAAAAATGTGCAATGCATTTCTGATGACCAGTATGCCTGTGCCACAGTGGGTGCTCAACATCCTTCAGATATTTGATTGTACATCTATTTTCTTTGAAGAATGCTTCTCAAATCCTAAAATTGCCCTCCTCTGCACACCCATGCTGAGCTGGCACCACCACAGTGGTCAGGACTCACTTGTTCCAGTACAGAGCAAAAAGGTTATCCTGGCTTCTACTTGTCACAGAGGTGGGGACCAAGGGATGGCAGAAATGGTCAGGAAAGCACAAGGAAGCCAAGGTATCAAGAAAGAGGACTCTGGGTTGGCCAACCATGTCCTGGGGAGCATCGTGCACAGCATAACCAGCCAGTCAAGGGAGAGGATTGTCCAGCTCTGCTCTGCACTGAGGTAGCCTCACCTCAAGTGCTGTGTACACTTTTGGGCACTGCAATATAAGAAAGATATTAAGCTCTTAAAGAGCGTCCAAAGGAGGATGAGGAAGATGATGAAGAGCCTTGAGGGGAATCCATATGAGGGGCAGCTGAGGTCACCTGGTCTGTACAGCCTGAAGACTGAGGGGAAACATCATTTTGGTCTACAATTTCCTTATGAGGGGAAGAGGAGGGGCAGACACTGATCTCTTCTCTCTGGAGATCAGTTACAGAACCTGAAGGAATGGCCTGAAGTTGCGTCAGGAGAGATTTAGGCTGGATATTAGAAAAAGGCTCTTCACCCAAAGGGTGGCTGGGCACTGGAACAGGCTCCCCAGGGAAGCAATCACATCATCATGCCTGACAGAGTTCAAGAATATTTTGGACAGTGCTCTAGGGCACATGGTATGACTCTTGGGGCTGTTCTGTGCAGGATCAGGAGCTGGACTCGATAATCCTTGTGGGTTACTTCCAAATCAGCATATTCTTTGATCCTATGATTCTGTGAAGTTTGGAGAGGAAGAAAAGAATGGATGGGGCTATGACAGAAAGAACAGAGCTTTCAAGAAGGCACTTTAAAAGTCAGACATTCCAGATCTTTTCCCATTCCAAAGATCTTTTTCTCTGTCACTGAAGCAAGCAATTCGGTATTGTGGACACCACAGAGTCAGATATTCTGAAATGGGGGACTCTGACAGTACCAAACAATAGAAGATCACCCCACCGAGGAGGGTGTTGTGGCTGAACCAGGCTGTATGCAAATACATTGCTCCAATCCTGGCACTGCTGTTTGAAGGGAGCAGTGATCCACAGAGGTCTGCTTCATGCTGATGGAGGTTCTGACTTCCTCATCCTGTGCAAGGGCCTGATGAAATATGCAGGGCTTATGTCAGTGTCACACTTACCTACTGAGCCAAAGGCACCCACAGATATCTGTAGCCCTGAAGGGCTGCATACATCCAACGGGTGCTGCCCAGACTTAAGCATGAGGTGGGATAAGTTTTGCCAATAAAATATTTCCCATCGGTCCCAAATAGTAACAATCACCTGAACCCCACAAAAACCACATGAAAAGACACTAGTTTGCAAACAGCAAATTAACTAACATCCTCCAAGTTGTTATTCAAGCCGCAGTACACGCTGCTTCAAACAATGCCATTTATAAAGCGATAATGAAAGGAACTAGTCTATAAACCTTTCCCTAGCAGCAGGAGGGCTTAGGCTCCCAGGTTCACAAGCCTTCAGTTTATTTGAAGCCCATCACACTATAGCAAAGAGGAAACAATCAAGGTAAAGAGAAGAGTAATCCTAAAAAGTTTAACAAGGCACTATCGTGTATGCTTTTTTCTCTGCCTGTGTTGACTTTGAAAGAGACAGAAACCAGCTTTCTACCTTTATTACATTATTTCCCACTTGTTAAATGGCAGTGCATAGCCCAAGTGTGTTTCATAAGGCTAAAATAAGCATCGTTCTTTGTGAACAAGTGAAGTAAGGATCCAGTTGGCAGGCTTGCTCTCTCAGGCAAGACTCATTAATACAAAAGGGGGTTTATCTGAGAGAAGTCTAAATTATGAGTTCTAAATGGGTAATCTCAGCTGCAAAAGAAAACAAGGCTGGGGCGGTTTTTATGCCGTGACTGAGCTTAAGCTTCAAGCCTGCAGGCTAGCGCTACTCAGAGTGTTTCTGATGGGATAATTTTCTATGCAAAAAGACTGATTCATTGAAGAATTACTCATGTCATGGCCGACGTGCCAATTTCAATGGCCGTTCATCTGACAGGCGCAACAACCCCTTCTGAAATGTTTTAAATGACCAGGTGCAATTTTCCTATTTTAAAATAACCTTTCGTGGTCACTCTATCCAGACAAATGCCCTGCAAAACCAGATCAGCTGCTCCCACTGCTGTAGCCTAGGCAAGGTTCAGGAGGAGCACAGCTCCCTAAGGCACTGCTTAGCTTTGCCCTTTCCTTTTTCCTCTCATTTTGAGGAAACAGGAATTCAGTCCTAGTGCCTGATGGTAGCACTGAAATGTCATATCAATATGCTGATCTTAGTGTCACTGAGTAAATTATGCAGTTTAGGTCTATAATCAGGGAGCCTCATCTGCAAATAAATCCCTGCACCCAGTCAGTGGAGGAGATAAATGCCTCAGAACTGTCAAGGCAATCCCAAAGCCTTATGTTAGGGACAGTGAGAGGTATCCAAAGCCAACAGGAGAGAAGGCCCTAGGATGCATGTGGAAAGTAGATTGTCTGAACAGTGCCCATTTTGATCAAGGTGGTGTGAGGCTCAAAGTTTGGCTCCATCTTCATCAGAGCATGCCAAAGTTAGAAGCTGCCAACTTTTTCCCTTGACCATTTCTAGACATTCCACTAGAACTGTAGTATTTCATACCAAAAATGTGGAATTTTAGAAGTCCATTCCGTTTTTGACAAAACTAAGTTTCAAAACAATAAATCCATATAACCTGCTGTACTTATATGTCACCTGAAAGACATGATTACTCCTCTCTGGCCACCCAACCTGTCAGATTTTCCATTAATATTAATACACAAACCCTTACAAATGCATGTCCCATTTAACTGTTCAGGCTAATATTTTGAAAGATGAAAAGAACAGCTTTCAAAATACAGGAAAAAATCCAGAGCACGCGACCACATTTCACAGGTCAGTGGCTGGGATAGCAGGAGCTGCTGAAGGAGAGCTGAAGGAACAAACTTGCTCAGGGGCATTTTAGCACTCTTGTGATACGATACCCGTTATTCATCAGCATGCAACAATCCCCTCTCCAGATGAAAAACACTACAGATCATGTTCCTAATAAAACAGTCAATTTGCCTCTTTCTCTTTTTTGTTGTTGGAAGGAATTCCTTACAACCTCACCTCCCTGGGGCATGTCTTCCTCTCCCCCTTTGTCGATCAGGAGAAAACAAGGCTCTGTTCAACAACAAAGTCTCACTGGCTGGCCTCAGAGACGCTCACACCAGCTTTCAGACAGACCCAGGAAATTACTGTTGGTTTAGATGCCCTGATTATTGCTAAGATAGGAAAAAATGATGTAGACGAGAAGCATGGTGAGAGCACATTTCTGCCCTGACAAACACATCAGGGTGAAAATCGTGACCCCTTCAGGAAACTTCAGCGTATAAACTCTGGACAATGCTTTCAGGCTTCAGCAGAGGAAGTCTAATCCATGCCCTATTTCTAAGCTTCCAAAGGTAGCCACTTCAAATCCACAGCTGGGGTTTGCAGCCCACTGAGACCATAAGTTTCAGCATATCTATGGCAGGAAGGACAGATATCCTCACTGAGTCCTACGACCTACATTCATTCTGCCTGCACTTGGTTTTAGCTATGACAAAGCTCACCTGTAGGTTCAGGCACAGTTTACTTTGCCTTATGAGGCCGGGTTAAGACAGAAAACAGAATGGACCTGTTTGGGCTTGAGATCAAGTGTGTATCTTTGCAAAACTCACTGCATAGGCAAAATCTCAGCCATTCCATTAAGTCTCCTGGAACTGTTTTACACAGCCAGACCAGGGCTTTCTGTATGCTGCCAGCCTCATTCAGTGGGCAAAGAGATTTCACTCTGCCCTGTGCAAGGGTCTTCAGTAGTCTCTGCTGTCAGTGTGTGGTATTTCACATTTAAATATCATTAGTTCCCAGAATATTTAAAGGCCATTACTAGAAAACAAGCTACTGAGGCTTCAGTTTTGTAACATTGTTTAAGTGTTCTCTAATGCATCTAAAGTAATTCAGTCTTTGTCAGCAGCCTTGTGTGTGACAATTACGAAATGGTAGTAAATTTAATTTCTTTCAAAAGAAGAAATAAAGAGCCTGTTCTGCAAAACCATTCTTGCAGTTACATACACAATTGACACATGAGATTCATGCTTTTGCATATGCAAGCTCACAACCACATGGTAATTTAGATTCTACCTTGGTTAAGAATTTCACTTACCCCTAACCTGACTAAATCAATGGGCATCAATAGTACCCTGCCCAAGCTCAGAGGATGTCTGATGCCAGAGTTGCAATAAGATGAATTACATCTTGAATAGAGAATTTAGTAATTAGAGAAGACTGAGATGTTTTAAAACATCCATATCCTTGGAAAAAATGAAATTTGTTTAACACCCAGGAGTATAAATCAGAATTTTTTAAACAAATACTAGTTTTTAAACAGCTACACACACCCGTAATGGACAACAACACAATAACTTTTCCATAATGTGAATTTCTTCTTAAACCCCATATGTTAGCGATTACATTATGCCCTTAAATCATCAGGGTTGATATTTCATATAACATTTTTACTCACTATTGTAATGTCGAATGTTCTCATTATTCAGATATATAGCTATTTTTTTTCAGAATCCTGGTAAGTTACTGTTCTTGAGATGTTGCATATGCCATATGAGTTACCTGTATTAAACACTCCAAGAGAGCAAACGAGTACAGGGAGTAACCTTGTTTACAGCACTACCCGACAGCCATAGGAGAGACCTATTGGCTAGTTCTGTTTTGTGCAAAAAATGAAGAGTCAGCTGATTTTTGTTACAAAGAGTAGGAATCACCATTGTTAAATAAGTGACTGTCCTGGGGGTTTTCAGAAGTGCTCACATCATACTTCAACCTACCAAGGGAAGGAGGGAGTCATTGTGTGAATTACTCCTGCAATATTTCATGAGCTAGTAAATTTTCTATGGAAATTATCCAGCTTGATGAAAATGTCTGTATTTCAAACCTCACAAGAGTCTGATTTAGAAGAGAAATAGTGCTCGTTTACTGCAGCTTCATTGAAGACAAAGATGGAGAGAACCTGAAGTGTTGAAATGTTAACGTTCCAAGAAAACTAATTATCATATTTTCACTTGCAAACTTCAAGCCTGATGCTAATTAATCTCTGTGGAAAGGCTGTGTATGAATCAAATTATAATGTAAGTCAGATTATACAGGATGAGATGTATAACATACCCTGCCACTGAGGAGAAACAAAATGGATTGCTTGCACAGAAATGACAAAAAACCCAAAGAGCTTGCTCTTCATTAGTGCACCGATCTGTACCAGCCAGCTGATGACAGATTCACCCCAACGGAGTATTGCAAACCACCTTGGATTTTCAAAAGTTTGCCTGTGGTCACAAATTATCTAGATGCAAGGAGAAAAAACTATTTGACTGAGCAAACCTTGATGTGGCACTTGCAGAGTTCTGTTGTGAAAACATCTTGAGGGCAATCAAGTGCCATTAGCACATGTCAATGAGGTTTCCCATGAATTACTACAAAAATTACAGTTAAGTGTACTCCTCCTCCATCACTGTCCAACATCTCTGACAAAAGAGTTTGGATGTCTGTTGAAACATCAGAGAAATTAACACCTTTCTGCCAGTGTATAATCAGAAGGATGTCAGCAGACTATTAGTTTGGTTCATCTTCACTAATGCCTTTATATAATTAATTTATTGATTTAGGATTAAAATGATTTGTTACCATTTACTCTGGAAATACTATATTGTGCATATAATGGGGATAGTAAAGGAGACTTGAATAAATCAGTTCTCATTTAAAAGGGAAACAAAAAACATACTGAAAGGGGAAATAAAATACGTGTTTTCTAAATACAAGATAATGTTTACTACCTCTCTAAGTAAATTCCATGGATTCTGACTAAATAATTTTGTTTTCAATTTATAGACTTACCACGAACATGCAAACCAAAAAAAGAAATGCTGTAAGTAGCTCATAGTACTTGCATCAGCATAGCTTGCATAGCTTGCTTCTCTTTTTATCTGCATTAATCTATTAACTTATTGTCATGCAAGTTTCAGATTCAGAGAAGCTTTCATAGATGTGGGGGTTTTAATCTCTGTTTTATCCTTTTTTTTAGTTATTTTTTCTCTTTAAGATGGGATGCAACATGGAATCAAGCAAGTCCTGTGCAGTGTTACTCTACCAGCTCAATTTTTGATGCTGTTTCCATTAGTTTACTTGTTGATTATATCTGTTCTACCATTGTTAAAATGTATTACAAGGCCACTTTTTTGTGTGCACATCTGTTTAAGCAGTTCCACTCATTAGACCTATCCACACAGGCAAAAGAAGGTTTTCCTTTACCTAGACTGTGTTCCAAAGACCTTGTTTTCCAAAGCTTGGACTTGCACACTTTCTGATGAATTACTAATCAACAGTTGTGAGGTTTAATGGCTTGCCTGGATATGGTCAGCATATTTGGCTATTCCAGATGTTTCCGAACATCACATTTCCCCCCCTTTCTTCTTTTCACTCACCATTCCCTGTGAACTAAATACTCTAAAGGAAGAGAGAGCAAAGTGTTTCAGAACCATGTGGCCATTTCAATCCTACAGTTCAAGGCCTTGTCTTTTCATACAGAAATCATTTTGGTTTAAATCTAAGGGACAACAAAGTGCTACCCTCTTTTCTGAGATTACATTTTGCTCTGTTTTCTGTAACATCCCCTTACTGGGCTGAGCCTTCCCTCTGCTCATCTTTGACTTTCAATTGCCATTTAGTCTTCTAAAAAAAAAAGTACAGATGCCTTCAATAATTTATCCCAGATGAGAATCTGACCTTATACACACAGATCACGAAGAAGTTCAGTGAGACATGGCCCTATTTCCTCCCCTCCTCTCTGCTTACACAAATAGGTGGAAATTCTGGCCCTAATAAAGTCAGTGCAAGTTTTGTTGTTGACTGCAAGGGGTCACAATTTCTGTAGCAGACAGGTGATTACATGTCACCTTACATGTCACCTTAACTTGCTGAGCTACGTTGTTCTGGACTAGCAGGGTAGTTTGCTTGTACTGACTGTAACAATTGTGCATTACTCCAGATCCACACAGTGATTTATTCTTACTGGCATGTAAGGAATTAAATTCTGTATTACTGCTAATTTTTCTAGATAGGCTCACAATCACCTTTGCTACTGCTTTCTAATCTCCTATACTACTCTTGCAGCATAGAAGTTTTGATTCCCACAATCTAAATTGTGGGAGACGTTGTACTGAGAGCCCCAGTTAGCACCTCCAAAAATTTTTGCAGTATGGGTTAAGGTTAGGATAAAGAAATCTAATTGTAAATTTGCAAAATGCTAGATTTCTAAAAGCTCACTGGAAGTAGTTTAGGGAAAGGAAAACACAGATCAAAATTGTAAGACCTTATGAGCAGCAGCTTGAGTGATGTCAACCATTTGCTATTTCTTAAAGATATAATACAGCGTACATGAGGTATTTATATATATAAGGTATAACTCAAAGTAAGAAAAAGTTGGCAAACAGAAGAGTGAATAAGTAAAAAAGAAATTGACATTTTGTATACTTCTGCTTTCTCAACATGTCTTCCTGTCTCCATTTGCAGTTCAATGGTATCTAAATCAGCAATTTGAGAAGAGTTTTTCTACAGAACCATGATTATAGTTATCTTGTATAGTTGTCCTTTTCAATCAACTTCTCTTACCTTGCATTTCTCTCAGTTTCTTTCTATTTTCTTTGGCATGGTTGTGTCTTCTTCACAAATTCCTGAACCACTTCTGTTTCTTTTCTCCTATTACTACCTTGTGCTTTCTGACTTTTCCTTCAGGCCCCCACAATCTGTAGTATGATATTATCCCTTCCAGTTCATTTCCTAAATATTTTTTTAAATTTCAATTTAAATATTAAAATATTTTAATATTTTAAAATATTAAAATACCCGTGCAACTTTTCACCTGTCTTTTGGAAACTGGTCTTCCTGAAAGGCAACAGCAAAATTTCTGTTTGTATTCATGGGAAAAATTCACCCTACTACTCCAAAAAGATCAAATGTAAGATGGTCAGATCTATTAGATTCACAGAAACAGGCTGGTGTTCTTGTTCAAAATTTGGCCTGGTCTCACCTTTTTTTTCACCAAAAAGAGGCAAGGAATCACACTCAGAATAGTGCTAAACCTTCAAACAGAAAATATACCAATTTTGATGTCAGTATATTTTTCAGACTTTTTTGATCTACAATACAGTCAACTTACACAAGGGAGTCTGGAGAGCATGAATCTAGGATTCTGAATTAGAGCACGGCTGGGGATTCTACTTTTTCTCCTTCCAATACCCAACAGCAAGAAAGCAATGTACCTATTTCCATTTCTCACTACACACTATGTGCCACCCTTTCCTCAGTCTAGAGCTGGCTTTCAGATGACTTCAGTTTTGCCCTTCACGTATCTTTATCCATCATCCTATATGTGCAAGCAACCTCCAAACTCCAGTGCTGGAGCAAGACCAGGACCATAACAAGAGACAAATTGCAGCAATCTCAGGTGTGGTATTGCCTGCCTTCATCAGCCTCCACTTGTGGTCCAGCAGCTTTGCTGCAGCACAAACTGGAGGCTCATGAAGCCTCTTCTAAGACAAAATCAAAAGTTAACCCCCTTGTGCTAAAAGAGTTAAAAGACTTGCTCTCCTGCAGCCCTTGCAATGCTGCCACATCCAACATCAGTTTCCTCTCCTGCCAATGCTGATTCCACTAGCAAGGGCAGAATTTTGCCCTCAACTATTCACAAGTAATTAATGCATTATTGAACAGGAATAAATAGATAGCAATTAAATAACAAGTATTAATGACTTATTTATTAACATATTAATAGTTGGCCTGAGAGTAATAAATGCAAATTAGTGTAAAGTGGTACCAAAAATTGTGTCGATAATAGGCCCTGAAGTAATCTTGTGTGTTCAAGATAATTACAAATATATTTTCCTTTCAAAAATCTACTGCCGGGTAATTTTTTATGGTTTGCTATAATATCATTTTAAAATTAGAAAATTACCCCTAGTCTCATTAAAATAATTTTGCAGTGCATCAGGCTTTATTTCAAGTGTAAGTTTCACATTATCTTCTTGCCTGCAGACCTTGCATTTTTTTTTCCTGAAAACCTCTTTATGCGCCGATATTTTGGGCCTGTGCTTGGTATACAGTTTTGTTTCAGCTTACTACCTGCACAACTTTTCTCATCGTTAGTGTTACTACATAAAAAGACCCACTGCAAGCAGGGGGTGTACTTTGAGGGCTAAGTCCAGTAAAAATCTCTAAGGGCCACATTTATACCTTTTTATTCCTGCCAGTAGCAATTGACCTGATAAATAGTTCAGAGGCTTAAGACATGACCAAACTGATGCACACCTAACAAGCAGATCACAACAGATCCCACTTAGCAGACCATCTGTGGTCAGCTGTTTTACTAGAAATTCTTTCCTCCCCCTCCCCTTTTTTTTTTTTTAAATTCTTATTCGTTTAGACAAAAGAAAACCCCACCTGATACCTTGGCTCTAAACTATTACTTAACATTGGAAAAGCAATTACTTGGTGAGGACAGAAAGACATTGTCACTTTTACCAATTCTAGAAAAAAATATAAATTCTTGGCTAAAATCCAGGGTCCTGACCTCATCACTGACCTGCTAACAATAGCAGATTAAAATATTCCAGTCTGCCACCAGTCCTGATTTTACCGATTCTAGAATCTGACACACATTTAGCACGTGACTGTCTCTAATAAAAGATCAGCAAATATTCAGCTCTGCCTCCATGTTTGTAGCAGGAATGGAGGATCGGGGGCCCAGGCTTCCTCCTAGCACTGGTGCACAGAACATTGCTTCTGTTCCAAGAAATGTTTCTGCCTGCCTCTGTAGGTGGCATTTTTACTTCTTTGCAGCTTTCCTCGTTAAAAGCACGGTAAATGGCTTTTTCCAGAATAATCAAGGGCCTTTCTGTGAGGTACAGAGCTACGGTGGCTCTCACTGCACAGTGCCTTCCAAACCGCTACGTAAATGTGATTGTGGCCGTGTAATCTGTGTACCTGGAAATATAATTCGTTTTGTTGCTAATGAAGGTCCTACGGCACAAATTTATTAAAGGTATACTTTTCCATGGGATAATAATTGGGTCGATAATATTAAACTCATAGGCTCATTATTTAATTGCAAGGGCAGATTATGAATACAGCTTCTAAAATGTATTTTAATGAAAAACACTACATCCTGACCTAATCATATCAACCTTATGCTATCTAATTAAGGATGCAAAAAATCATTAGAGTTGCAAAATATTAGTTCCAGCTCCATCAGGCTGTTAGCTGCCCCTTCATGAATATATATATTTTTTTACTCTATGATAAATAGTTAATGAGGTAAAAATGACAAAATTTGCATGTAGGCAAATTAGTTTAATAGACTGATGTCTTCCTGGTCTACAGAGAGTGACCTTTTTCCTATCAAAAGAAAGACTGAAAATACTTTGAAACGATGGCATGGATGTCATTCCACATATGACAAATCACTCCTCTGAACAATATAAAAATTATAAAATGCAATAACCTTAAATTCTCATCATATTGTAAATGTGTCCTCTGCTGCTGCATTTATCAATTTAATAAAAGGAAATTAAGCATATTATAAAATACCCATTTATGGGGCAATTTTTAATCCAGCGAATAAAAATGAGAAGCACATGGTTAATAGCAAGAAAATATTGCAAAAATGTAGGCCTATTTTTTCCAGAAGGTTTGACTGACTATTTACTTGAATGACCTCCATTTAAAATATATTTTTTATATGGAGTGGTGTAAGAAATGGCAGTCTCATGCTTCCCTTTATAAAAATTGTTCACAGTTAATTTTGTATTTTATTTAAAAATTAACACATTAATAATGCACGCAATAAGACCTAGTGATGTGTCTTCCATACTGATTACTTTGTGCAATTAGACATACAAAAAGAAAGGGACAAGATAAATACCTTATGCAAATCTATGGCAGAAAAAAAGGTCTTTCAGTATCTGCAATGCCTAGGAGCGTAAAAAGACCTGCAAATACAGCTCCCAGTCTTGCAGGGAGATGCTCCATGTGGGGAACATATTTCTAGAATGGAGCAAGTTTTTATTGCATAACTAGATTTGCAAAGAGCTAACAACATTTCCTTTGATGGTTCCCTTTTTCATCAAAATAACAGCAAAAAAAAAAAAAAGGAATAGATGGGGAAGATTTTGACTTTTGAAGATCAGTTCTTTTTTCACAGTATTTGTGGTTTGTAATAACTCCGATAATTCAGGAGTTTTGAATGCAAATCTCCACTCACAAATTTTCCCCATTGTGAGGCAGATCCTGTGACCACTGAAGTAGATGGTAGAGACCATCTCTAGAGATGCCAGTGACGCAAATTCCTGTGCTTCTTCCACATTGCTCATCTCTTCTTACATCATATAATCTGCACCAGTCTGTCCTCCAGAGAACAGGAACATTTAACACTGTCACAGCCTGGCTTTTGGTTAGGGATGATGTAAAGGAAATGGCATGAAATTCATGCAGATGTAGACAGAATAGGAACCAGAAACTTAGGGGCTGTAGTGAAGGCAAAACTGTGCATCACTTTGCTTTGGTGAATGAAACGTGTGCTGCTCCCTGTGAGGCACTGGGATTCTTCCCTCTAGTCTGACTGCACCCACCGAGGTGCTGGATCCAGCTGAGGCTGGGTCCATTTTAAAGGATCTCAGACTAAGATTTCACATTTCAATGTGGCCTTTCATGCATGCTAGGCTGCATAGTGGGGGCAAAACTAGGCACTTGCATGTTTCTATAGCTATGGGTCATGCCTTTCAGTGCTCTGTCCCTTGATGTATTTCTTACCGTAGAAGTGGACAACCCATTCATGTTTCCTCCATTCAGGTACAGACTACCTGTACGCAGAGAAGTAATTTTTCTTTTCATTTTTTTATATTTGTCTTTAACCGTACACCTCTACCTTTTCTCCCACCCTTCTTTTATTGTTTTTCTTTTTTTTTTCGCCTTATCCAGCCCTTTCTGTTCTTCTGCAAGAAATTATATGCTGGAAATATCATTAGAAATTTATTCGGTACTTAAAAGAGAAATGCAGTTGTTTGCAGTTTCCTCATCTGCCACTTTTTCCATATGCCATTGGTGGTCTTGGCATGTAAAATTCTTTGTTTGATTTACTTAACTTGTAACAAAGATAATAGAAACCAATTGTCAGTGGTTATACTTTGACTTATTGCAGAAAGTTTTGAAGTGCAAAAAAAAAGCTATTTTACTTACTGGGAAAGACAAATGAGTTCTATTTCTACAAAAAGTGGGAGTGTCTGGGGCAGGTGGTTGTGGAAGCACATTCACTCTCTCAAACCTTTTCCCTCCCCTATGCTGAAATGCCATGTGCTGCTCTACACTTTCCCACAAAAATTAAGCTTACTGAGTATCTGCTTTTTCATTCAGTTTTTCCTTTCAGGGTCCAAACTGTCATCACAGGGAAAAAAAAGTGGAAAATATTTACAGCTGTGGCAGATGTTTATAACAGTGACAACTGAGGCTATATATTTATATAAACTGCTGATCTTTCAGAGGTAGTTATAGAGATTTGAAAAACCTGCAGACCCTAATCTTAAGCCCCTTGTTCCAGAGGGTTAGAAAAGCAAAACAAAACAACTCATACATGCTTAAGAGGACTAATTTCCTTCCTATCGGGAATCTGTTCTTTTTTACATTGAAGCAGGGGAGTTATCAAACAAAGCATTGCCCACAGAGGCATTCAAAGATGTATAAATCAAAGTGATGAGCACTTTACCAATTGTCCAAGAACTGGTTTGTAAATTAATCCTATGGGAATTAATATCACTGATGTAAAGCTAGAAAGCAAGGAAAGAAGCAAGACAATGTCCCTCAGAGTCTACTGACCACATTACTTCTTCTATTTTCAATTCTCTGAAAGCAGTTATGACCAGAAGCCTCATTTGTGGATGGCATCTTCACCACTGGACCCTTTGCAAACACAGAATGTATCTCCTATACATCATAGACTAAAGTCTTTATATGGGACTGGAGGCTAGGGGCTTAACAGAAAAGAAAGAGGAATTATTTTGATAACCAAAGCAGAGTACCTGTCCCTGCAGATTTCCAGCTCAGCCCACTCTTCTGGGCAATCCTGGAGGGAAATGGCCAGGGAGAAGAGCATGGCTCTCATATCTGACTGATCAAACTCACACCCCCTTCTCAGGGCAGCCTCACCTATGCCCTCTTAAGGAATGAATTCTAGTTGGTCATGGAAATCTTCAGTTTGCTGAGCTGGCTAAGAAATTATCTGGGATTTAAACCAGTAGTAAGTCTCTAAGACTCAGTCAAGAACCATCAGACGGCACAGATAATTTTTGACATCAGTGATGCCTTTAAGCCTTTGGTTACTAAGCAGATTGTAACCCCTTAGGATGTTCAGGCAATGCACATGCAATGTCACAAAATTCTCCTGAGCATGCTGCTTCTTAGCTTCTCCATTCAATGAAGCACCCTAAGAATAATTTTCTGATATCTAGATTCTTTTCAATAGCACTAAGAAATACAAAGCATTAATTTGGACCACAGACTCTTTTGGGAGACTCTGTTCACCACTCACCATCCGTCTTTCACCATTGATTCCTCTCCACTGCTCAGCCCTCTTCATAATGTAGCTCAGCTCCTGACTGGAAATCTCCAAGTCCAGTGGAACAAAGAATGTGCCTTCCTCACCATGAATACGTTGGAATACATCCAACAGCCAACCTTCGCTATGTAGCCTAAGGATAGAAATTACATATTTAGTTCATCTTTGAGAAGACTCTTAATGAAAAAAAAAAAAGTCATTCTTTTGTAGACTTCTGTTTTGGTTTTCCCTTCATGACTATGGTCTCTGCCCATGAGTAAGAAGTTCTCCAACATACAGCCCTCTGCAGCCCTCTGGAGAATTTACAGTACCTGAATCAAATCACATAAATGTAAGGAGTAATTTAATTTAATTATTTCAAGATATTGAATTCCCCAAAAGATCCTGATCTTCCTTCCCTTCAGAAATGTCTAATGTCTGTCCTTAGCACTGGGCTGGGTAACTCGTTCCAGTAGCATAGTTAGACATGAATGGACATCCTGCTGTGCCAGGGTTCAATAATGGGCAAACCACATCATATAGATGGGAACCACTCACCCTTTTTTTCAACCCCAAGCCTGAAGCCTATACAATCTAAACTTCTCTTGATGTTAGAAAAGTTCATTTCATTTGTTTGCTTTGTTTTTCGATGACATTTCTGTTCTGTGGTAAGGAATTGACTAAGCACTATGAAATAAAATTTTCTACCACAAGAAAGGCTTGCTGTGTGGCATTTCTTGATGTAGGTGAAACCAAGAAATATTGTAGGGTTTCTGGAAAAGCCTGGTGTCACATTTTTAGCCTAAAATGAACTTAAAAACATCGAAACACTGCTGTTTGATTCAAATGGATCCTCTTCAATTAATCTCTTTCTCATTCTACTTTTATTCCAAAAACAGGGTCTCAGAAAATAGAAATGAGAAAAACTGGAGTCTGAGTTTTGGATATTGAATGGAGGTCTTTTGCTTTGTACCCATTTCCAAGATAATACTTTACTCCAATTCAACGATTTCTTGGTGCCAATTTCAATATTTTCATATTCCCCTAGACCGGCTGGGTAATCGTGAGACCTACATTCATTGCTGTGGCACTGAAACCAACAAAATGCCTGGATTTCTTGGGGCTGTTTAGATCCTTCATTTCTTGGCAGGTGGGAGGTGAAGCACAGGCATAACTCCCTCTGAATTCTCCCCCTTCTCACGTACAGCAGCACCAGTGACAGTTCTTGTCAGTGGCTGGTCCTTGTCCTTGGGTCTTGTATTGGCCTGTATGGGGCGAACAACATGTGTGCCTGGCAGAGGCAGAGGGTTGTTCAGCTAAACCAGAATGAAGTTCACATTTACATCAGCTCTACATCACACCTTACAGTGCAGAGCAGCACGCCCAATAAGTTAGTTGCTCAGTACAATTTTGCCCACAGCTGAGATTTAGTGTGGAACAGAAATAAGGAGATGCACCAACAGACAATTTTTCAACTTGATCTCAGGAGGAGCTTTAGCTCTCTCTTCAAAGTGAAATGTGTACCTGAGGGTCAAGCACCATATCCAAGAGTTTCTGTGATGAAGTAGCTATTCTGATCCCAAAATCTGACAGCCTGAGTCAACATCAGATTAGGAATTTATATCTCAGGCTTTGCTGCAAAGGTTCTCGCCGTACTTTTCTCCCCACCCTTCTTTCTTGAAACATTCCTTTTTGAAGCTTCAGCCCTAAACTTGCAGTATTTTCTGAGATGTCATTTTGCGATTCTCTTATCAAAAGGGGAGAGCAGATGGAAGATCATCTAATCAAGATGTAGGTAGTCTGGGAATATAAACAAACTGGCTATCAAGAAATAACAGAAAATGCTCTAAAGTGTGAAATACAAATCAGTGCTAAAGCAGAGTAGGATACTAAACTAGCTTAAAACACACTACAGAAGAGATTATTTTTTATAAATAACTAGTATCCTTTATGTAATAATTTACCAAACTCCACAGTATTTTTAAATAAAAAGTTTTTCTCTTAATCTCAGGATCTACATCAGATGTTCTTTCGATACAATAGATATATGTTTGGAGGAATTGACTCACGATTTAGAATTATTTTGTACTTGGTCAAAACACTAGCAATTAAGCTGTTGGACTTTCTGATCTTCTGTTCATGTTGAAGCAGTATTATTCTGTGGTGTTTGTGTTTGACATTCCAGGTCAGCAATTTAAATGGTTTGCCACTTGTCTTGCTAAACAAGAGAAAGACCTTGCCATTTATTTAAGCTGACTTAATGCAACATTCTTATTTCAAATTAAGTCAAATTTAATGCAGTTAAATTACTGTCTATTTGCTGCCATAAACATTTTCTATATGAAGATTTTAAGCACATGGTTATAAACAATATAATTAACTTTGAATTAATTAAGAATCATGAAGCCTGTCTTTCAGCTTTGTTCCTGTTGTCCAAAAGTACTCAGCCTGCTCCTGTTACCTGCTTTAATTTCTTTTCTTTAGCATGAAAACTGATAAAACACTTCTTATACCTTAACACACCTTGTTATAAGCATGAGAGCAGTTATTTTTTTTGCTAATACAATAAAAAGAACAAAACACAGATTACGTTTTCTAGACATATGAGAACCAGTATAATACTCTACAAGTTAATTTATTTACCTATCAGAAAGAACAGAAAACATTGAAATTATTTCCTACCAAGAGTCTGATTAAAAAATGGGCTTTTCAAAGAATTACACAAACAAAAATTAAAGCGTAGTTTTAGTGGTTTAAAACAATTTATTACATCTTGGCTTGAGCCTTCCTCATCCTTTTTTGGGAAACCACCATTGAGCACATAAAACCAGTTTTGCTATTAACACTGAAAAATGTAGATTTTTGAAGCTTTTCCCTGAAAAACGTTTCAATACCAGGAAATTCAGATGCTCTCCACCAGACACTTTTCATCCAGAAGGATCTGTATTTTCTCACAGTGCAGAAAACATTTCACCAACAAGCTCCTGTCTGTTTCTAATATCTAGTAGAATTAAAAGGAAGGAATTGCAACCAGTGCCTCTTCATTGTTCCAAAAATTAATTAGAATATCTCTCCATGCTAGTTGTACTACAGACTCCCAAGAAAAGCAAGGGGAATCAGATTTATTGAGGTATTTTGGTTTATAAATACACAAATAGAAGCCTACTGCTACTTAACCCCTGCCCATTATTTCATTAGCTTCCTGGCTGTTCACCAGTGCTGCCATGAAGCTGTCTAGCTGTGGCAGAAACAGACACTTCATCTGCTTGCTTTGGGGGTCTTGTGGGTTCAGCGTTCTTATCCCTTCTTTTGCACACTGTCAAACACTTCAGTTTAATGGCAAACTGCTGAGTAATTCCAACAAACAGCACCTCCTCCTCCATCCAACAGCCAGTGTATCCCCTGTGGATTGGAGTCTTCAGGCACAGAAGGTATCCCTCAATATTTATATTGGTGTACCTTACAAGAGAAAAATGTGGAGGATGCTTATTTTAAAAAATATGTTTTCTGTGCTGAGCAACATTCCACTTAAATGTATTTGAGATACGGCATCTGAGCAATATTCACGCAAAGGGATGCTACTGTCCTGGCAGTAATACTATTCACTCTTGAAAACAAATGCTGTTATGTCAACATTCAGGAAACAGTGTTATGAAATGCAGAGATGTTGTCATTAAAAATATTTTTAAAAGGTTTTATTTCTATCATTATTAGGCTGACAGTGTGCTGCTTAAGAGTCCTACCCAGGTCCAAGTTTCCCATGGTGTTGGCTGTAGATGTTCAAGGAAGAGAAAGCTGATACAATTGCAGAAGCTCATTATATACCTTTACTCTGCACAGACTCCAATATTCAAAATGTTTCCTTTTGTTATCAAGCAAAGAACTTCAAAGACCCTATGCACTGCAACAGATTTTGTTATCTTCCCTTTGCTTTTGTATTTTGCTATGAATCATTTTTAAAATGTGTTGTGCTAAGACAACTTTTTTCCCCCAGTAACATTATTCCCCCACCCCTTTATTGGAAAACATTACGGGAAAATTGATCCAGAAGGAAAGATACCTTTGATGATCTTGCACCTGTTCCCCAGACAATGAAGATGTTGGTAATATTCTCATAAAAACCTGCCTTACAAATGTTTTAATTTAAATTAATTTTCCTGAGTAATAAACGACAGCAGCTAAAACTTACGAAGCTATTCAAAACTATTAAGTCAATGATTAAGAAGGCATTAACGTCTCAAAAACTAATTAACTAGACTGCCAGTACATTGGAGTTGTGTACAGCTCCCAGGAACGTGGGAGCTCTGAAATACTTCGCAGAAATTTAGATTGCCATTTATCTTTTTCTGCCTGCTGCAAAAGAGTTTGTGGAAGGGGAACCGAGGGATGATACAGTAAGGTGGAGGGTGTATGCTGAGATTTTCTGTTTTTACACCTGTCTGCATCTTGCCTTCACGTGTGGCTTTTTATTGGTGCTTGCCAGTGCTCACCACTGGGTGAATTGAGGGCCAGCACAAAATTCCTACTGCATCATAAACAACCCACTTAGAAAAAAAATACACACTTTTTCCTTCAATATATTAGACAATCTAGCTAAATAATTTTCAGTGTCCTGCACCTGTCCCTATTGACTGCACAGCTTGAAAGGGTCTACTAGAAAGCTGACAAGAAAGGTAGTTGGTCAAATGTCATGAGGATCTGAGTTTAGAAAATTAGCCAACGTCATGAAAACATTATTTGGATTAAATCTTGTCATGATGACTCAATCACAAGTCAAAAATCCTGTATCATCAAAAGGCTGTAAGGCTCTGGAAGCCACTGCAGGTTCAGAGGTTTTGCACTTCATATCATATGTAGCTTTCTGAAATTTTTCCTACTTCTCACAAAACCTCTTCTTCTAAAGCTAAAGACAACATCTTCCAAAGTACCTAAATGAAATGTACACACACTTTACAGTTTGAGCCCTTTCATAGGCACAATTGCCTGAAGCCAAAGAAGCAGAGGCTTCTAAAATCTATGAAAAATCATTATATCAATTGTGCTCCTGTTGAGGAAATAAGTGACTCCATCTCTGACTTGCTGTGCCCATCAATCCCAGTGCATTAAAAGTTAAGCAGGACCAAACCCCTCCTTGATTATCTGCAGCTCTGGGCTCAGGGTGTGTGACACTGATACATCTTTTCTGATGTCACCTTATTTTATCTAACAGGAGAAGAGGCACGAACCTAAGCTCCTAAGGGAATAATAAGATTAAGAGACATACCTTAAAAAATACAGGTACAACACTGTTGATGAGATCATGAACAGGATGGTATAAAGCACCACTGTGATTAAGGCACCAGGAACTCCTGACTCCCCTGCTCTTAAAAACACCCAGGAGAGTTTTGCAGCATCAGCAATGGGTTTCTCTACGCTGTTTCCAAATCGCTGTCATGGAGAAAAAATCGACATAAGAATATGTCACACCTGATTAGACTATAGAGACAAAAGAACATGAATCTCTGTATAATGAGGATTTAAATGTAATTTGGGAGGCACACAGACTGAAACTTAGGAGTCTGCTAGACAGAATTTGAAATTAAGCACAAGATGTGAAATAAACTATTTTCTGGCTTATTTTAGTACAATTAAAATCTACCATATAGAGGTGGCTTATTGAACAAAACCTATGTCACAGTGAAAATACTCAAAGTGAAATCTCTTAGTGTATTTTGGGACAAGCGGCAGGGGCAGAAGGCCATTTACCTTTATGTAGTGACCAAGGAGGCATAATATTGAATTATTTATTATCCAAAAATCTATTATTTTCTTTTTTTAATCTTTTTTCCCTCATATCTACTTCTTAAGAACTAGCTAGTGTATTGACATATTATTGCCCTCTGCTGGATCAATTTAGAAGAATTCAACTATTTATTATGGGTCTTCTACTGCTCAGAACGAAAATAAATTCCTCTCTCCACTTTTGCCTTTTTAAAATCACACAGTGACAGCCATATCTATATTAGATCTTGTTGACACATTTTGCAAGGATGTGAAACTGCGCCACCAAAGCATTCAGTGTCTGTCATTCAGAGAGGATCTGTGACCTTTAGGGAAACCTGCACCTTTCTGAGAAACTTGCCTAAATTAACCCTTAGGAAGTGTGAAAACTTTCTGCACATTTCTGGCTGCCTTGGCAATGATGTGCATAGGAAAGGAATGGACATAGTAAAGGAAGGACAACTACAAGTCCAGTTGTAGAAGGACCATGATTCTTGAGTACCTTTTTGTTCTCTCCTCACCACTTGCAGTGCTGCTAGGTTTCTCTCAAGGAAAATGAAGGTCCCAGGAGACCGGTAATGACACATAAAGACTAGTCACATATTTATTACAATAAGAATTAAATACTCTGGTTCTCTTCTATCTCCTATCTTTCTTCTTGGAAAAAAAAAAAAAAGAGCAAAAAAAAATAATTGGCTGCTGCCACTGCTTTTTTAGTGAAGCAACTGTCTACCAAGGAAAATCCTCTGCACAGCAGTCACGTCCTGACATTCCTCCAGAGAGGCAAAAGTCTGAATGGCAAACAAGAATAAATTTCTCTCTTATCCAAGCAATTCTCTCTGGCAAAGCAAAAGTGGTGTGGGAGAACTTTACTTTTCTATACTTTTTTCCTAACAAAGGTACTCTGTCAATCTGTATACATTCTGTGGTCCTCAAAGACATGATCCAAGAAAGGTGCCTTCATTTTAAACAGCTTAAATAACATTTGTCAACATGTCTCTCAGGTACTTATCACACCACCACAGGTCGTAGTCACATGAGCCTTTTGCAGCATCTCCTGGTTTTCATAATTACATGCATCCATGTGGCCAAAGAGGTGTTACTGGTTTTTGCATTTTGGAAGCCACAGACAAAGTGAGTGAGGTCCCAGACAAAGTGAGTGAGGTCCTAGGAAAGCTCTGACAGAACTGGAACTTGAACTGCATAGGAATGTTTCTTATCCCTGGAACATCCTTCTACAAGCTGACAGTAAATCACATCTGAAATAACACATTTGACACAGCATTTTGGACCATAACTTGAAAGCCCCCCTCAAATATGCAACTGATCTCTAGCCTTTCCTTAACAATAAAAAACATTAGTTAGTAAACACAGAAACCTTTGTCTCCAGGGCTATCTGTCATCTTTCATAAGTATTAAGGCCATTTTGAATACTAAAATATATTCTAGCACTAAAATAACTCATATTACCACAACACAGTATTTTAAAAAGGCTTGATCTAAAATAGATTGGCAAGCAAATCTGAAATAGCTGCTGAAAGAATGCCAAGAGAAAAAAAATTACAAATGCAATAATGAAAACACATGTAAGGGATATAGTTTCATTTTGGAAAGGATACATACAGTATATTGTGTAATATTTGAACAAATGAGTTTCTACCAAAGATAATCTTGGTGGGTAAGACTGCCAAATTTTCAATATGAAGTACAGAGAAGTGTGTACATTTTTAACACTTTAATGAAAAAATAAGTTATTTCACTTGTATAGCATGTTTCCCCCTGACCAAGTGCTATTTGAAATTGATAAGTAATCCAGTCTGTGTAGAACTGAGCATAATTCCACTGAAGTCAATGGCAACGATTTTCTCAATGTGAGTGTGGGAAAGATAAGGCAGACTTCATCCTCTCTTCCAGTTTTTATTAATACACCAGTATTAGAGGGGATAAAAAATCCATTTAAACATTTCAGTATTCCTACCCTGGTTATTGAGGAAATACACCTTTTTCTTTTAGGAAAAAAAAATCTTAATCCAAATAATTACAATTAAAATTCATTTCTGTGCATATTTGACATAATGAAATTTTAAATAAATAAATACAGGCTGCCCAAGTGTAAACTAGAGAGTGTTGCGACATGCTTAAAGTATTGCAATTACCTCTCAAGTGAGCTCCAATTAAATTTCCTGAAGAGCTGAATTTTAATTTTCAGAACTACTGCAATGGAAAACATTGTGTAAAGAGTGAAAAATCACCTGCAGAGCACAGGTTAGATGGCAAAGAACCAACAGAACTGAGAAAACCTAATCCTCAACAAGACCTGTGAATTAGTGCTTCATCTGGAGTGAGCAACAGAAACACAGATGACTTTGAAAGACCAGCAAGGGCAGAAGAAGAGCAATAGCACCATCCCAGAAAAGCTCTCAGCATCCTGCAACCATTGAAAGGAGCCTGTGTCACATACACAGTGAGACCCAAATTTGAAATTTGTGCTGTGGGACACTGGGCATTATCTCAGATGTGATAAAAGTCTGCAGCCACCCAAGAACAGTTGGGCTACACAGCCCATACGCAGGCAGAGATAGAGTCGGGAACTTTGCTCTCCTGTTTTTACATATGATGAAACTCTCTTCTGAAAGATGTCTGTCTTTCAATCTCACAAGTCTTTTTAGGTGTGCCAGTAATTTATATTAACTACCTTGCATGTCAGAGAAGTGCATGATAACCTCCATTTTTTCCATTTTGTCTGTTTTGATGCTTAGAAAAATCTGAAGCGTTAATAATCAGGATTGCTCATTAAACCATCCCCATTAACATCCAAAATTGCAGTAATTCTTTTCAAAGCAGATGCAATCACTCCAGCAGTGGATTTACTTTCTTATCTCCAAATATGGCTTGTACAGCACTCTTAATTTTATGTAGAAACACAGTGACTCCAATAGATGGGAATTTTGTTAATAAAAAGGTAATGTATAACATTATTATTTAATTTCTTTTTAACTTCTATGTTCCATTGCCAGGGGTGGATTTTCATATCTTTCAGTGATTCACTGAATAAAACAAACTTCTACATCAAGTTCTCATGTCCAAGTTATTTTAAGTGACTCACCCCCAGGAATGAATCCACTACAAACACTGCCAAGGGGTCTAGCACTGTCCATAGTCCCATAGCTATGATAAACTTTGACAAGAAGGAAGGGAATGAGTCAAACAGCTGCTGATAGCCCCATCTGATCAGCACCATGAGAAGAAGCCCTGCGTTCAAGGTTAGGGGTCCCACCACAACCATGGCCAACTCTTCACTGGTGTGCAGCAAGGAGTTCTGGTAGCACAGTTCCACAGTGTGAGGGAAGAGCTGGAATCTGTAAACAACCAAAAGGAGAGTGTTTGTCTGTGCTCCTGAACAAGCCATTGAAAGAAGAAGATAGAGTCATGCATGTTGCATTGTAAAGTTGCATCCTTATCTGGGTCACAAAAGCTCTATGAAGCTAGTCAGAAAAAGAAACCTTCCTCCCCCTGCTCCTCCTCCCTCTGCATCCTCGGATCCCCTCTGACTATCAGTTCATTGGGTACACATCCAGGCTCTAGGGATAGTTCAGGAAAGGCAATAGGAAGGTGTTACCTCCCACACGCACCAACAGGAGCACAGGCCCCAGGAGCTCACCCATCTCTGCACAGCAGCACCTTTGGGCGCTGCACAAAGCAGAAAATATGCTATGGAAGACATAGCTGTTAGAATGCCTAAAGTGATTGGAAATGTCCCTCTCGCCACCATGAGATGGTGGGATTTGCAAAGCTCATACCACGAGCAAGTTTGCCGGCACTGTAAAGGACAGGAACAGCACGGCATTGTGAGCTACACACAGATGGTGAAATTTGAGGCAAAAATTTCGTTTCTATTGCAATGGCTTAAATTCTGTCCCTAACTAAAGGTGAAGTGGTTTGATTTTCACTCTGTTCCCTACTTGTGGGTGCTACCACTACATTCAGTAGGACTAGAGAGTGCTCAGCTAACACAATTACAGACTGGGATGCTGATCCAGGGCATTTTGGCTTGAGACCATTATCCTTTATCTAGCTGACTGCCTGGGACAGCTGTGACTAGCGGCTTTGAACATGACCACCACTCTCTCATGCATTGCTTCCTTCTGTTGAGTTCTCTTAGTTTTCACAGACTCTCGATGCTTGGCCTCCCAGAAGTTTAAGCGCCAGCTGGCTAAGTTGACAGGGGCTGTGCAAGGCCAGAAGTGAGAGATGGTTGGCTTTGCATTAAGATCTAGAAGAACACCTTAACAGTACCCAGCACTGTCCAGTGTGTGCTCAGACATCTGGTTCAAATTTCAGCCAATAATCAATACCACTACCGCATCAGATATAGGTCAGAGAGTTGCATATAACCGGCTCATACTGACTGATTCAGATTTATGTGATGCTCTAAGGTGAATAAAAGAAAAAAAAAGTTTCTATCAGAGAAATATTTTCTTTCCTAAGCATGATGGAACTTTTTTGCTCTGTAAAACCCATCTCTGCCACACAGAAACACGAGTCAGGTATTTATCACCTAGCGGACTTGTACTTCATCTTTGGGTTTTTTTCATGCCAGATAATGACAAGAAATGATTTTCCTGCAACACTCTAGAGAGGTCTAATTCCTGAGCTAAAGTCAATGTATAACTGTATAATTACAGTTAAAATATATCAACTCATTGCAGTACTCACAGTAACACTGATATATCAAAGTTAAATTCTTATAAGTATTTTGCTCATCCATCACTTTGGTAGCATGAAATATGATTTAAATGCTTCTTCAGTTTTGTGCACTCCTTCGGCATTTTGAAATACTTTATCCAAAGTTATAAATTATTCTTCTGGAAGATACATAACGTGCTGAGTATCTCAGATGGGAGAGAGGTAGGCATGACACAAGATACACAAATGGACACATCATGCTCTGGGTTTAAAGTTTGCATTACTAACACCTTCACCTGACACTCACGTTTGCATCATTGGACTCTGGATGCAGTTCTTGCTCTCTTAGTTTCTGCAGGGGCTCCTATCAGAGCTTGCACATTGAGCTTTCAGCATGAGTCTTAGCCATCAATTCTCTTCATAGTGCAAAGGACCGGCTTTGAATCAAGCTATTTGGAGAAATATCCTTAACAGAGAAAAGAGGGTAGCAGGACTTACTTTGCAACAGGAACTGAGATGACCTGAAGGAAGAGCCACTGGCTCAAATAATGCAGGTAAAGTCTCAGGAACCAAAGCAAAACTAGCAGCAATGCGAGCAGCCAGAAGTCCCTGGAGCGCCAGCCAGTGACTCCCAGCTCCACAAAGGCCGAGCACACCATGAAATGGAAACACTCCACAACCTGCCTGGACAGTTTCACATCCGCAGCAGAGTGGCAGCTAGGAATATATGGAAACAAAACAAGGAGTTGTTCGTAAAAGAAAGTAAGAAGCAGCAGTTGCAGAGTCCTGCTGTACAGATAACATAGCACAGGTTCTGATCACAACTTTTGATTACACAATGCTTAAAAAAAAAAAGAGAAGATATGTTTTATCCATGGCAGTCTAGGTGAGAGGTAGCTTCCTCCCAGAAATCATGCCACAACTTTTAAAAGGACAACAAATCACATTTAAAACAAAGTTTTTGAAAGCCTTTTGGTTTCACTTTTATTTTAATTTTTCTCACAAATTGTTCTCTGAGGAACACTTTATCATTTATTTTCCTTCTGAGAAAATGGTAAAAGAACTTGTCATATTTGTACTGAAAAGTATTAATTTTACTGAAAACCCGTGAACAGCTATTTGGCATTTGGGTAAGAGCACTTCAGTCAAAATATTTCAGGACACAATGTGGGCTAAAACTCCTCTTTAGTTTCAAGTAAAAGAGAAAATAGAAAGGAACTGTCACTGTAAAGGATTCTGCTACTGAGTGTGATGAGATTTTTCCTTTCAGCTAATTACTGTAGTGCTTCAAAGGAGGTGGAGGGAGGAAATGAGATGCCGAGATGCAGCCCTGGCATTATGTTTCCCAGAAACTGGAGTCTCTCAGCTGATTCAAAGCTGAAAAGACAGTAGCTTCTTTGACCTTTTGAAACTTCTAACTGCTATGCTTATTTACACTGATTTAAATGACTAAGCAGCTGAGATGTACAACTCTAGGACTGAATATGATGTCATCACACTCAAACTGTTATTCATATTGATTGAGGCTTCTGAAAGTTCAGAAATATAAAGGTCTTTTTGTGGAAGAAAACATGCTGGCTTTTTAAAGTGTAGCACATGACTGAAGAAGAAGCAGCAGACATACTTGCACTGTATTTTGTGCTCTTTTAAAGAACTTTCCTGTCTACACATATTTCTTAGGTAGCTGTACACATTTCTTTCTCGAGCAGTCACAAAGAGAACTGTGAATAGCAATAGAGAAGAAACTTAAAAGGTTTCTACATTTAGTCTAGGTTTGAACGAGAAGGAAAAACAAGCTCCCCAAACCAGGCAGCCACAAGGCTGGATTTTGAGACCAGTCTTGACATCATGCTACTCCTGACCCTCAGTGCTGAGCAGAACACATGTGGAGGAGATGGCATGCTGTCAGCCAGCCCCTTTGTTCATGAGAAGGCTCAGGCTTTAGTTGCATGGTTGGAGAAAGAGAGGACAAGAAGTTAGCAGAGGCACAGCACCAAAAAGTAGGTTTTGGGTCACTAAAGGCCTCAAGTACAAATAACTAAAACTTCTCACAGAAAGATCTGTTGGGCTGAGAAAGATGGTTCTTGCAGTGCTTGTAGGTTGATCTGTCAGGGGTTTTGAAGGTATTTTCAAGTTATGTAGTCCATTTTGCTTATGTCTGAACCAGTCACAAAGTCCTGCTTTAGAGAAGGACCACATCATGAATGACCTTCCTCATATTGTAATTATTTTCCCACAGCTGCCTACAGGAACATCACAACACATTTCATTAACATTATGAATTCATAGTCTAGGCTTGTGTGAGAAAGAGACAAAGAAAAATGTAAAATAAGAAATATAATTGACTGTGGTATTATACTACAATAACTGTGGAATTCTAAATGTTCTGAACTCTGCAGCTAGATTGAACTACACTTCCTTTCATATAAAGAAGTTTTGGTCATCCTTAATAGCTTCCATCAAATTTACTCTTAAAGCATTCACTCTTTGAGAAAAGTTAATAGGGCAGGATTAACCACACTGTATTTTAGTTAGACCAAAAAGTTTATTTGCGAAAAAAAGACGAAAAGAAAAAATAATACTCTTAGCTCATAATACTCATCTCATCCTTCATCAAACAAGCAGAATTACATAGATGTTCCATCCAGCCTCACCCATGTCAGAAATCCACATCCGACAGGGATCACTGCCAATCTTCATCTCTCTGCCAAGAGCTAGAGTAACCATGTATATTTAAAAAAAAAAAAAAAATTGGATTTAGCTCAACACTTCATTTTGTGTAAGAATCATCTACTACTAGGTCATTTAGTCTCAATTTACTAATTGAAGCTACCTCTAAATAAGCAACACTGGAACGAAATATTCAATGGACCACCTGTAAAACATTTCAAGAACATAAATCCTTCCTCCAACCCAAGACACAAACAGAGGAGAAGAGCACACAGCTCAGAGCACTGAAAATACTCAATCCTCTTTCATTCACTGCAGTCCTGAAGCACCAGAAATAGTGGAAAGCCTTGGTGACCAAAACACCTGGCTGGGAGGTGTAAACCCCTTGTTCACTGCAGCAGGACCTCAGAGTGCAACCAGTACTTTCACAGGAGCCCCGTGAACACACTTGCTCCAGCTCTGTCACTCGCTGTGTGGAAGTTGCTTCTGTACTCAGTGTGAGCACACCATACAAAATGTGGCTAGGGAACTTCCCTGAGGTTTAGGCAGCAGTGAAAATACTCAATATGTGCTTCCATCACTCCATTGCTCCACAGACTATTTCCACTTTCAAGAGGTCGAAAGAGAGCTAATGTCTTCCCCTAAGAGCTGTGTCACCCCTGCTGAGATGCTGGCTCTGTCAGCCAGGGGAATCCATCTGCTCAACAAACTTATAAATGAAAATAGAGAAATTCAGAATGTGCTCATCAAATCCAAAAGCCTCCCACGGAATGACCCTGCTTAAACCAGTAGAGCAGCATCTATGATGTCTTTCCTTAGATACACCTTTCCTCTCAAAAAAAACAATAGCAGCCCAGAAACTCCACAGAAACCCAAGTTTATTGGAAGTCAAAGAAACCAAGAAAAATATGTCCATTGGGTAGAATCAAATGGCATTTGTTTTTATTTTTGTAACAGCAATTATCCTTTTTAAGACTTCATGATTTTCATCAAATGCCTTGATCACAATTCCCCACTCTTAAATGGAAATTAAGCACTTTATTGTTCAACTTGCTGGAAGTCCAGATTCTGAATGTCACTTCTGTGCTAGGGTATACTTCCCTGTGACTATGTAACACCTTGAAATGAGCACCATCAGCCAGTGCAGGTAGAAACTGGTGGAAAACTACACAGTGACTCAGTGAAAGTCCCAGCCCATAACTGGAATATCTTCATTTATTTTAAAACAAATTCATTTGGTCCCAACTTACTTGTGAGTTTCAGGAAACTGTCCTGAGTACTCATTAATCATGCTGTAAGGCTGTTTACTGGTTGCCACTTCAAAACACTAGGCTTAAATGACCTCTCTTACTGACTTTTTTGAAAAATGGAGAAAGGAAGAGGCGGAAACATGAAATAAAATGCACCAAGCAAGTGGAAACAGTCCCTTTAAATATTTTTAGCTGGTGTTAGTAGTAAAGGCTTGGGGGTGGAGTAACAATGCTGGCAGATACAGTTTTCAGAAGAGATTTATATAAAGTTGCTGTAGGGCAGAGAGCATGAGTTTACCTTTCGAAAACAAAATAACTCCTCCACCTACAAACCCCTCCACCTTAACCCTTGGGTGAAAACTATATAAAGTTCCAAATGAGAAGCCACTTGAGCAATGGATTTATCCATGATTCTTTGGATTACTGGTAAGTAATTTGGCTGAATGTTTTTGTTCTAGGGCATTAGTTTTGCATTTTTCCTTGGGAAATGCTGCAGTAACAAACAGCAGAGACCAAATTACCATAAAAGCAGGTCAATTATTTCTATGGAAATTGTTCAGAAGGAAAGAAACGATGCACAGATTCTCTTAAGCTGCACTTGATGATGATGACAGAAAAGTAATGGCTGATAGAAGGCAGTGTGTACTGTTGGGTGACAGCTTTGTTGCTGACAAACTACAGTGAACGTTTGTATAATGCACTGCAAGGCTGGCACTTAGAACTGATGGCGGGGTAGATCAGTTGATGCAACCCTGCTTACTCCAGAGCTACACTGGTGCTCACCAGCTGAGGTATTCAGGATCTATCCTGAATGTATCTATTATTTACATTGCATAAAATAAGGCAAAATAAATGTTTCTTTGTCATCCATACAGACAGAAGATTTAAAGAGCAAATGCAGATGTGAATTAGTTTATGCAAATTACCTTCAGGGAATCATACACAATCATTACAGCCAAAGAGTCAGTGCAACACATTTACCCAGTTCACAAATAAACAAGACCCGGCCCCACCACCACTCTAAATGGTAGGTATTTAAACTTAGTCCTTTATGGCTTATCAACAGAAATGAAGATGCAGGAAATGTTGCCCAGTGTTACTACAATAAAGTGTTATCATTTTCAGGATAAAATCACAGCTGTATCTGAAGGCACATCTAATATTAGTAAACTAATACATGTAACCCTTCAAATGGAAACCAGTTCAAAGCACCACTGACGAAGCATGAGGCAGAAGAGAATATGGTTCATTCCACTGTGCACAACATAAACATATACATAAAACACATAATTTTATTATTTTTAGAAGGATTTTATTATTATTCTCTCTGCATAATATTCTTCCTTTTCAAGGCTCATACTGCACTGCAAAGAAATTGTCTTTATCACAGGCTGTATGGTGATGACACAAATGACTTTGCCCAATAAGCCAACGGCAGAGCTGCGAACCGAGCTCTGCTGAGTTACAGTCCATTATTCTATCCACTGGATTCCTAATAAAATATTACTTTTTTGTTTATTTGTATGCAAAGTGAATATAACCAGGGAGAGCATTTGCCAAGGAAGGAAGCACTGTTTTTTCCTAGCTCTTTCCAGGACATACCTATGCTTCAAATTCTTCAGTCTGCAAGCAACCAAGAAAGCAGGTATCACAAACAGTTACAAGGGCTACCTAGGTGCTACCTGCTGTGGGAGAGGTGACAAAAGACCTGAGGAGACATTAGGTAGTTCCTCAACACACAAATGCTCATAGGAGAATTTGACCTACTGCTTACTGAAAAACCCAAAGTCATGACACAGAAGAAATGCTGGAAATCATGGCATGTCTGTTTTTCAGGTGCAGCTGTGATAGGAAAAAAGAAACTGCCAGAAGCAAAATCCAAAATCCAAAAGCAGGGCTTTTAGGAATTAAACATATGTGTGAAACAAGAAAAAAGAGTAATCCAATAACTGCAATAATTGTTTTTATTTATTGCAAAGAATATGACACGGGTATGTGACTGCACCTGTAAACACCCATGCTGCCCAACCAAGCAGGGGAGGAGGAGGAAGAGGCTGATGGTGACCTTCTTCCAAGGTCCAGGCTGTACCAGCTTGTGGGAGACAGCCAGCAAGCAGCAAACTCTGGATCAGCTACATCTTAGGTGTGTTTGCATTACATGCATAGCCAAGAGCCAGAACAAACACAGCAGCTGAACTATTCCCACAACACACTCATGGGGTTATGTGCTGGCACAGCGGTAGCCTTGGAGGAACCACGATGCCCTTCTATACTGCGTGGGGGGACACTCTGGGTCAATGGGCCAAGAAATATTCATTAAAGAGGATGGGAAGAAAGTGCTGACAGATTGGTATTCCTCTGGATATAACTGTGCTAGCCTGAAGATGGTGGACAGTCAGCTTTCACTGTAAAAGAGTTTACAACAACAGATTATTGGCAAAGAGCAGCAGATTCATGTCCTCAGCAGTCCCTTTACCCAACAGTGTCAGGCTGGCAGAGGAGCCCATCTCCTGACTTTAGCTAACTAAGAATTTCCTAAGGGAATTAACTGAGACATCCACAAGAAGAGATTTCTTACCCAGCTGGGCAAGAAAGCATTGGAGGAAGAAAGAATCACAAAATTTAAGCAGAGTGGTGATAGTGCTAGAGGACAGTGTGGCTCCTCGTAGAGAGCTGTCAAAGCTTTGCACATTTCAGCATTGAGCTGCATCTGACAATGACAAAGCAAAAATTACAAAACCCAATATTATCATCATGGCTGCAGTTTAGGTAAGCAACTAAAACTTTGCCTATTTCATGCTTAACTGCATTTTCAAGAGCTTAGTGGCTTGGCAAAACAGTCTGGAAATCCTACAAGAACAGACTTTGTTAAAGTATTCCAGTCTGGCTGCTTCCAGCTCTGGATGGGTACAAACATGAAGTGAAGAAATCGAGCGCAGCTTTCTTTTGAGAAGCTCTGGTTTTTATTTCATTCTAGAAAGGAACAAAAGGCAGTAGACAGCCTCTGTTATTCATCCTCATGACATGACTAGGCCAGTCAAGAAGCAAAAGAAAGCATGTAACTCCTCCCCTACTTATTGCTCTCTGACTGCTTTGAGCAAATAAGATGACAATGAATGAATGAGAAAAAGGCACAAACCACACAGGGGAGGATGCAAGATGTCAGAGGAAGTATAGATCTCAAAAAAAAGCAGCATTATCTGTAAAGCTGTTCACCCAGTAAGTAATGCTGAATGCTCAATCTTGTGCATGAGCAATAAAACAGCGTTTAGGACCTGGAGAAGAAGTTTACAGGGCCACATTCAAGCTTATCTCAGTTTAAAAAGAAATTAAAAACTATAGAAAGTGAAATGCTGGATTTAAAACTTTTATAGACATTCAGGAGAATCAAGATTTGTTTATTTTAATAGGAGCTTTGTACCCTAGCCAGAAGAAAAGAAATACATATATATTTGTAGGCAGTACTTGTGCCTAAGCTAGGAGAGTCCCCTGTACCTGATGTGTGGAACTGTTTTCTACCTTGACACAGAAAACCTCCCCAAGGACATTTGCTCTGTCTGGAGAAAAAATGCAATCTTCCTCCTGACCAAATACATATCTGCTTCTGAGAGCCACTAAACACTCAAACACCATCTGTGAGCTGTGCATTCATCTGTAACACAACAATTTAGCTGGCAGGCCATTGGGAAACAAGACTCTAAAGTTGCCAAGTTGGCAATCCAGCACCAGCTGAAACTCCACCAAGCAAACAGGTGAGATTACCAAAAAACATTGTATCAGAGAGAGATGAAACGTCAAAATAAGGAACAGCCTTGTAGAGTGGATTTTAAAAAAATAAAAAAAAAATAAAAAAAGCTGGGGGAGGGAAAGGCACAGCTTTGATCTTTTTCATCCTGTACTTAATTAGCAGCAGCATCACACTAGCAGCATGGGTCTGTACAGCCGGAGACAAGCAGCCACCTTCCTTCAGTGAGAATCAACAGACTCGTGGCTGCTGTGGGCAGAGCAGGCAGAAGACACACAGCACACCACGATCCTCCGTTTCTTTCTGAAGGTCTGGCCATATAGCAATGAAACTTCATCTTACACAACCACAGACAAGCCACGAGTCAAAGCCCTTTGACTTCTGTCTGGTGTTCACAGCAACGGCATGAAACAAAAACTGAATTCCTGCATGCATTGCTTCCCTTGCCACAATTGAATTGCATGTATGTGTAAGTGCTGGAGTTAGGATTCAGTTGTTAAACCAAATACACCATTCGGTCTTGTGCAGATTTGGAATACTTATGCACCGCAGGAATAGGTGGGTGTAAAGATAAAAAGAAAGGAAAAAAAAAGTTAATTTATAGGTGTAAACTTGTGCATAAAAATGCTTCTAAAACACCATTAGTGTTATTCGAGTCAGGTCTCCAGAAGCTTCTGTACTGACCTGACAAAAATGACCTTTTCTTTTTCATAGCAAATCTACAGGGAAGAACTAGGCAGAAAAAAAATGGCTGGAGTCTGTAGGAACAACGAAGCATGTATTTGGAGAAATCTTGACATTGGAAATTATTTTTTTACTCTGTATCAATTAGAGCTTTTTGATTTTTATTCTTTCATGCAGCAACGTGTCCATGAACAAAGTGTTTGACTCAGGAATAGCCTCCATGAAGAGAATGAAGTATGACGTGACCCAGGTAACACCAATTAGAATACAGTTAAAAATAAATCCCTGTAGATTTAAACATGGCCAGACAAGGCAATTCATAAAACTACAGCAAAATATAATGCATTAAAAAACAATTCTTGCAAACAGAAAATTGCTTGCAATGTTTAGAGTATTTATAAGGCGTGCATTTTCCAAATAAAGCTATAACAATTTTGGAAGAACTCTTCTTCACAGTTTGATGAAAGAGAACAATCTCAGGTTTGAGCAGATGACTGATACTATTACTCTGCAGGTTACAAAAACACTTTTGCTTTAATGCAACATGTTTTCTCAAAGAAGAAAACCTCTGTTAGGCCAGCTTAATTAAATCTTTAAGAGCCTTAAAAAAGAAAGGACTTACGTGCATGTGCAGAATACTCCAGGACACTATTATATTTAAAACACCATTTACCAGTTATCTCAGAAAAAAACACCATTAAACAGTTATCTCAGAAAACTGAGATACTGTACCGATATCTTAAATTCAATTACATTATGAAAAACACAGTTATAGGAAATGTTAAACTGAAATATTTTTAAAAGATCTTTGTAAACACCACTGAAATTATGGTGGAAATTATCCATACAATTTAGTGAAACAAAATGCATCACATAATAACAGTATTAACTTTTTCTTTTCAGTTTAATGCTGTGTTATTATATTTGCTGCCTATTTTAGAAAGTAATTTGTGTTGATGGCTCTGGAGAAAAAACCAAGCATTAAAGAACTAATTTAATTCCTTCTGAGCTATGTTCAATTCAAAAATACTTCCTTCAGAATGTCCCAGTACTGCAGAATCTGACTAGAAATCCACCTTGAACTATGTGCACTTTGACTAACTCTCTGCCCAAGGCAAAATGATCCTGCATTCAGCAGGGTTTTATCCCGGTCTTCTAAAGGACTTACACAGAATGTACCTGATATAACTGGACCAGAATGTCAACCATGATAAGAAATTATGATCAAGACATGGAGGATACATAATGAGAACCTTATCCATTTTACAGTGGGCTGCTGTTGGTGGGGGAGTACCTTTAGGGGGTTGTTTACAGAAATCAGGTCTTCTGCCTTTAAGAAAAAATAGAGAAAGAAAAAAAAAGAAAGAAAGAAAGAAAGAAAGAAAGAAAGAAAGAAAGAAAAAGAAAGAAAGAAAGAAAGAAAGAGAAAAAGAAGCAGAACCATATAATTCCTTGTGCAGTGCTCTCCTTCCCACTTGTTATACTCTATGGCACAAGGGATACTAGCTGTGTTTAAGATGTTATAATAGGCTGCCTGGCTGCCTTTAGAAAGAAAGAAATTTCCCAAATTTTCCTTCAGTGCAAAGACATAGCTTTATTCCTCTGGTTCCACAGGATAAAACAGAAACTTAAAAATTGCTACAGCTTGTTTCTCAAAAATCAATGCGTGATTGCTAGCTGCACTGGGAGTTTGAGGGATATCCCCTTATCAGAGGCAATCTCTAGATAACATATTTTCCTCTATAGCCCATAGCTGCATGTAAGACACGGCAAGACAAATGCCAGCTTCCTTTTCTGTTGGTATCATCTATTGATCCAGTGAAATGCTCTTCATCTGAAACTTTCTTCCCAAAGGGGACATTTGCTACGAGAAGGAAAGCTTTCTACCTGATGCTAAGAAATCCTAAAACTTTCTGCTAATTACTGCACAGGACCATAGTAATGCACATCTCTAAAAGCATTTAAAAACCCCAAAACCCAACAAATCAAGCTCAAATGAGGCAGATGCCATCCTTTTCCAGTTAGAAATGTTGTTTTTCAACAACAAAAATGCAATATAATAAGCTCGTTATGATTTTCCTCTGTGCTTCAGATAAAAATGTGCTCTGGGTCTATGTTTTCCTTTGGGTGCATTTCTCTCAGATGCATTCAGCACTCCTATCCCAGATGTGACTAAGTGACTCCAGCTTGTGCCAGAACAAAAAACAGTGTCACCATGAGAAACAAGAGTATCAAAGAACAACAAGAAGCAGAGAGGTAAGTAAAGGATGCTGGGGTACTGAAAGGACACTAGGCCTACAAAAAAAATCCTAGAAAAGAAACAGCTACATTTGTGAATCTACAGAGGAGAGAGAGATAGCATAGTGTGCTTAGATACGAGCACCACCAGAAAAAACTTTATCTAACTAGAGAGAAGAAAACTAAGATGTAGAAAAGACGCATTTCTTTAAGTATAAAATCTGACTTGCAAAAATTGATACCTAATCAACGTGGATCTTTGCAGTTTCCAAGAGGTTTTGATATGGCTCCTAGGTAACTGTAATTTCATCAGACTGAAGAAGAATAACCAAGAAAAGCCCTTATAAAAGAAAATAGTCAAATATTTCATGGGCACTAGAATATTTTGGACTTGACACCCCCAAACAGAAGATTTGCTCAGAGAGGGCACCCACTTTAGAGATGTCAATGAGCTTGTTCCTTCAGTTCAAGTACAAAGAAGAACCACACACTTATTGCCCCCCATGCACAATTCCTAAAAAGAAAACATCTAAAAGACTCTCAGTTCTGAGACTTCAGTCATAAGATAAGAATTTTCAGGAACAAGGGAGCTGACTTTCTAGGAGGTTGGGACTGAGTGTTTCTCTCTGTGGAGGCAGCAACTCAGGTATTTCCCTTCTACCTCTCTTCCCCAACAGGTCCAGAAGTTACTAGGGAAAACTGACAGACAGCCTTACTGCATATTCTTTGCCTTGCTAAAATATCTGGTTAGGAAATAAACTCCAGTCTTTAGGAGGCATTAGACCAAAGCTTCCAAAACAGGAGAATAATGAATTTGGGCAGAACAAAAGGCTTGTTATTTTGCTATCTCTGATAAACAACAGTTGGCAGGTATTGAACTTACCATGCAAATTAACTTCTCTGTTTGTTTGGTTTGGGCTTTTTTTCCCCTGTGTGTATATTTGCTTGAAAGGCTATATGTAAATAATACTCTTTGTTGAAAGATTTATTGTTTTTTAAACTCATGGAAAATATTATTTTTAACTTTTTATAAAGATATGTTTCTTAGTTTTCTTGGAACCCTTAGATTTTTCTTCCAAGAGCTCCAAATACGTGAAAGACATAGTGTACTTTTTCGAAGAGCCAGGTTCATCCAGACAATAAACACAAGAAGCATTTAAATAACCTTCAGGAGTCGCCACAGAGGTGGTTCTGAATTTAGGCTTTAGTTTCCTCTGCTGAAAGGCTGGATTACTGGGGAAGAACTAGGGGGGCAATCGGTTTGCCAATCATCCTTAATGCCTATTAATTTTCTACCTACAATAGAGACAATCACAATCACAACCTTAGAGGACAAAGTCCCCTTATCTTTGACCCATAAGGTTTCCCTCTACCGGTCTAAATTCAGACAGGGTTCCACTGGCTTGTAGTACACTGTGCTCCTTTGACTCCATGTGATTCCTAAGTCATTCAATCAGAAGCACCTACAAAATAGTCATACCTTTCCCAGATAGAAAAACCTACCCTTGTCAAAACTCAGTGGGACAGACAACAGAGCTATGGGTCTGATGCTCTTTCCCACTCCTACAGCTCTTGATAGGATGTTTGTAGCAGGATCCTTAGTGCTCTTTCCTTCCTATTTAGAGCTTTTATTTAATTGCAAAGCATTGCGTAGTAACCACATTTATACAGTCTTAATTTTGTCCAGCAAAGTAGCCTGCTCACCTTCCTAAGAATTCCCATAAATTTGGTAGCAACATATGGATGCAAAAGCCTCAAGAAGTCAGGGGGCAGGCAGGGTGAGATGTCCAAAGATACCAAAAGAATTTAGCTGATGAAATGCAGCTAAAATGAGACTAGAAAAAGCTAAACTAGCTAAAAATACTAACTAGCTAAAAAACTAAACTAACGAGACTAGCAAAAACTAAAGTAAGAACTATAAAGAGCACTGTGGTT
Organism: Irena cyanogastra; assembly: GCA_013397155.1. Classification (NCBI taxonomy): domain Eukaryota; kingdom Metazoa; phylum Chordata; class Aves; order Passeriformes; family Irenidae; genus Irena; species Irena cyanogastra. The sequence goes on from VWZV01007759.1 coordinate 572,324, forward strand.
ACAGGACACAGACTACTCTCAAAGCCTCTTCTTCAGTTCAGACAATAACTTTGTCTCAGGTTCTCTGCATTTCATAGCCTCATTTTTACATGGTTAGTGCATGTAGCTTTAATAACCTTTATTTCCTTAAGGATCAGCCTAAAACTTACATGATCCACAATGCATCAGAACTTATATTTGCATCAAAATTTTAATTTTCAAATCTAGTATCATGATAGGGATGTTTTAGTTGTGTGGCCTTAACATTCCTTTAAAACACTATTATTTCTTTTTTATTTTGCTTCTGTTTTAACCTGAAGGCGTATTGATTTAGGTCATATTGATGTTATTCTTTCAGCTTAAAGACTTCAAAAAATCACAAAAAAAAAAAAAAAAGCCACGGAAGGTTTTGGTGGTTTAGTTGTTGTGCTGTGTGGGTTTTTTTTGTCTGCTTGTTAAATAGTTTTTGCTTGTTGTGCTCAAGGTTTGAAGGTAAAATTTACAAAGACAATGCTTTTTGACAGTGAACCTTCTGCTACATTTTTAGAAGCACTCAGCAAATTCCAGCAGCGGGTTTCTAGACACAAAAGACAAATACAACCACTCCATGATTTAGATTGGCTTTCTGTTTGTGGGTCATGAGACTCACTGCTGAGCATGTCAGAAGTTGGCTGTGGCATTTAATGAAGGTTGTCAGCAGCTTCATAGTTCCCATAGCAAAAGAAAGAGTGTGCTCTGGCTTTGGTTTTAGGGCATGGCTTTTTGGGGGTTTATCCCCCCTTTTTCCTTTTGGAGCTTTCATTTGAATCTGTGACTGGAGTTAGTGGATAAACTCTGTTACCGCTAAAGAATCAAATTAAAAGTATGGAACAAGCTGGTCCTTTGAAAAACATTGAATTGCATAGGTTTCCTTTTTTCAGAGACATCATTTAATATTCAAAATAAATATTAAATTTCCCTTCAATTTGAAAGTTTAGAGTCACTCATGAAATTAGGAACAATAATCATACTCTATTATGCCCTGTCTCATGTGTGTCTCGAGAGGGCTGTGACTTGTCGTAGCATGAAGGAACCTAGAAAAATGATTACTTGCTGCTTCAAACAGAAGATGCATAGCTCAGATGCTCATTAATGAGGCAAAGGAAAATTAATTGACATGTCTAATAGTTCTTTTAATATAGCCTCTAAGCCTTGATGTGTCAATTGTCAAATTACCCTTGGCGTACTTTCTTTGTCTCAGTGATCTTGTGCTGCATTTCTAGGAGAGAAAATTAGCATTGCTTTCCTTGGCCTCTCTTAGCGTACTTTCTGGCCAAGGGTGTTAGATCTCCAGAAAAATGAGATGTATGCAGCCCAGCTGCGTTACCCTCTCTCCAGATCAGGTCTAACCTCCCAGACTACAGAACTGCAGCTTTGTGATGGCTCTGGGTCAATAATGTGTCTTTCCTGGGGCATACAGTGGTTAAAAACACCACAAGTTTTAAAAAGCCTAAATGTATCAGCCTTTCTACATATCCTTGCCACTCTTGTGCGCTGCTCTGACTTAGGTTAGAGTCCTTCCAGCAAGCCATGATCCTCTCTGCCTCTGCTTCTCCTGCTATGGTCTAGCCTCAGAAAGAGACAGCCTCTACCACCCTACAACAGGCTTTCATGCTTGCTCCAACATAGGCAGTGAAAGAGCATTCCTTTTAAAGCTTCCATTCTTTTCACATTATTATCACCCAATCCAGGCTGGAAAAAAAGCTGTTTCCAATCATTTGCCTGTTAGTCAAGTCTCTGCCTGACAGCAAATCCTTTGATCAAGACTGTTATACTGTGTATATTAAGCTCATCTAAGTTTATGTAACGGAACATTGTAATTGTCGCTGCTATTTCATCAGTTGGTGTTTCTGTCCTACTTGAAGTTAGGAATAAAAGGAAACAAAGAGAAGGCATATGGGTCGTGTATTGCATCTGCTGTTTGTAGTCCAGGACAAAAAATCCATAGGATTCCCCAAATTAAACAGCATCTGAGAACTTCAGATTGGCAAATTCTCTAAGCCATAATTCTAGAAACTGAAGAAATTCTGATTTCAAAGTGATTTGTCTGGGGCTGCTTTTTCATACGTAGATTAAGTGATGTGTTTCAGAAATTAGCCCCTTAGCAAAATGCTGCTCATTGTGCAGAATGAAAATCACTGCAAAAGAGTATATCAGATATTTATGATTTTGTTTAAAAAATATTATTAAAAATCAGTAAGATATTTTTCATTCTATAATAAATAATCTTTGCCATTCTGTTTATGGTATTCATATCCTTCTGTTTTTTTATAAGAAACAGATTTGCACGTGCTGCAGAGCATAAACACACTTGTTGCAACAGTTAAGGAAGAGCTTCAGAAGTACTCTGTCCCACAGAGCTGCAAGTGTGCAGTAAGTCTGAGAGTAACAGATTTCTTGCACATTTGAAGGCTATTAGTCCACACACAATAGATTTAGCATGTCTCAGACACAGAGGAGTCCCTTCTCATGTGCTGTAGAGCAAGACTGTACAGCCGAATGGATGCATCTGGAATTGCCACATGGGCTGTCAGAGATCCAGACATCTCGAACAAATGTTGGAAGTCTTCAGCTTTCACCCAGGCCCAAAAGGAAGAATCTGGAAAAGCCAGGTTCTATGAAGCTGGGTGAGAAACTAACATAAAATTCGGTAACATTTCTCTGAGTGTCTTCCTATTATGTGACAATTTTTGAATAATCCAACCAATCGGCATTAAAAATTCAGGGAATACCATAGCTATCATTGTCCTGGACACTATTGATTTTGACAGAAACTGAAACAAGAAAGCAGAGAAAACACAGGAGAATGGGCAGAAATGGCAGAGAGGGAGTTTGCAAGCACAAATAAAGGTGTGTATAAACCACTCGTGTGATGCAGAAGGAGTGTGAAGGTCTGCATCTTTAATATTTTTCCATGATACACATTTTAACAAGAATACAGTAAGGATGCCGAGGTACAGACAGCAAGAATATTTTCCAAACTAAAGCAAGCCAGTAGCAAGCTGGGGAAATGTCTTTATTGCCCACTTGTTCTTCTTTCATGCAAAATCTTTTTTTTTTTTTGCTGAGATTTGGAGTTACACAAGGTAATGGTCAATGCAGGCAAAGAAAACCTTACTTACTTCATGCTGCATGACACGTCACCTTAACTAATACATGAAGGTCTCTTAGAAATTTTTAATTGCAGAATAGAGTTGCATGACAAGTAGCTTCCCCTTCATGTGAAGGTTTTCAAAAGACAAACCTGATTCAAAATTGGGATGAAAATGGTGAAAACCAAAAAGTTCATGTATGGCTATTTTGGACAGTGAAAGGATCTGTTTTGGTAATTTAAAGAGGCTTGAAATTATTCTGACCTTTTCAATAGAAAATTAACCCATCTTATTAGAATGTGTGGGGGGTGTAATTTCAAACAAATGTTCTTTTTAAAATATCAAGATGGAATATTTCAAGAGTGTCCAAATTTTGTTTCAATTATCCTTACCCATAATTTTCTTTTATGATAGTCACAGTTTTCCAGTGCAAAGCATTTGTCACAAAAACTTCTCAACCACGGCAGTAATCCCACACATTCTTGATTCTGATGAGGTCATACAGTTCCTTCATTTCAGTGGGTAGGTTGAGACAGGCTGTAAAATACTGGTGTGTCACCCATTCTGACACTGTTCTGGCAAGTGTTGTGACAGATCATACAGGGCACAGAGATTGCCCTCACAGTGAGAAGTGCAAATTGAAAATACATCTTCCATTGTATGTGATCCAAAGGATCTGAGGGCTGACCTTATGCTGAGAGACTGTGCTGTGCTCTGGCTTGGACAGAGGTTTGCCACAAGCTGTGTGGGAGGACAAGGAAATGCTTGGCAAATCCCTGGCAAAGACAGAGAAGAGGAGAGGTCTACACTGAGCAAATTACCCCTGGTATGCCACTGAAAGGCAAACCCAAGTTTTCACTACACAAATAGAGCAGCTAAAAGGTGATGATGGATCTGTCTCATCGGTTAACACCGAAGTACTGAAAACCCTGGTCGGCTGTCTTCAGTGGGTTTTTGAAATACTTTCCCCACAAATCTTCCTTTCCTCCTTAGCTGCAAACAAGCTGGGACTCAATTGTAGACAAGAGCTTGGTACAGAGACTTGAACAATAAATTGATTAGAATCATTTGGAGCAAAGAAGAATGACAAAATGTTGGAAGCATAAGCAGCCAGCCTATGAGACCAGCTCGCTTATAAAAGCATCCACCACCAGAATATTTAAATTCAGAATGCCAAAGGTAAGGAACGCTTGCTGTAAGCTACAGCTACTTGGGCTCTCTCACTGTAAATATGAACAAATCAGACAAACATTGCTTTTCACACTTCCTTTCTGTAAACAGCACATAATTCTTCTTGTAAATAGTGCAGCTAAACTTCAGTTTCTCAGCTGATATTAGTGCCCTGCTGAAGCCAGCAGACTTCAAAGCTAATTCACACTGTCAAAGTATCTGATCTGTTTTCATTTTGCTTATTTTCTTCATAAGCAGTTGATGCTTTTTATTCTACCACTACTTCTGCAGATTTTAGAATTAATAGTATGCTATCTTTCTAGTGCTGTGTAAGTACTAAAGGAATACATTGCTTTTATCAGAATTATCAATTTTGATATGTCAGTAGTAGGGCAAGCAACGAAAGGGCTCTTCCAAGTACAAACCTATTTATTTGCCACTTTTCTTGTGTGCATTCTTATCCCTGAATAAAAGTCATCTCTGCTGGGTGCAAACACACAGTCTGTAGTCTTTTCTTGGATATTTCTAATGAGCACATGGGATGAAGGTGTGCTCTGAGCCCAAGACTCTTACCCTCTCCAGACCTCAGCAGACTCAGACCCAGCAGGAAAGAAGGCAACACTCAGTAAACCTGGTTCATGTGGAGGCTGCAACTTTATTAAATGTAAACCACATTATGGGCTTATTTAAATTAATGGTCACAGTGGGTGCTCAACACCTCTGAAAGACTCTGCACTAGGGCTAGCTATAAAATTTTCCATCAAGACTCCTGTGTGAAGGGGAGCTGCGACTTCTGACTAGTAGAGCTTGCCAGAAAACTGCTTTTCTGTGGGAATTTTTTTCTTGATAATATGTTCAGATTTTGGTGCTGCAAAAATAGAACGTTTTTCCTCCCCAGCAGTCCCTCTCATCGGAGTCAGTAACCAGCTGCTCATTTGCACGAGCCCACGTGCTGTGTGAGGCATTCTTGCCCGATCACCTCATTTGGGTGTAGCAGAGTCCAATGCACCAACGTGCAGCGCAAGGGCTGACAGAGCACCCTGGGTGTGGACATGCACAGAGCCCACCTCAGGGGCCCTGGATTCCAAGGAATAGGGGAAGACTGAGCTGAGTGCCATCCCCTACATCCTCCACCCACTCTGACTGCACTCAGTGCTCCGCCAAAGAAACCCAGGAGGATGAGGAGGGTAGGAGACCCCCTCATGTCCCACTTTGGTCAAGGGGACTAGAAGACAGAGACCACAGAGGATGTCACGAGACCTGCCTCTGTCACAGTGGGCGTGCAACCAAGTGACAGCTTGTCTGAACTAGGTCACTTAATTCTTCTGGACTGGGTGTTGCAGCTTTCTTAAAAAGATATTGTTTTCTAGGGGATGGGGAAATGCCTTAATTTCATTAGCAAATTAGGACTGCTAAGACTGGCTAAGGAAAAGAAGAAAGCGGTTGAACAACAGCCCATGATGCTTATAAACAGTGAAAATCTCTTCAAAATACTCAGATTAAAACAAAAAGCAACCCTTTTCTGGTTAAAACACAAGCACACTGTATTGCAATTGGCTCTTGCAAGAAATAGAAACATCTTAACTGAGTCAATGATGATTTTCTGCATTATTGTAATGCTTAAAGTGTCACTGTTCAATGATTGCTTTCAGTTTATAAAGTTAATTTCAGACTCTTAAACATCCAAACCAATAAAGCTACGTGGAGAGAATGTTTGTCATTGAAATAAAAATTATCACAAATATAGAGCTGGAGCAACATTTCTAAAAATAACAGAAATATTGCTGAGTCATTTTAATAGCAAATAAATATGTGAATATCATGAAACTGTGGCAACTAGAAGTTTCTAATTAGAAACTAAAGAAATTAAAATAAAGAATCTCATAAATTGGCACATTGAACGGTGCCAAAATCAAATATATTTATGCACAAATACCTATAAATATATCAATCTACATTTATGCTTTCACATTTTGTATAAACCCCAATTTTGTAGGTGTAAAAGAAAAAAAATATAGAGGATGACTTGGGATCACCTAAAAAAAGTCTTTTGAGTTGAATTATTTTATTTTCCTATTTCCATTCATTTACAATGACAAGATAATGATTCACAGAACCACTGATAAACAGCAACTGTGTCTTTTTTTATTTGCTCCCTAACACTCCTGGAAAGCTTTATAGTAAACAGTTTAGAAGATAATGAAAGGTAAAACTTCCATCTGAAAAGGTTTGATTCAACAAAATTATTGGGACAATCACTTAGGTTAAGTGTTTTGCCCAGAGGGCAGTATAAAATTTCATCAAAATTCAAACCATGCATAAATGATCTCAAACTGCAGTGTCTATTTATACCACACAACATGTTAGTCACATTTTTCACTGAAGATTGAAAGAAATGATGAAGCAACTGATAAGGATGAAAGACTGAATATGTGCTATGCCACCCATGTATAATTCAGTTAGTGGCAAACATGGATTAGAAAGTATCCTGCAACAGCATGTGTTTTCCAACTGCCTGAGAAAAACTGTGAACCACTAACAAGGGAAAGGGGACAGCAATGAAACCAAAAATATTTCACACACACAAATTAGCCAGGTAAAGAAGAGACAGTTATTAAATCAGTGGGTCAAAGATTCAAAGACAATGAGAAATGCAAATACAGATCAAAAGAATATTACTATTTTACATCTTTTAGATATTTTGTTTCCTCAAAAAAAAAAAAAAAGAAAAAGAAAAAAAGGGCTTTTTTTTTTTTTAATCCAGAGAAAAAAGCAGTGCCAGTGGAAAAGGGGTAATTTTTCTAAAGCTGAAATCCTCAAATTTTGGTAAATAAAATATAAAGAAAACTTCAGTGCAAAATCTCCATTTAGAGTGCAAAATACCATCCTCAACCTCTAGGAAAAAAATCACAGTGGAAGTGAAGTTTACAGTCCTTTTTTCAGCTGAAAGTTTTGATTTGATCATTTTGGGAGAAGCTTTGAGTTAAGGATTAAGAAGAAGGTCTGTAATTTTTCATTTTAATCCTAAACAAAGAAAGAATCTTTAGTTGATGACCGCCAGTGAAACAGAAATAACAGCTATGGTACATAATGTTATTTACCAGCTGATTATGGATAAGTCCATTAGACTGTATCAGCTATACTCAGACACCTGCTGCAGATTTTGTCTGAACTATTAGAATCAGATCCGTGCAATTACACTGACCTTCAGCTGAAGTTCTGTGGTTGCTAAATAGTGAATCCAAATTCCTTGTTTCATTATTCTGTAAGCATCTAAGGCGCTGGTCAAACTAATAAAATTGCCAAGTCATGCTTCAGAGAGATTGCACTGTAGCACTGAAACTGCACAGTGGAGGATTAAACACAAGCCCAAGCTGAAAGCCATGTATGGGGCTGTGTTTTTGTACAGCGTGTTAGTGTCAGCTGACTCAGGTTACCACCACTATAAGTAGAGCTAGATTATGATGCTTAATGATTTGTACCTGCCTTTTTGGGGAGGATGGGATTAGAGGAAAACTTCACAGATATCCTGATGAGTTATGTCTGGGTAAAAGTCATGCGTTAAAGCTGCTCATGGAAGTAGCGGCAAGGGGAGATGAGTGCTGATATCTGTGGTAACAGGGTAACATCACCAGAAGAGATGCCACTGAAAAGTGGGGGGAGGCTAAGTGGTAGAGGACTTTACAAATGACTGGGAAAGATTATAGTGTGACAGATGCCTCCAATGATAGCTAATTTAAATGCCATTAGGTGCATTATATTTCACATGCAGACAGTCTACAGGGTGATGGAAAGCGTTACAGCAGGTTAGCATGAAAGTTTATGCTTCAGTCAAAGCAAATTGTTATCACTTCACTGGAAATGGCACTTCAACAGCTTACCTCAGCTGAGGATCTGCCCCTCTGTGTTGCTGCAGCATTTGCTGTCTAGCAACATAGAGCAGATGCTAAAGGTGGTGGAACTTAAGCACATTTCTGCTGACTCACTGGCCCCAAAAGAGAAATTATAACTATGTTAATGAAAGTTCCAAGCATTCTACAGTATTTTTAATTTATTTTACTATTCTACACTTTCCAATTTTTTTTTCCAAGTGGGTAATTATTAAATAAAACATTTTTCCCAGTTAGCACTTTTACATGTTTTACATTTAGTGTATTGTTGCTATTCTTCCAATGAAGTCTAGGAAAATGGCAGAATGAAGCCTGGAGTTATGCTATTTTGAGCTGATTTCCCTGTAATGTTAGTAAACAGTTTGATGCATCATGTCACTAGTAGCACTATTCTCTCTTGTCTTCCCTCATTTAATGAAAATCTGTGAAATAAATGCTACAAGGCAGTACTGCTGGCATGACAAATTCCAAGCCAATAAGTCTTTCAGTTGCCAAGATGTTAGCTCCGAAGCTTGGCATTTGGCATTCAGAACTAGATAACCTTACTATAGTAACTACATTCACTGTATCTACAAGAGGGATGAATAAATCAACAATAATTGAACTACTAAAAGTGTCTAATTTCCAGAGTAGTGCTTCAAGCAACAACTGAAATTAAAAAACTGTTAAAACACAGCTACATAACCATACAATCATGTCATGAATGCACTGAAGCAAAGGTTAACAAAAAAGAATGAATATGCATTCTTTGCTAAAAGTAGCATTCCTTGATCTACAGTAGTGATGAACTGTATAAATGTCAGGTCCTGTCCAAGTCCCACAGAGCCTGGCATTCCCAGCAGCAAGAATTTTTTATTGTTCCTGTAACATTACTCAAAGTAGGGAATAGGCTATTCCTGCTGCATGTGGAATGCAGTCCCTATTCTTGAAGCCTGGCACTGTTTCCAGAGTTAGCAATGATCATAAACCCTTGAAATATTGTTGGTATCTCCAGGGTCTGATCCAAAGCCCAGTGAAGGCAAATGGGAGGATTCCACATGGTCACAGTTTTCTGTGGGCCAGACTTAAAATATTACTTCTCTGGTCACTTGATTTCATAGTTCAGAATTTCTCACATTGTCCAAGTCATATCTCGTTGAATTTGCCTCCCACCCATCTTTTCTTGCAGTATTAATTTTTATTAGAAAAATGCAGGTCTGGAAATCTTTGGAAAAATAACTAGCACAGTAGGTTAAACAGACTCAGTGCTTTAGAGAAACAGGATTGTCTAATAAACAGAGCTTTTAATGTAACACGTTTCCACGCTAATACACAGGAGAGAACCTACCACTGGGACACCAGCCTGCTGTACACTGCTTTGGAAACTGTCTCCTAGAATTAATTCAGACTGATTAGCATAGCATGGATGCATTCACCTGGGGAACTAACTATAAATAATAGCCAATTTACAAATGAACTAGAGTAGGCTTTTTAATCTCCCATGACTCCACACTGCAGAGTCACGTCTCTGTGACTGCCACACAGCTGGTGTTAAGCTTTTGGGGATACACAATCAAAAGGAATTGCTGGAAGGTACTGAGATTCTGAGTGCAGTCATTCCTTGGGCCACTGTTTGGACAGTCCTACTATGATCACAATAACAGTCTCAGGGACTGATTAAAAATGCCAAGGAAACATATTTCCATCTAAAGCCACTAGAAGACCATTTGATTTCCAGCATAAGTTACTTATTTTCTTTCAGGACCTCAAATCTAGAAACCCAGTATTTATTCAGTGTTAACCTTCAGGAAAAAAATAGAGGCATTATGGGTTTTAAACCTTCAATTGATCATGTCAGCGGTTTTTTTTCTGAAAGTTGAGGCATAAGAAAGACATTCCCACTGTGGAGATGCTGGTTCTTATAACTATCTCAAGGAAAACTGTAAAGAGTTTTTACGTGGTTATGTATATAAGGCATGTGCAGATAGGGGAGTATTTCTCCACATGCACTGCGCAGGATAGTGAAATGCGTGATAAACCAGACTGCATACATATCTTTCACCCTCTGACATTTTGTAGGTCAAACTCTATATCTGATGTACGTACTTTAAGCCAGAGAAAGAAAGGCATATTCTAAGAGACAAGAGAATTCTTTCGTTCCTCAAAATTCCTGGCACAGCTAAGGATAAATTGAATACTTGTGGAATGAACATACATCCAAGTGTCTTTTAGAAGATGAAGATCATAATACAATGTTTTGAAATGGAAATTATTCCAACTTTGAAATACTATAACTTACCAAGCAACCAAAGATGCTCAAAGGCCCATGTACTACATTTACCCGAAATGCAAGGCAAATAAAAAGTTATCCTGCATAAAGTGATACACATAATGGTTAAGGGTGGCATTGTTTCCTCTACATAAAGCAAGCTTCAAAGGGAAAAGCAATTTTTGGATTTATGGGCAAACAATGCAGAACAAATTACATTAGTAGTTAGTTAAAAGCTCTGTAAAATAGCTTGCCCTCTATTTCCAAATAATGGGACTGATGAAGGAATGGGATTTTTTTTTTTTTTTTGCATCCCCAACTCTCTTCCCCTGCAGTGGTTTAGACTGGAGAATTAACAGCCGGGAAGAGCATCTCTTCACACTGTGAGAAAGACATAGCATTCAGTACAGCTGCAAGAAAGAAAAGCTGAACCAGGAGTTTCACCACTGTTAATTCCATAAAACAGTCTGGCATGTTTTCAGTCATTAGCTTTCAGCAGACACCTAAACCAAAAACCAGGACAGATTTAGATACCAGGCTGAAAATCTTACAAAGACAAAGTACACCAAAGGGTTACCGAGTTATTTAAAAACTTCGAGACAGTGAATCACACCATCATAAGAATTTAGCATGACAATTGTAAATTCCTCACTGGCTGAACTTCCTTTCAAACCAAAGGGCAGACAGACTGCATTTTATTCAGAATTTTGTAACCAGACTCCCAAACCTGGCGGTTTGGTTTGAATGTTCAGATCCAAGACCAGGCAAATGGCAGGTCCTCTCTGTTGTCTGCTATTCACCATCCTCATCTCCATGCTGCCCAAATCTGACTTTGCCAGAGAAGGAGATATTGTATTCTACCTAAAGAAGGACAAAATAGAAGGCAAGAAATATTGGTTCCACTAGGTGATTGAGGAGGAACATTTTGACTGTCATCCACAGTTTTATCATCACCTCTGAAACAGGAAACAAGAGTCACAGTTAACAAGGCCCACATTTGCCCAGACTTTCCTGCTCTTTTCAGCTTCACCATCACAGCTCCTTGTTCCCACCCTCTGTGAAGAATCTCAGTTTGCACTGAAAACCTGTAAAAGCAGAGACCCTGCTAACTTCTCTGGCTGTTTTGTCACACATCACTGTATATTTGATAATAATTATGCCTCTGCAGAGGTATTTTATTCTGATAAAATCAGAACTATCCCACCAGGATCTTCAGCTACTTATTCATTTTGCTACAGGCTACAAAAAAAGAGTTAGAGAATTTACTGAAATAACAAAGTCATTTTACATACATATGGTCTATGCTTCTGTGCCACAGCAGTGACAGATAAAAAGCAGCAATCTATCATATTTTTCTCTCCACACTGTACTCAATAGGATCCAAAGTGTGGTACCCATTTTGCTACTAATGTACATGCATAACTCCCACTTATTTACTGTAGTGCCCTGAAGATGTGACAGTTAGCTATGTAACGCACTTATTATTTTTATTCATTCTATTCATTAGAGATGACCATGTATGGCACACTTATAGCTTCACTTTTCTCCACTAGTCATCAGTAATGTCATCTTTTCTAGCTCATGAAAACAAAATGTTTATTAAATGACAAGCAACAACCACATCTCACTCAACTCCACGTTTCACAGCCAGTTTTCCAAGTCTTCTACTCTCCTATGAGTCTGAACAAACCAAAGGGCAATTTAGCTAAGTCAGAAAGTGTTTTTGTGCTGAGCAGGAATCCAAGCTGAATCGTGTGAAATGCCTGTGAGGGAGAAAAGCTGGCAGTGCTGTCTTGAGGATATTTTGACTGCACTCATAGGAAAGGCTCCAACAACTTTGTGAGTCCACATTGCTCGGTAACTGGAGACTCACTGTTTCTCGTATTTAAGAAGATAAATTAGCAATTTATTGTCAAAGAGCTGCACAGTAGTCATACCCAGTTTCCCCCTGAGTATTACCGAATTTGAACCATATTCTTCCGCTTTCACCAGATAAGAATTTTTTAATATGGAGGAAGAGAGTAGAAAGAGCATTTTGGTGAGGAATTATAAATGCACAATCTTGGAGAGGTCTAGGTCAAACTGTGAACCGCTCCAGCACTGGGGAGCATTTTCCCTGTTCTTTCAGCTCCATTACTCATAACTGGATGTTAACCACACAATTCCCTTGACAAGATCTCTAGGAAAACGTTGGGTCTGTACTGAAGTTGCTCCATGACTAAGCTTAGTATTCCTTTCTGCTCAAGAACAGAAAAAAAAACGAAAGAACACCAATCATCTAGACCAACATCTCCCTAGTAATCATGACTGATCAGTCACTGACAACTCTCAACTAATTCTTTGTATCACTAATTTCTCTTCTCTATTGCTAGAGACCAGTTCTGCAGCTCTGGAACATGCAGGAGGAAGCACATTGGCTGCCAACTCTTTCCATCATCCTGAACGTATAAGTATAATTGCACTGAAGTCCATAGGTAACTGCAATAGTACATGTTTCCCATCACCATAATAGTATCCAATCCTGGCAAAATTAACAGTGTGCATACATATTGGAGAGCTTTGCAAAAGACTCCCAGAGAAAAGAGTTTTTAGCAAAGGCTCATGTTTTATGTATTTTCAGTCCTTAAAAGTTTGTTTCCTTTTTTTCCCAGCAGTTCAGATTAATTTTGAAATAATACTTTTTGTTGATTTCAAATTTTTTACAAACACTTTATTTCTCATTCAATTTTCACTGTCAAAATTTTACCACAATGCACCAGAACAGGGAAATAATTCTTTCATTGTACAAGAGAGAAAAGAAATAAAATCTCTGAATATGTGCAGTTCATTGGAATTTGCCCAAATGTGAATTAAATTATATAATAAAAGAAGAAACTGACTGCTTCAGAAAAATTAGAGTGAATAGGAAAGATGCCATTGTCATATTTAATGATTTGTCTACAGAATAATTTTCCAAAAAGTAAACTTTTCCTACAGCAGAAAAATCTCCCATGAGACTAAAACTAAAGCAAAAACTTCACAGAAATATGTACTGGTCTGCTGTGAAAATTCAATCCTCAAAGATTTGAGAACATGCACTAAAGTAAACACCATCAAATACCTGAATATGTAAAAAAAAAAATAAACCAAAATAAAATCATGACTTGTGTCCTGCTGAGACTTGCCTGCAAAAAAAAAGTCCCACAAAGACTTCAGAATCAGGGAACTGTGCTCACACAACTAAAGCTTAAGCCTTTTTGAGAATAATGTATGAAAGATTTGAAAGCATTTAAAGAAAACAGTGGGACTTCTGATTTCTCCTAAGAGTTCAAGCTTAACCTGCCTGTAATTGCATTTCAAAATGGAAGTAGAAACAATGAAACGGGCTTTAGGTGGACTATCAGAAGTTATTGAGAAAATTTTAAAAGATTAGCACTTTTTAATGCAAGCAATAAAGGGTTATTCTGCTTTTCACAAAGGAAGTTGAATGTCCGCTCTTAATGGCAGTATTTTGTATGTAGTGCATGAAACAGATCCTACTGGGATGGCTATAAAAAACTGGTAAAATCTGACCTTTGATTTTAGGTAAATGTTACATATTTGAATAAAACGTTGCATTTATAGGCAGCCAGAGATTTTTTTTTTTTATTTAAATGAAATCTTTAGAAAAGCTCAAGGGATAATCTAGGGCAATTTTTAACAGGCAATGCTAATTTTGAAAAAATTCAAAACATTCAGGCAAGGATTTTCCCCTAATGTAGGTTTCATCACCCTCCTAACTTGGTATAAATTCAATCTGTTCTGTTCGTATGACATAAACAACAAGCAGTTTCACAGGAATGAGGCAAACCATATGTGAAGGTGTTTTAGAAAGCACAACAGGGAATACACCAAGCAAAGAAGCATCTGCATTTATTTCAATGTCAAATCACATGTGTATTATAAAGGGAAAGTTTATTGTCTTTATATAAAAAACAAGTTTACTGTATTGTGCTCTTTACAGTTAACTCTTCCTACCCTTCAGTATCCTCCTCAATTTGGAAAAAAAAAAAAAAAATCATAAAGTCTGTAGGTGCGGAGGCAGGGTTGTAAAGGAGTCTTCAGCCTAGTTCACCCTATCCAGGCTGTCACATGCTGCCAAGAGCCTATTTTGTCCTCACCATCCCCTTGCTACCTCTCTTGAGCAAGGGCTGCATCTGCTCCTGCCGCGTGCAAGTGAGAACCAAAGCCTGGTCCAACGCCCTGGATTCCAGAAATGCCTCTCAGAATATGACTCTAGATAGGATTTACCAGCCTGTCTCCTGCACCAAGATGCCATCCGGTCCTGCACCAGTGCTGTGTGGGACACTGGGTACTCCCCCACAAAAGGCAGTGCCCTACAATTAATTGATTTTATAGAAGCTGGCCAGAGTCAGCTTGACACATTTGGAGTCAAGGAGAAAATATTTCAAAGCAGCATTTAGCCTGGGTAGGAGCTACAGGCACGTTGTTAAAAAGCTAATTGCATGGAGACAAAGGATGATCGTTACTTTTATATTAGTGTGTAATATTAACCCTTGAGAGCTGTGTTTGATGATAAGTTGTTGGCAATTGAAACTGCTAGTTTTTATATTTAAACTCAAGCCTGAAGAGTCCTAAAGTCACAGAAAGTGTATATGTCGTTATCTTTCTTTTTTTTTGTATTAAGTCAAATGAAGGTTTTTGAAATCTGTGGTCTTTTTCACATCTCTAGAACTATACATAAAAACCAGTTACAGCACTGAAGCATTGAAATTATTTCTCACATCTGTTTTTTTGAACATGTTCAGGAAATCTGGATTTATAGTGACAAATTGTCATGAAGAATATTTTTTCCTCAAATTTTGCTTGTTTCAGGGAACAGAAGAAGGGAGCAAGAGAGCTTCTGAGAGCAGGTTTTGGGCTGCAAGGTTAAAATTCCTCCAAACTTTCTTCCTTTTCTCTCAAGGTTATAGATCTCACCTGTATTATTCAGACAATAGTCATGAATAATATTGATGTTCTGCTGCAGATTACACATGCTTTTGTAATCCAGCAACACAAACCTCAGAGAAGGGAGGTTCAGCAATGCTGTGGTGCAAGGCAAGGTCCTGGGGTGGGCTCTCCAGGGAGGTCAGCAAAGCACTTGGTGAGCACCTGGCATCTACTGGGCTGCGAGTGCAGCTGACTCCTTCACAGCATGAACGACCCTGCAATATGTGACCACATCTGCCTGTTGTCTCAACCTCTTCTCCCTCACTCACCTCATCTTTGGCATTCATCCCCCTCACCCTCAACTCAGTGGACCCAAGCAAAAGCCTGCTGCTCCGGGCACAGTGGGAAAGGCACTCGTCTAGGCTGCGAGATCGAAGCTGAAGCCTGTGGGCTTCTGCAGCCAAAATCATCTTTTTATTACATATGCGTATAATGCCCGCTGTAAGGAGGTTTGACTATGGCCTACGGATGTGAGACACCACTGTCAAATTAATATGAATGGAAAAGGACAAGCATGCTCTAGAAATGGAAGGAAAAAAAAAATCACAATTATCAGAAAAATATTTGTGATCACAAAAGAGTGTCTTGTTCATACTCACCAATCTTCCCTTTGGCAAGCCTTAAAAGAGAAGAGCATATGAGAGAAGGGAAAGAAGAGAGAAAAAAGTCATGGGGAGAGGCAGGGTGCGGGGTGGAAGAGAGAGACTGAGACAGTGGATACTTTTAACTTGTCACAGTACAACACTAGCTTTTAATTAATACAGGGTATGTACAACTTTGAAGACTGTTGGTCATGCAGTACTTTATGATAAATACATTTTATGAGATTTTGTTTTTAAAGAGGATTTTGTAAAATAACCTAGCCCAATAAATGATTTACCAGCTGCAATAAAAGATCAAGGAAATTGCTCAGATTGCATCTTGGAGCATCTAAAACTCTGAAGTTTATGGAGATCTAAGCTGCCCCCAGATCTACAGTGCTATTAAAAATTTTTGTAGTAGCTAATTATCTTGCATTGCATTTTTTAAAAGGTAGCAATTGTAGTAGAGAGGAAGGTCTGGAAACAGACAAAGAGGAATTGATGCCCTTTGATGGAGAAAGTAGGAGAGAAGGAAAGGAGGAGACAAACAGAAGTGAGTAACAATGGAAACATCATGCTGGTATAGTAACAAATAGAATTAAGAACTCACAAGGTATCATATTCCTGAGTAACTTACCTGAATTAACTCTATATTTAAAGAATAGATTACTAATACATTATTGTATTATATTATTATACATTCTTTACATGGCATGCTATGTGTAACACCTATATTACTTGACCAAGAGTGGAGTAATTTCATTTTCCTATCTTTTTTTCTTTCTGATAAATATGATGACCACAAGTGAAGCAGAAAGCAAAGAGATTCCCTCTAAATTCTGTTTTGTTCTAACCTCACAGGACTTGAACATAACAAATATGTAAATAAAGCAAGTACTGGTCCTTATTTCCAACAGGATGATGGATACAGTAAATAGAATGGCATACTGAAATAACAAAATACTGGCCTCAGCTAGGACAGGCAGCACCCTGACACATGCCTTGTTGCTTTTGTTTTGTACCAGGAAGATCTGGTTCATGCCCTGTAACTTCCTGTGCCCAGATATTACTCTGCCTGCCCAGGGAATCCTGGTACAGCCAGTGTCCCTGCAGGCATGGGGCTCGGGGACAGCTGAGCTCCCTAAGAAAGGACAAAGAAAAGAAATAGGAAACGAAATGGAGGAAAAGGCAGTCATTTTCTCTTACTGCTCAAATCAGAAGGCGAGGTGCATGCCAACAGAGACAACTGCCTGTCCCCTCTGCTCCTCCAGATACCTTGTGCAATTGCAAAGGCCATGGAGTTCAAAGCCTGGGGCTGTGGGGCTGGATTTTCAGGGTGACAAAGAAATCTCAGAACAGGCTTTAGGTTTTCCCAGGAGAGAGCTGCTTGCCTTTCCAAGGACAGCTCTGTGAGGAATTTCATGTTCTCAGGCAATGGAGTGATAAAGGTTTTTGTAAACTTCCCTTATTTTCCAAATATCCCTTTTGTTTACTTTTCCTTTACTCTTCATTCTCAAAACATTGTTCTCTGCCTCAGCCCAAGGGGTGGCAGAGAGGCGTTGTGCCACCTGGCCAATCAAATAATGGTTTGCGAGTGGTGGTGTAAAAAAGACGCCGTGTTACAATAAAGAGATAGAAGCCTTCTGATCTTAAGAAATGTTGGAGTCTCATTTCATGCATCTGTAACAGCGACATGGGGCCAGGCTGGTGAAGGTGGAGCTGAGCCCCTTTCCCAACACTTTTAAGCAGAGCAACTTCAAGAAGAATAAAGGACCAATGCTGCTGACTTTAAAGGTAGACAGAACAACAGAATGGTTTGGCTTAGGAGGCTCCCTAAAAGCCATCTAGTTCCAAACCCTCTGCCATGGATAGGGACATCTTCCACCAGACCAGGTGGTCCAGGGCTCCATCCAACCTGGCCTTGAACGCTTCCAGGGACAGGGCATATACAATTAAATATTAATTCTATCACTTTAACTCTGCAAGACACGGAAGAGGGAAAGTGAAGTTCACCACTGCAGAAAGCAAGCACCTTGAGACAGATAATTGATGATAATTTGGTTAATTTAATTTGAAAATTGAGATAGGTAAAATGAAACAGTGGGAGCTGGCAAGGATATTTGGATGAGCACTGCTACTCTAAAATCTATTCTTATATTATGGCCAGGATGGGGGAGTCCTTAATTGTCCAAAATAACCATAATTAATCCAGCAGAATTATGAAAGCCTAATTAGATGAGTGTGTGCTATTCTTCTGCCTGATTTATGCCTTTTCCAGTACTCAGGGTTGATCACCTCTAGGGCTGAGTTCAGATTACCACAATGAAAACGCACTTTGTGTCTGTAAGGTCTTTACCTGACTTCCTGCCAGTTTTAAGGGCACCAAGGCAAATGAGAGCAGGGCATACACACCACTAGAGATGTCAAAGGCTGCTTGGCTTGCCGGTGAGATAATCCTGTCTCATGTTTTGATAGGGAAGTGATTTAAAATTAAATTTTCACAGACATACACCCTATTCTGATGTTTGTTTTCTGGATGCTTAATTCGAAACTCTAGGGGCTAATTTGGAGAAGATCATGGGTTCCAGAAATGCACATTACAGCTGGAGTTTGAATATTCAAAGCACAGTAGGGAGCTATATGAAATATTATCAGATCATTTCATTTAGTAAAGGATTGGGTCTTCATTGTTTTTTACTAATTACAAATAACTGTCCAACTTTTGCAATTACCTAGAAGATGAAATTCCAGGAAATATAATTATAAGTAAATGAAAAGATTTCATTTTGATGTAGCTTTTTAAATTTCACTTTAATTTATCTATTCATTTTAACTCCTTCCCCATATGTGTATTTTATATCAGAGAACAGTAATAATATTTAAAGTAAAATCAAAAAAAAAGGTAGCGTATTGCTCCTAAAATGCTGAAAAGATTATGCTGGAAATATTTTTGCCTTTATTCCCCTCACACAGCTTCTCAAAACAATGCAGCAATGTCAAAATTGCATTCTTAGACAAAAAGCGCTTCCAATTTTTTTAATTCAACTTCAATCATAAATAATACCAAGAAGTCCAAGAAAATACCATGGGGTTTGTTTTTTGGTTTTTGGGGTTTTTTTAGCCCAATAACTTTCATCTAAAGGTAGACACCTCTGCAAGACACATATAGAAACTTTTGGGTTGTGAAACTGTTTGATGCTGAGAGCACTTACCACACAGAAAAGGAATATTTCTCCAAGTCTTCCAAACAAAAATTGCTCTCTACAGATGCTTTCCCTTCTTCTTGGCTTGCATTGTTCTCAGGACCTGATTTTTCTTTGTAACACTGGTCAGGTGGGTTATTCCAGTTGACCTTTAAATTAAAATAAGAAATAAGTTAGAATACTAAGGTAATTAGCTGGACACAGCTAGCAAAGGAAGATGTGCTATTTTCTCTATTTTGAGTTCTAGCTCTGTTTTCACTCTATAAAAAACGTGGGAAACAGCAGTGGCAAAGGTGCTTTGAGATGTATTCAAAACACTTTGAATAGACTAGCCTATTTCAATTGGAAGGGACCTACAACAAGCATCTGTGGTCCAATTCAAGACTGACCAAAAGTTAAAGCATGTTGTTAAGGACACTGTCCAAATGCCTCTTAAAGACTGACAGACTGGGGACATCAACCACCTCTCTAGGAAGCCTGTTCCAGGCTTTTGGCCACCCTCTCAGTAAAGAATTGCTTCCTGCTGTCCAGTCTGAACCTCCCTTGGTGCATCTTTGGAATATTCACGCATGTCCTATCACTGGATACAAGTGAGAAGATCTCAGCACCTCCCTTTCCACTTTCCCTCCCCAAGAAGCTGAAGAGAACAAGGTTCCCCTGAGCCTGCTTTTCTCCAAGCAAGACAAGTCCTCCACCACTTTTGACAGGACATGCCTTCCAGCTCTCTATTTTCCCCTCCTCTGGACGCATCCAAGGTCCTTTTCAACCTTCTAAAATCGTGGGGCCTGGAGCTGCACAGAGAATATTTTTCTGTGAATTGATTTATGCTCCTATAAGGCTGTGACAAACTCTCTCAAGGAGGGGCAAGCTCATGGTGACACCAGCAGTCAGCCAGTCTTCCTCCACTCGCTTGCTTTTTCCAGTGTTGCACACCACACTCTGCCAGTGCTGAAATCTGGACATGTCCTTAGTAAGCCATATGGAGGGAACTGATCTGGGAATTGAGTTAATACCGTTTGGCTTCTTTTTTTTTTTTTTCCATTTTTTTATTAAGTGGGTTAGCTCTCAGCTGAACCCATTCTGATCCAGGCCACCCTGTCCCAGTTGCCAGCACAAAGGAGAGGGATAGTAGTGCATCTTTCAGTGCTGGTGCCAGTTTGTGCCCATTTAAACTACTCTTTGAGCTACAAAGTAGAGGATCCTGATCTGTGCTCGTCCCAGGAATAACACCTTTGCCTGCACAGGATCTGATTCAGCACTGGCATCGCCTCTCTGAATTGACTACCAGATTCCCTGGATGATTGTCATTATTGCCCCTGGACAGAGACCCAAACATCACTTCCACCAAGAGACACAATGAGGTCATAATTTACCAGACAAACATGTGCAGGTGACTTCCATGACAACATCTATTAATACCTTCCCAGGCACAATAGCAAACTCTGCAAAGGGTTTGCTAACATTTAGTGAACAAGTCCAGAGAGGACAAGTGGATGGATGTATTGTTGCAGTCACATCACTTTACACTTTGCTAATTAGGAAAACTACAAAGTTTTTCTGTTTAGGTTTGTTGTTTTTTTAGTTTTTGTTTGGTGCTTTTTTTGGTGGATTTTTTTTTTTAAACTCTGTAAACTATTTTGCTTTAAAAGGTAAATTGGTATTCTGAATTTTGGATTACATGGGTCTCATGAACATTTTGAATTTCACTCACATGACTGCCCAACTTTATTCCCTAGAAGTCAAGGTTTCAAAATCAGTAGTGTGTGCAAGGTACCTTGTCTGCACTGACATTTTCTCCATTAAACTATTCCTGTACAAAGTAGATGTAAAGACATTATTTAAGACATAAATCCCAAAGGTGTTAAAGAGTATTATGAATTGATTTCTCTAAGACTGTTTGCTTGTCTGAGGTACAAAAAGCCAGTCATCTGCGTGAGGTTGGCATTTTAACTACAGAATACGTTTTACTTCTCTCAGAAGTCACTAACTGGGAGCATTGTCTCTTCTATTGCTACCATTCAATATCTTAATACATGCAGAGGTTTGCACACTCATTGCAACAAAAGCTGAATTGTTGCTAATGCCCATCACTCAGAATATACTTAGAGGGAGACCACTTGCAACTCTTTAGCATAGATGAATTTGGGGGTAGGGAGGGCAAAGCAGAGTAATCCATATTCTCCAAAAAGCCAAGGTCAGACCCAAAGACCTTCCTCATCCTTTTTGCTATTAAACTAAAAAAAATAAAATAAAATATCTGTTTACAAAAAGAAAAGGGACTGCTGAGGAGAATAAACCGCTACATGAACTTGTGTCTTCCTCTTTAAGTCTGTTCTTTATGTTAGTTTGTCATTGTTTCCTATATACAATTGTTAGGTAAAGTTACTTTAGAAGATGCTATCAAGAGATACAATTAGGCCCAAATTATATAAATCAGGCCAAATGCCTAAATCTTGAACATGCTAGAACAAGGCTCTTTCTGAACATTAGGATTCACTCATCCCATTAAAAAATGAGGGGCTCTCACAACCTCTGAAAGGAGATTTCATATGCTCACATTTCTTTTGTGCAGAAAGATTCTCACAAGAGGCTCAGTTCAGAAATCTATTCAAACATGTCAATAACTGTAAGCTTGTGAGTCATCTCAGTGAGACCAAAGGGACTAGACAGCGCTGAATTGCCCGTGGGTTTATGCACCTCACTGAAACCAGGTCACTTTAATGTGGCTTTGAGAGCCACCCACAACTGAGGTTCCTATAAGACTATGGCATTTTCTTCAAAGGCACTGTGCTATTATGGGATTGTAGGAAATGAATTTCACTCTGCCACTCCCATGGGTTGGGCCGGGTTGCTTTGCCCATTACACCCACTCCATCAGTCCTTAAATCATCTCTCCTCTGGATATAAGGCTGAACACACACACTCATGAACACCTCAGTCTGCTGCTAAATTTATAGGAAACTCTGCTTTCTTCAAGCTATCCTTATCTTCCTGAAGAAATAAATCACTTGGAAAGCAAGGGAATATCCAGCTGGCCAATCCAGTTTTGCTCACAAATGTAGATCATCACTCTACTAAAGTTAAAAATTGTAATTATAATCCCCAGCCATTGAGTATTTGTGCTACACTACACAAGTTTTTAGGTACTCTGATACTGTATGATTTTTTCCTATGGGCAATTAAAAGCATTAAAAATGCTTCAGAGTGTATCTAGAACAGGGTGAGACAAATTGCCAGAATTATTAATTTGAATGTTCATGTTTGCATTTCATTCACTGCAGCCATACTGATTTAAGGATAGAAGTGGAGCAACATTTACTGAGAAAAAATTGCAACTATCATTGGAAAATACCTAATTTAATAATATTGTGCAGGGAGAAACAATTTTCATGAATACAAAGTCTTCTTTGTGTCTTGGTTCTCAGGATCTACATTAAACCTGAAAGTTTCACCAGCATCTCACCCTGAAAATGTTGTCATGTTGCAGATAAAATTCCATGGTAACTTGTTGTGAGGACACAATATTTGTTCACAAATTAATGATGTCCTTGGCCAGGATACTACAAATGCATATACTACAATTTTCTGGTGGTCTTCTGCATAAGCATACGAGAGCTTGAAGCTTATGGATGCATACGAAACCTATCTCATGTTTACATATTACTGAAATAATATCATCCTGCAGCTTGATCAAGCTTCTGTTGTTTGATTGCTTGGTGGTCTTTCCTACTCCTCCTTTGAAGTTTCATCCCTGGAGAGATTAACTAAACAAAAGACAGCAATACACCTGGACGTGTGAACCCTTATTGTGGATATAAAAAAATCCACCGGGATAGATTAAAGGAACACAACAACCCTGGCAAACAAGACCACAAATAATTCTCAAATGGCACAAGCTCCAGTGGCTTCTCTGTGGGCTTTCAGAGAGATAGTGATCTTCATGTCAAGACCAGTACCTTGTGATGTCCTTCTTGGACTTCCTTCAGCCAAAATGAGCCACAGTGCTTGCCTGCATTGCCATGGCAATCCTGGTAATCAACTGTAAGGGAAAAAAAACAAAACAAAACAAAACAAAAAAAATCTCCAAATATAAATTATTTTTATATCTGTGCACAATGTAAACTTCTGGAAAGGGAGCAGCTGGGTTTTGGTCTCTCTCCCAACAAGATGCTTACTGACTTCAGGCTGATCATTTTTCCCTCTCCATCTGAGTTATAAATAGGTGATTATTTCTCTCCTACATCCTGAAAGTGTTAGTATGATAAATGCAGAGAAGACTTCAGATGCTGTGGCATTGGAAATAACAATTGCATAGACGAAAAACAGGGGGGAAAGTAGAAATAAAGAAATAATAGACACAAGAAGAGTGACAAAGGAGGGTATTTTAAACACCCCAGGAAGTGTTCATCAGAAGACAGAAGGAGGTTAATTTTTTTATATGGGCATAGCTGAGGATGAAGAATGAGGCACAGGGACATGAAGTACTTGAATAAATTTTTCTTAAAAAACACAAGTCACATGTCCCTCAAGCTCCTGAAAAGCAGTGACCTGTGGAATGAACAAAAACATACTCCCACATCATAGTAAGCAGTGGTGTGGCAAAAATAAAGGCCTGTATTACACTTTTTAATGTATGGCACATGGAGAATAAGCCAAAAATACACTCAACAATTTTTTCAATTCTTTTCTTTTTAAGTTATTTTGATTTCCATGCAGTAAAAGACGGCCAAGTGCATTTAAAATCACAGTACAGGAAGGGTCTGCTCTTAGGTGTTACAGTGGTCGATACACAATATATGCACATGCAATGTCACAGTTTTAAGTCTGTGTTTGTGTACACACCTCTGGATATATTTCTTACTTCCTACATATATACACACACATGTACAGGTGTACATACATTGAGGAATGAAGAATTTACAGATACTTACATCATCTGGGGTGAAAGAAGAGGTGTACTGAAATCAGCAAAACAGCACAAAATACAGCTGCTGGATATGTCACATGCACACATGCAGTATAACCTGTTCAAACTGTCTCTATGTATTTTGTATATGGGATACCTGTATGGACCCATAAACGCACATTAAAACATAAATATACCTTTGTAAAGATGGTTCCTGTGGTTTTCTTTGTTTAATTTTTCTTCTTTTTTTTTTCTTTTTCCTACTACACAAAAATAATGAATACTTTAACAATGTTTTTGGAGTCAAATGAATAAAGCAGTAATTATCTTGGCAAAAAAAAAAAAGGGACAATAAAAAGAATAAAGACAAGCATAATATTCTATATTTAAGAAATGGGAGGGAGAAGGAACTCAAGTCTGTTATTTAATCATGACATGCTCTTTTTTTATTTTATTTGTAAGGCTCTGAATGCTCTTTTCTTTCTATACCATTGAGCTCGTTACTTTAATTCCTCATAGATTTCTCTGAACAATTTTTGCTAAGTAAAAACACAATGTAGTTCTTCAATGGCTGTAACAGTAAGAAGCTGCTCAAATTAAAGATCAATAAAAATTACAGAAAAAAATCTGTATGAAAATAAATAAATAAAAGAGGAGATGGGAAATGCCTGCAATTAGACAGGATGAAAAATCTAAAAAGAAATTAAATTTAGTTGTAATACATTTCCCATTCTTTTCTTCATGAAAATTACTACTGAAGTGGTTTTTTTTCTGTAATTTAAATGTTAAGCTGCCAGATGTGTGTCTCATGCTTGAAGAGTTGAAGCTTTGCATTATTTAGCATATTAAGATTCACAGAATTTAAAAAAGGGCTCCTTTATTGCCTGGAGGTTCTAATTAAGTAAACCTTAGCCTGGTACATTTAAAACTTGCAATACAAGAGATTTTACTTCCTTTTTTTTTCTCCGTAGCCAAATCTCATCAATATAATAAATATGGAAAATACTTAAGATTATACAATTTTTCTTTGGCTTGAGGAATTAAACCTATCTATTATTTTAAGAAGTTTTTAATAGAGGCCAGCAATCAGAAAGACATTTAAAGACTCCAGTCTGCTTTTTAATCATAGAAGTTGCTCCTACTTAGCAGTTGGGGGGAAGGGAATGTGTCTTATGAAACTGAGCTGCATAGAAATTTTCTTCCACATGCAAAAAAAAAAGCAGTTCTGAGAGAGAAATGAGTACCAGACAGTTCTTTATTATTAAATTGCGTTTTACTTTTTTATAACTTTTTATAATTGACCACAGAATACTAATAAAGCATTAATTAGCTGCACTATCAGCAATTTGTTCATTAACGGAGTTGGGACTGCTGCATCAGAAACTGTAATAGCATAGAAATTCCTTTAACATAGAGTACCCATAAATCATACCTTAAATACAGTTATTTTTGCCATTTTAGAAAACGTCAAAGGTGTCAACTTTGTCCAGATATAACAATTAGCGATGACTATTTTAGTAAATTGACTCAAAATACATTTTGTTCCCTGACAGGGGAACATAATATCATTCATGATAAAAATGAACAATTTGAGGAGAAGAAAACAGCACCAAGAAAGAATGATCAAAAACAGGTATCATAGCTGTGACAAAGGCACAGTGGCAGATGTAGACTTTCTGTTAATAGGTTTATTTGGAAGTCAAGAAACATATGCATAAAAGCAGGAAAATATGATTACACCACAGCATGGAAAAAACAATAAGATTCTTAACCCAAAGTTACAAATCTGTGATCAGCTATCAATAAGAAGTCTAGTAGAATAGTTTAAATGTCTACATTCATATAAGGCAAATAGGAAAAATAGGGTGGCATTTTTTCCCACCATTGCAGAACGGGTATGACAAAACTAATGTCTGGAAATGGAAAATGGTGGTGATATAAAGGTTATTTGCAGACCTTGACAATGCTGAGAGCAGTCATTTTTGGGTCATATTAAGTCCCAACCAAATAGTTTAGATACCACACGGATCATGCCTGATAAGGGATACAAAGAAAGGGTTACCATTACAAAATCCCTGAGCTCTCCTGGGACCTAAGTTTTTAAAATACTATGGAAAGAGGTTGGAAACAAAAACATTATTGCTACTCCCTTTCCTTTCTCCACATCAGCCTTCTCAAGGCAATAGCAGAGCATAATAGCATGGCCTTTAAAATCACCCTTTAGAGGGTGTCTTACTGCTTCCTAACCCTTGCAGAACAAAACTTACTCATTTTTTACCCTCTGCATTCAGTCTGGAATTTATCATCTTTGGTTATGGCTTCTGTAACAAGTACTGTGGTGCAACAGGAGTGAACCTGTAGAATGAAACCACAGGTTGGAGGAACACCACTGAAGAGTGGGAACCCCAATGTGTGTTGAAGATTTCTTGTCAGACCAGATTTTTAGTCTGGTCCTGATAACTGATGGCCCATTAATACCTGATACTCACATCCAAAGTACATTACTGTGCTCAGCTTCACTCTAAATGCATATAGGGCTGATACTGTGAAATATTTATTATTTATGTATGGGGGGCATGGGGAGTCTAAATTATTTTTTTAAAATATAGACAAAAAGAAATAGCACGGCTAGGAAATTACCTTACACAGTTTGATGGGAAAGGGAACTACCTCTGATTTATATGGGGCCAAAGAAGAGAAGGAAAGTGGAGTCCCTTTTGATAGCTGCAACCCCTCTCTAAGTCAGTAGAAAAGGGTTTTACAGTGGCGCAATCCAAGAGTGGAGCAGAAGACAAAGAAATCACCCCAGGAGGGACAGAAAAATAAGATGAAGATCCTATTTAGACTTTCTTCCTAGTAATGCACTAGTCTATGGGAAATCAAATACCATGGCAAGAGTTGGAAAATTGAGGAGTTTGGGTTGTGTGGATTTCAGAACCATAAGCAGGATCTGAATTTGATCCTAGTTGGAAAAATCAGTGCAACTCTTTACGCAGTCTTGCTCAGAGAAGGAAAAGACCATCAGAGAAAGAAGTTTCAGCCATATAAGGCTCTGCCTCTGGGGCTCTACCTGTATTAAAAAATAAGGCACAAGCAATCTTCATTTTAAAATATCACTTTGTTTCCTTTAAAGTGGCACCCATGAGGAATTACCAATGAGAGCACCTTTTTTTTTTTGGGTTTTTTGGTTTTGGGTTTGTTGTTTTTTTTTTTCTGTTGTTGTTTAGGTAATTATTTTTGCATCTGCATACAAATTTTATGTAGAAGCAAACAGCACCTCAGCGGGGAAAGAACATCATTGCAGTAAAAGGAGAAATATTACAATGAAGATTCACTAGTTTTCATAAAATTGTTTCTGAAATGCTTGTGAGGATAAATACAATCCTTCCAATGAAACAATTTCCCACTTATATAAGCACATTTTAACAAATGTAAAGCCTCCTCTCCAAAGGCAATGATAAAATTAGAATGAAGCTGGTTTTGTGTTTGGTATCTTGATATTGAAGGAACACCTTAATAAATTCTGAATACCATTTTGAGTGTTATCTGCTGCTACTGTAACAAGCCCCTTGGTTAGCCTGATGCCATCTTTGCTTAGACATTTTTCTGAAGCTTTGCTCTGACAGAAATGTCTTTTGATGTCACAAAAGGACACAATTCACTTCCCAATGTTTCTCCACAAATGCAGGAAGGGTGTTGAATTTGAAATCTTAAATATGAGCAATATTGAACATCTTATTTTCAATACTCAGTTTGTTTTAGAAGACAGACATCAAGCAAAAGACTCCTTCTGAGGTAGGAGATTTGAAAACAGGAGCTAAAACTTTATCCTGGGTATACTCTAGAAAGGTGATAGACTAGAGAGCTGAAGGAATCACTGAGGTTCTGTCAAACCCCAAAAATGACCAGAGTGCCTGTTGCTTGTAACAGTTTGACTAACAATATTTATGAGAAATACTTCACATGTTTCCAGGGGTTTTACCTGTGGTACATGCATAACTGGGGGCTTTGAAAGAAAAAATTAGTCTTCATATGAGAGAAAGGCTGGGGATAAGGTGCCTGCTGGGATGAGTACTGGTGGAGAAAAAATGCAGGACTGTTGAAGCTTCAGATTAAACATCCAGTACAGTATAAATCCTACTTCATATGTCATCCTGCAGAAAGTATCTGGGGATTTCAAAATGAAGCTTTTTTTCTCTCCATCATTCTGAGTCCAGATAATGAGTTTAGTGGTGACATTAGTGACAGTGTTCCACCACAGACAATCTATGTTTTAGTGATATGACTTTTGAAACAAGTGTTTCATTAAAATAATATGCAATAGATGCAGTACCAGAAACTGAGCTCATCAACGAAAACTTCTGTTGTCTCATGAATCAGGATAAGCAAAAAACCTTTTTCACCTAATTCAAAGTCCATGGATATTTTAGAGATCTGCTTGTAGTTCAGGCAAACTCTGAATTTTTTTTTTTTTAGTCCTCAGTCAATTATAGTATTATCTCTTAAATATAGCTAGTCAGATCTGATGATGATGCAAAATAATGCCCTTTGAAGCTTGCTTTGATAAAGGTCGTGGTAATTCACGTACCTTTCCACATCGGGCCACTTCTGTAACTGCATCATTTCAGGGTATTCTTAAGAGGCTGTCTTGAACTGAAAATGTGGATTCTAAAATGCTGTGTCTACCCCTGGGTCTCTGCCGAACTCTGCATAAATATTTTGAATGAAAATTCAACATGCTAGTATTAGATCTAGATAAGTGGTGGGAATTAGTGGTGGGAATAGGGGAGAAGGAATACCTGTCTACCTGCACAACTATTAATTGGGTTTTGAGACACACTCTAAACTTAGAAACATCCAAATGTTGGCAATGAAAGGAAATCAGAAAAAAAAATTAAATGCAGACAAAAGCAAATATGAAACACCACTAAACATTATTGTAAAATCCTTTTGCTCCTGTAGGTTACTTATTTTGAGTATTTTAAGCCGCTTTTCACAACTAATGTTGGGCAAATGAACAAAATAAATTTCAAAGTAGGTTCTACTAATGTAGAAGTTGAACAAATTTTCTAAGCTAGGGCTCTGTTTATATTCTTTGAAGAACCAACATGTAGAAAAGACAAGTGTTGATCTTGTCAGGACATGTAATGAGAACCCTTGAAAGACTGAAAATTATTATTACTTTTTTCTGTAATATGCTTAACATTTTGTCACAAACAACCTTTCAACAAAAAATTACATCAGCTCTGTATTCTACTTCTCACGCATCTATGATTGTCGATATCAATATTCAGCTTTTATGAATCCTGACTTGGCAATGCCACACTAGCTCCTACCTCTATTTGTGCCCACTTAACAAGAGCTGTTCAGCACATGCACCTATAATAGCAGATGCATAGTTCCAGCCTTCCAGGACAGTCGACAGAGGAAGATGGATCCAAAGAAATTCTTTTTGAATGACATTTCATGTGTTGCTGTGAAAGGAAAGCTGGCATTGGCTTCAAAATAACATTCATCCAAAATTCTACTGCATCATTTCAGGGAGCCCACAGACTTGAAGAAGATAACAAGCTACAGTTTACACAGATAAGAGGTAGCTGCCAGACCTCAGGTAGCTCTCTCTTACCTAATATTTCTCAGTTCAGTGTCTAACCATGACCTATTACAGCTTCCTGATATGGAAGGAAAGTCACCCTCTGCCTTCAAAAGGTGTGATTAATTTATTCCCATTTGCACTTCCATCTCTACGCACTGGCCTGGGCTATGAAGTGGGAGTAGATATCCATATCCTTGGTACCTTCAAATCCCTGCCCCATGGTAAGTCTGCCTCTGGCCATCACAGTGGTCTTTGAGTTTAGGAGAGGACCTAGGGGTTATATTATTCAATTGTCAGATAAATACTTTTTACCTGGGACTTAAAAACAAAACAAAAAAAAAAACAAACTAACAAAAAAAATCCCGAAAACAACCAATAAAAAATAAACAAATAAACAAAATCAAGAAAATAAAAACACACCATAGCAACTTGCCAGGTTTTGCCTTCGGAAGAAATCCCATGCCCCAGAAGCAAATGTTACCTGATGTAAATACAGACAGGCACTTTTATGTAATTTAGCTCAGCAAAATTAACAAAGGATATTGCTATTAATGTGCTGCAGGAAGAAAAAGTACTTCCCAAGCACCTAACAGCAACATGTTGTGATCCATGGATATAAATGACCAAATAAAATGAAAGGATGTAAAAATGTCACGGAAACACCAGCCGTAATCTAATGTTGTCAGTGCCCTGCACACACACCTTGTAATTACTAACACATTTGGCCTACAAATACATTTTAGACAGGGGAGTCCACCGCTTCTGTACCTTTCTGCCTAAGCTGCTTTTGATCCCTAACAATTGATTTAAACTCTTCCATCACTTCCTTTGCCCAGTGAAATAATGATGAGATGATATCACAGGGTGAGGGGGAAGGCAAATGGGGGTATTTACACACATGCCAAGCAGATCTACTTCAAAATTTCAGTAAATTAAGTAACGCAATAAAAGTCCTAACCTGCTGGAAGCGTTTTAAGCTCTTCTCTTTTCCTCACAGCTTCTTCTGACACACACGCTTCTCCTCCTTTCGCAGCATTAAACTGCTTTTCCACTTCCTTTACAACAGTGGGAATACTTCCCTTATGGGTGTCAGGATCTTTCGGGGAGGTCAGAGGTTGCCCTGCAGAGGAAATGACAAGCTGTGAAATGTAAAAGAACAATTCCTTCCACATGTTTCCTTGCTCCAGGAGCAGTAAGGGGTTGTCGGCTAGCATCACGATGGGATGGGCCAGGCCTTTGTCTTAGCAGTCCTGTCAAAACTAATTTACAATTAAAGACCTGCGCAACTGTTTAAAGCTTTACAACCCTGGCGAGTTTCAAGGACTGCTGAAGCCAAGTGGTACAAACCAACCTTATTACTAACAGACAGACAGAAGGAAGACAGACAAAAAAATACTCTAAATTGTACAGTAACCAGAATCTGAAAATTGCCTCTCTCTATATATTTATTTCTGTTATAAGCTCATAGTCTGAGAAATAAAGACATTTCAGTGGTTCTAACTTTTCTTCTGGTTGATGCATAGGGCACAGCACCCGCATACACTGCTGTTAGGCAGCAAACCCTGCAAGGGGAAATTAAAAATAAAGTGCAAGGGAAAAATGAGATATTTGCTCATTGTAAAAAAAATGACTGCCCTTAAAACCATTTTCAAGCAGCTGCATTTTTTTTTTCTTTTTTGTCCCATACAAGAGCAGGAGCGTATAAGGGACAAGCAGACTTTCTGGAAAGATTTTAGACTCAGAAAATCTGCAAGTAAGTGTTCAGTCCAAAAACATCTGAGGTAAAGGAAGTCTTTCCATGTGATAAATCTACCCAGCAAAGCAATAGCAACAAACATTTCTGCTAGCCCAGACACTGGGAGCAGTGTATTCATGCTAACGTGACACTGTACCAATTCTATTAGAGCAAGATCATCCTGCTGCTGAGACATAACTAGCCTGGTTACTTTTACCTCAAACACTTTCCCTCAAAATCTTTTCTGACAACACCTCTCCTCCAGCACAGTCAGGCTAAGTAAAACGCCTTTCTTGATCTCACACTCCAGAGCTTGGGATAATTACTGCTTAAAAAAAAAAAAAATGCACAATCAGTCATGACTCTTTAGGTTCACCAAAAATACACAAAACTTAGCACTAAAAAATAAAAAATACTGCTTCAGTATCCTAATCCTCAGCAACTGTTCCACCTTCTAGCTTATAAGCACCCTTTTTAGGTCTTGAGTGCACATCAGTATATGCTGGCACAGTGCTGACCATAGCTTCAGGACTTCGAAATGGCCAACCTTAAAGTGGTATGAACAAGTCAATTGGAATGAGAAAGGTTTTCCTTTGGCTCTAAAAACTACAGTGGATAACATCGTCCCTAGCTTTCTACTTGACTGTTTTATCTGATCACAAGTTCAGATGGGCACAAAATGGTGTTTGTGTGTCAAACCAGATCCACAGCGCAGCTGCAAAAGAAAGCATTTGGATGAATGTTCCCAACAAATGTGGAGCAACACTTTCCAAATGAGCCTGTGTCTGACCTAAAAGTGTTTGAGCTGTAGAACTAATATATGAGTGCTGTCCATCAACTTTTCTGAGGATGAAAGGGCTGCCAATTCCAAAAAATACCATTATGCTGACATTTTGCACGTGTGAATCCACTCTTCCTGTGGATGCTACAGTCAAAAGAGGTCTTGCTGGATTTCACTGTGAGAATGTTTTCTTGATGGATTTGTATATTTAGTGTCCATATGGAGATTCACAGTTTTGAAGTTGTCATGCATTTTAGAAGCTCTTGTTACTTAGATCCAAGCCTACCAAGGCAACATTCCTCTTAGTTGAATCAAATTTTCTTACCTAAGCTCCTTCTACTAGAATTGTTACCACCTTTCACACAACAGTAGGTGACAAATTCTACTCAGAAATTGTCATTTACTCTCTGACAGGGACTGTTGATCCTGTGAGGGGCAACAGATCAACAGCAGAATACTTTCCTAAGAAAAGCAAAGGATGGTGGTGGCAAAAGCAGAAGCTGTCTTCTGCCATGAACCTCTTAGAGAATACCACTTCAAAAGAATGGAGAGAAGATATGGTTTGGACTAAGAGACACGCCAGACGTGATAATGTGCATCTTTGATCTGCAAAGGAGGTAGAATGGGAGGCATTATGTTGCATTTCCCTGTCCTGTGCTCTAGACCAGAGAGCCTGTGCAGCAGCGAAGAGCTTTACCTAGCCCTACATGGAGCTGTGGCTTAAAAGAATAATGTAGCCTGGAGTTAATGGAAATAATATGAAGGTTCTGTTTTAAACTTTTAAAACCAAGACAAACTTGAAGTGAAGGCTAAAACACCATCTCCTAACCTGCTTTATTTTGCTTATATGTTGCACTACCACATATGGTATTGATATATAAGATCACTCACTATTTAGACTACTGCAGTAGAGTGAGTTACAGAGCACCCATCTTCATTTAGACTGCTCTTGCTTTCTCTGGTTTGTGTCTCAACCTTAATGTCACTCTAACAGAGTTTTCCCCTCCCCACCCCAGCTTTTGCTGGTTTAATAGATATAACACTGTATTTATAGGACGTATCAATGTGCAACAGCTTGCCACAGATCATAAACACATTTTTCTGCTGGAAATGTTGAAGTTGTGATTTTCACCACGTGATCTCCAGTTCTCTAAGGTTTGTTCCTTTAATTGTAAATAGCCAGAAAGTCATCAAGCTAGCATTTAATAAACTTTTAATTTGAAATGGATTACCACATGTTGTGTTTGTTTACCCATTATTAAATCTCTTAGCAACATATCACCAGCAGAAACAGCATACTGTAGCATTGCATAGATACATTAAAAAACAAACCCATGGGGGATATTGGCAGCTAATAATATCTTTAAAGAACGCTCCAAGAAAAATAAATAAATATAAGCAATATCAAAAATTACTCCTTAAAGTTTTGTTTGTGCAAATCTGCTTGGCAGGAAAATTACAGATCTTCCATGATCGCTTTATCGGCAAATTTCAGAGGTCTACATGCAAAATAATGCTCTTACATACACTAATGCTCTTTTTCAGTTCTTAAAAATATATCTTTCTCGACTTTTCAAACTGAGCATCATGAGTTTTTCCAAGTGTTTCCAGAAAGCATGATCTATTTAGCTGCACCCTCCATGTGCTGCTCCAAATGCATGTGAAGATTGATGATAGGGCCAAACAAGTTTGATCCATTAAGAGTTTGTCCATAATTCTTCAGTGCTGATAGCAGTTGCCTGCAATTTTACCTTTTGGATCTGCTATTCATGGTTTGCTGCACCTCAAAGCAACTTAGCAGATATGTAGAAGATATATGACAACAAAAAAGACCTTAATCCTCAGTATAGTGTATGTTTACACCTTCATGCTTCTCTTATCAGGGTGGTTATATAAAAGCCTTTTGATCACAGTGCAGTTCCTGCTTAGCCTAAAAGCATCTGAGGGAAAACCTCATTTTCTTTATCTCTTAAATCACCACTAACTGTCTGAAAAATACTTCTCCAGGACTCTTTTCAAGTTATGCTTCCAACCTGAGCTGCCCATTTACCATGCTAAATGATTATTGCTTGTGTGTTCTCTTTCTTTCCTTTCTATAGCCTCTTCCTTCTCCATCTACAGCACATCACTATTGCTGTTCCCAAATGCCTAAGAACTCTGTCCTGAAGAACTAATTCTCTATTTCAGATCTGCAGATAATATTCACACACACACTACAATCTATGAGTCGGCTGAACGCTTCAGTTCATTAAAAAAGAGGGAATATCTGTATATCTGTATAGCAAAAATTAATTCTTTTTGTTCATGGCAGTCTGATCTCACACATTGAAAAAAGAAAAGAGCGACAGCAGCATCCTGACATTCTTCTCATTACTGGATTTCTACCAGTAGAGGAGGAATCTGTGAGTCCATCGAAGTATGGTCAGTTGTATCTTCAGTGTAGCTACATCAGAAGGTTCACAGGGGCCAGGGAGGATCAGTCTGAAAGGAACGTTCATTTTTAAGAAAGCTTCTGGGGAGATCTGCTGAACACAAGCAAATTATAATTGTCCTTCCTATGGGTTATCACTCGATTGAATCTAAACAGAATTTCAGAGGAGTAGCATAAGGCATCCTTCTGATGCCAGAACTATCTCCCTGCCAAATTTGAAGTCCTTGTAGCCCAAGGAAGTGCTAAAGTTCTTCCAGAAGTACACAAAAAAGCATATTTTTCTTTTCTCCTTCTGTAAGCTTAGAGCCATAAGCAGCTGAACTGTTATTGCTGTGACATTCCAAGCATTATTCAGCCTTAAGCATAGGCCAGCATGGCCATTCCATCCTCAGCAATGAGGCTGGTTTGAATTGCTCACACCTGAAAACGAAGTTAAACTTCCTTCATAAAAAGAGTCACAGTATTCCTGCTATAACACATGTTGGACCCACATCTGAATGAAAAAAAATCTAGCTTAACAAGAACAATAATGACTAGCCAACATTGAAATGAAACAATGGGTTGATCCAGCAAAAACCTGAATGTAAACATCAAAGTTTGAATCCATCACCTTGTGGTCCAGACTGTGCAACCTTTTCTGAGACACCATTCTTTTCAGCAGTGCTTGAATACATAAGAAGTTTGGGTGGCAGAAGAACATGCATACCACACTTATTTTGTTTATCTGAATCCTGCGGTAGTTTAATTATCTATGAAGAGGAGAAAAAAAAAAGGTAGTTCGGAATTCCACAAAGCCAGAACATGTTTGTTGTACACTGTTTGTGAAGCCTAGCAGTCCAAGATGTTGTTATAAGAATTTTAGGAAGTTTTTGCTTCTCTGTACTCTGTTTACTACAGTTTTCTCCCATATAATTTTCCCATGTATGCCTTCCACATGCTTACTGATTAAAGCACACATCCCAGTAAAAGGGAGATGAGCCACAATCCAATCTCAGAATCAAAAAGAAAAATATAGAGAAAACAAAGCAATTTTCTAAAATACAGACCTGAAAGTAGAGATTGCATAACCAATGATCCAAGTCCTGAGAAATAAAATTTTCAATTTTTTTGAATCGGTCAATTTTGGAGTCATAATGTCCTCTGAGGAAGGGACATTTAAATTTTCCCTCCAGAGCATTAAAATTGTTATCACATAAGGGAAAAGCTCCCCATCCCACTTCTCGATCAATCCAGGTGTAGGTGCCACGAAGAAGGAAGAGTTCAAAGAGGAGTACCATGCCTCGTTTCACAGCTTTTCTGTGTGGTAGAACCTAGCAAAGAAGGAAAAAATATTTATTTGTTACAAAAACATCAAAAGGGAACTGACTTTCTTCTGTCATATAAAGCTCTACAAACATCATACCTTTGGTCCAATTTTGCACGCTGAAACAATTAACAACTTTTCCCAAAAATCATATATTTGAACGATTTTCCATTCCAACAAAAATACTGTGCTTTTTCTTGTGTGGTTATTTCATTATTTCTTTTCTTTTCCCCTTTGCTTTCAGAAAGCATTCATTTTCTGTCTTTATTTACCATTGGTGTAAATTTATTTGCCACTGCCACTAGAAATCTTTAAGAGAGAATAACAAATCAACTTGGAAATCTGAGGTGTCCCTGTGAAGTCTTTGAGATTCACCACTGGATTCGTCTTGCAGCAACTTTGGAAACTTCACCCAAACACCCAATAAGGACACCTGCAAACTTTCTCCTCACTGAGTCACATACTCTTCTCCACCCATTCCAGTTGTGGGAATGATGTTGGTACTTAATAGCCTTCTTCCTTTAAATTAAAGCTCTTAGTGAAAAGTATGTGAACCTCAGTGTAGGGTTTAAAAGGATTTTGAGGTAACAAGTTCTCAGAGAGAACTAGCAAACACAGTGCACGGTTTTCATAAGATAGGTATAGATATTCTTCTGAGCAGTTGGAAGTGTGGAAGAGGGTTACCAATGCCTTGGGGCCTGGAGCAATTGTGTTCCCATGGCAAAGTCTTGAAATTTAGTGGTGAAGAAACACCATGAAGTAATGAACTTATCTACATCCCTCTGAAAGGTTTTGGTGGGTACAGAAGAAAGAAGGGTAAACACAAAGGAAAAGAAATCTGGTCCTATGCCACATTTTTAACTGTTTTCTTTAATTAAGGTAGGCATTGACCCAGGTGCTGTGGAACAATTCTAATACATTCAAAAGGACAAACAAAACAAAACCCATACAAAAGCTAGAACACAGAAGATGACTACCATCATGCCCAGGCTAACAGCTATGAAGGGTAGTCACACTGGGGACAAGGGGAGCAAATACATCAGCTACACCCCTCACACAGTGAAACATCTGCTTCAGCACTGGTCCTACACATTCTCCTGAGAGAACTGTGACTGCCTAATCTCTTAAATAAACAATCTTGGATGCTTCTTTAATAGAGACAATTTTCTGTTATTTGCATGTTTTTCATGTTTTACAGTTCCCATTTCAGTCCTCACAGTTCATAGCAGCAAATGCCTTTCTACACTTGCCTGCTCAACATCACCTTGCCTTCCAGCCAAGGCAGAGAAAGAGGAGCCTTTTCTCCTTCTCTCCTCACTGTGAACAGACATATAGTGTGTCTGTTCACAGTGAGGAGAGAAGAAGAAAAAGCATAAGGCCACAATATTCAGGAGCATC
This sequence comes from Irena cyanogastra, assembly GCA_013397155.1. Taxonomy (NCBI): domain Eukaryota; kingdom Metazoa; phylum Chordata; class Aves; order Passeriformes; family Irenidae; genus Irena; species Irena cyanogastra. Next base: position 609,647 of record VWZV01007759.1, read on the forward strand.
CTCTCACTCTGAATATCCTGTAGGATACACCCCCAGTACTTCTTGGAAGTCAAGAATAAGATGTCCAAATGGAAGAAATCCATTCAAACCAATCACCCACTATGAGCAGCCTAAAATGCCAAAGTCTTCTTAAATTAGCAGGGACTTCCTCAATCAGACAACATTGTGCAGCCAATAATCATCCACAAATCTTCAGTGCTTCAAATATTTCTATGTGTAAGTACACACCTCCACACAGCCCCTCCTTGATGTGTATATTTGAACACAAGTATCACTTCTTTTATACTCCTGACTGAACAGTAGGTAAGATAACAAGCATAACTAGGTGCAGCAAAGCTTTTTGTCTCTTTTTCTGAAGCAGTAAGGGATTTGCCTACACCAATAACTGCCATGTTAGGAGATGACAAGTGTTCACAGTTGTGCTGCATTCTACAACATTTTTTGAAGAGCTAAATATAAATTATTATTTCTAATAATACGCCTTCCTTTTTCAAGTTTGATATTGTGGTTAGATAACAGCAAAGTCATTTAAGGAAATCTTTTACAATTATAAATATTGTCATTATTGTGTACGTGTACTTTATATTAATTATGTAAATATATTCTAAGACTTAGTTTAGGCTTAAAATGAAACAGAAGCATCTGTTGAAAAATGCCATAACCCTGTGGCAGCTGCTATTAAACCATTAACAGTATCAGGTTTCATTTAAACCAGATTTACCATTTTCTGTAACAGCCCGTGGGAAAGCTAAAAACATTAGGCACAAATTACTGACAAAAGAGATCCTTAATCAAGCCATACATTTCATTTGGCTAGCTGGGTGCTAGATAGTAACCTCTGTGCTACAAATTAAAGGTGATAGTTATAAGGCTGTGATCAAAGACAGTTACCTGCAATATCAAACAATCCCAAAGCATTTGCAGATGAAATCACTGCTATATCACAGCCCCCTTTTCAGCTTCTCTCTTGCTTCCCAGGCTGACTCTTTTCTTAGGAATAATTCAATAATATATGCTCTTCTGATAGCTTACATATAAACAGACAGTGGTCAAGCAGCTGGTATAAGGGTAATCACTGTCACTATTAAAATTTTATTTCTTTGTTTCTGGTTCACAGTTATTGTTCATTTGCTGTAAGCTTTTATCGTAAACCTAAACTGCAGACACACTCTTTGGGACAGGAAGCACCTGATTGTTTGCACCTACAGGAGCTGGGTGTTTAAACCACGCCACAATGGAAACATATCAGAAAACATAAGCAAGGGCTTTATAATAAATCCATCTGCTACAGGGTCTGAGGTAGTAAAGACTATAGGGAGTCCTTAAGCAGGAACACTGGGTGCCTGACACAGATAGGACAGTGTCACACAGCTTACACAGTCAAATAAAATATACATGACAAATAAGAAATTTCTTTCTTTCGAATCCATACAAAAATCCCAGCCAAGCTTCTACCTGTTACTCTACAGTAACAGCATTCATGCAAGTGCCTTTGGGTCCACACTAAACCTTTTCCCATTGCCACAACAAACATACTCTCTTTCACAGCTCACTGTCCCACACCCACAGAGTCAGAAAGCCCTGGGAGAGAGGAGAGAGACTGGTCCTGTGTCACCTGCCCTTCATTAGCCTCCTTCTCAGCTGTGAGCCTGAGTTGGGATTTGGGACATGGCCAGCAGAGCCCCTAGGCATGGAGGCACAAAGGCATTTGGGCAGATAGCTCAGATTGAAGTCCATGGACCTTGAATGCCTCTGTGCCTCTGTGGGTTTGAACTGTTGTGCTCAGGTACAGAGCAGGGAACAGCTCAGGTAAGTGGAGGAGGAGGACGGGGATCAGTAACTTCCCTCCTTCAAGAGACTCAGAGCAGTGCCTGGAATAGACAAGGCACAGGCAGCTCAAAGCTGAGTTTGTTCTGATGGATTTTTTTGTTTCTGAAGAAAAAAAATAAAATCAGCAGTTATATTTTCCCTGCTGGTGACAACCTCATTTGAGGCACTATCTGGTAAATTAATCCACAAGCCTGCACCAACACTGTTGACATTCAAAGAGCATATACTACCTAAGGACATCTTCCTGGGTTTTGAGGGGTCTACTCTCCAACACCTTACCTCAATGTTTCTCCTTGCTCAGGTCAAATTTCCACTGAGGCCTGTGAGGTATAGAGAGTTTTACAATGCTATGAAAGCATTGAGCACCCCCTTTTTACTGGTGTAATTTCTTCTGCACAGAGGGATGCAGCAGAGAATAAATAATGCTTGTGTGTGCCTGCACAGGCACAAGTAATACTTCTTAGTCTGCAGTTAACAGTGTTGCATTTAATTGAATTAAATCATAATGAACTAAAATTATCTCCTGTCACTATTTCTGAATTCAACTGTTTTATATCAGTTTTATTGTAATATATCTTACTTCCCCATATGCCACCGTAGTTTCACTCTATAGAGAGAATGAATTCTATTTGAATATTTCAACAAACATATCCAGTGTGAGCTTTTTGGGGTTTTTGTCTGACTTACTACTGGGATTTAACCTTGTCAGAGAAGAAATAAACTTTTTTTCTTTTTTGCTCTGCACCTTCAAACACTTTCAATTTAGGAAAAAAATGGACAAAAGTCACACTACCTAATTCATATCACACAAAAATGTGACCAGTAAAACTCAAATAGATTAAGGCAAATTAAAATATGCAAAGGCAATTCAACATTTACTTGTTATAGAGAAGAATCTTGAAAAATGCCATATAAACTAACAGCCCATTTCTGATTATGAAAACAGCAGCACATGAATGTCACTGGCGTAAAACACAGGTGGAAAACCTTTTAAATAGGAAACAGTTCCCATCATTAACAAATAAAAATTACTTTACTATGAATGAATAGTGCTGGAGATGAGGCTGCTATTGCCCAACTAAAGGACAGCTTTCACAACCAGATTTCAAGCTCTCCCTGTTTATGTGCAAGGCCAGCATATGGGCAGGGAGAAGGACATTCTTAGGATGTGTTTGTGTAACTCTGAAATTTATAAAAGACCAGAGGGGAGGAAATAGAAACCTGGAATGAAGTAAAAATAAAATATCATGTTATTAGGGTTTTTCCAAAAGTCCCTATCTATCACCAGAATGTTCTGGAATAGCTGAAAACTTATTTCCCCAGCTTTCCACCACTGCTTGTCTTCGAACAGGTATCTGAATACAAAATAACACACAAATCAGAGGAGGACCATACAGAGACGTATCATTAATTTCCCCACAATTACTTTTTTTTTTCCCTGTTCTCTAGGAGAATAGGCCTGTCAAGCCTGGAACAGGTAAAATGACTCCCTGACTCCTCTCCCTGCAGCTTGCAGGTCTCCCTAGGCCTTTAAGCAGTACCACCACCTTTCCTGGCACATAGCCTCCCTGAGAGCAGTAGACTATGGACCAGAAGCTGTTGGGCCACAGCACACAAGCTCAGGCACGTGATCTTGAGGAGCACAGGACAGCAGTATTTGTAAGCAGGTAATTTATCCACTGCTTTCAGTGGTGGCAGAGAGCAGGATTCCTCCTGGCATGCTGTGCCAAATCACTCCAGTGTCTTCCCAGAGCCACGCTGAGTGCCCCACTGCAAATACCTGCCCTGTCCCATGCTACCGGAGCAGTGACAATTCTCCATTGCCTGCGTCCCCTCTAGGAGTGATAACTCAGCCCATAGTTAACTCCAGCAGCATCCCATGCACAAGTACCTTACACCAGAGGACCAGAATCTGGCCTTTTATCCTCCCTAATATAGACGAATAATGTTTGCATTCTGTGAGCTTTGGCCTCTGCATCTGTTGCTAATTGTCCTGGCACATCTGCTGCTAATTCTTTCCTGCTCTTGGACCAGCAGGGAGTAGTAATGTATGGTACATCCAGCTCCTGCCTCCCCGAGCACTTCTGGTGATATACTGGCCTGGGTGGATTCTGACCTCATCTTGTGAGGGAGAAACTGTCTTTGTGAGAGGAACACAGGAGCCCCAGTTCATTCTCCTGACACTCCCATTTCACTTATTTATCCCTGAGACTGATTTCAGCACGGTCAGAGCATGAGTTTTCCAGGATAACATGGACTACAGACACGATGCAGCAAAGTTTATTTCTTTTGTGTCAAGAGGACACGTACTTTGCCCAGAAACCACTTGGAGCCAAGGAGTCTCATGAAGACGTGGCTCGTTCGGCATGCAGGGCTGAGTCACGCAGCAGTGCCGCTGTGCTGCCCCGGGCTCAAGAGGGGGAGCAGGCAGCTTTCCTTTCTTTCTTGGCCCAGCAGCTGCTCCATCTCATGTCTCTTCCCTGATGCTCTTCTGGATTCCTCATCACACCTCAGGTAGCAATCTGTTCAACCATAGGCTTCACTCCAGCCAGGGATGCAGCAGCACTCGCTTCGCAAGGGAAGCAGTGACAATCCAGACTTCATGCTCCGTCAGCATTTCCCGGATAGTCCGGACTTGGTTGGGCTCTGCTCTCTTTCCACAAGAGAAGAGAAGGACCAAACTCTGAGAACAAAATAATTTTTCCTTGTGTGCTCTGCTTAAAATTTGCATGATTAATCAGGATCATATTTTGTTCTTTGGTTGCATTCTCATTGGTTACTCTTCCCATTTCTGTAGTACAGCCTTGCAACTACCCTGCTCATCCTGAGCCCATAGATAATTATTTAAAATGTGAAATGCTTTAAAACCAGGTATGTTAAGGCAAAAAAATAAAAGCATTTTCTGAGGGTGTTTTGCTGGCTCCCATGACTTGCAAATCTGGACTAAAACACAGTTTAGGTCTCTTTTCACAGTTCCAGATTGTCTGCTCTGGTGAGTCATGGAGATGCTTTTTGTCCAATTACAGAATTTTTTTGTTGGGGCTGGCAATAATTTTGTTCTTGGTGTTCTCTGTTGTTTGGGATTCACTTGGAGCTAAGGATACAGGCAGAGGTTGCATTCTGCCTTTCTCTGGTTTGCCCTGGATAATGTATGACTTTTTTACAACTATTGTATCCTATGGCTCACGTCAAGCTCTCTTATAGATATAATTTCCAATTAAGTGGGGAATAAACCATGGAGTGGCCCAAAATAAAATGCTGTCCCCAGACACTTTTGATGTTTAACATATGACTGCTAGATTTACAAAAGCAGGCTACATACTTTCCTCTAGTCAGATATGATGCATTTTAACATATGTCACATTTCTGAGGTTTTTGGGCAGCATGCATTGCTTTAAGGTGGTCCAGCATACATACTGCATTCCAGCAGGTGTTCCCAAGAAAAACCTCCACTGGAGCACAATGACCAGACAACATGTGAAAAGTAACTCCAATTAATCACCAAAAAACAAAACCTGGGATAAGTAATAACCTTTTAGATATGTAAATAAATTGCACAGTGCTAAATAAAGTCAACACAACAGACAGCTTTGTAAGAATTGCTCTGAGAATATGCATTTTGAGGAGTTGTTGCAGAGATATCTAGCAAAAGGCAAAGACCAGACGCCCAAACAAACTCAGATAAACAAAATAAAAGCAGTGAAAAGTATGAGTTCCTTCTGTGTGAAAAAAAAAATCAGAACTGCAGTCTTCAAATAAATGCAAGCATCTGTATAAGCTTAGTTCTTGAATTTACCAAAAGGTTCACGTAGCACCTTTTCATCGCAACTACAAATAATTGCATCCACAGAAAATTTAAGTGGCTCTCATTTTGAAAGTCCTCTGGCACTGCCAAGCACTATCTTTTTTCTTATTGTATCAAACTCTTATGTTATGTCCTATAAAGTGTCCTAGAGCTAGATGTTCTTCACTTATTCCAGCTTTTCACTCAAGAATAAAATAAACCAGGAGGGGAGGAGGAAGGGGGAGAGTGAATTTAGTGGTCTACTTTTCCTAATGATACCTTGTTTTGTAATTATTAAAAGCATCACAGCCCTTAGACAGCTGCTGACACACAGAAAATAATGTCCTTGAAACTGTTTGTTTCATCATATTTTAAGAATTAATACCTAAGGTCATGTTAATCAGTTTCTGATATATGTAGTTTTCAAAATGCACTTCAGGGAAGAAAATGCTGGAAATGACTAATAACAACAAAGATATGAACTTTATTCGTTACATATCTAACTCCAAATATGAACATTATCAAAGAACTTTGCCATCTGAAGTATTTAGGAAGGCTTAAATAAATAATAAATCCCTCATTGAGAGAAATAGAACATCCTCTTGTTCCAAGCAAAAGAGTTCAAATTTATTAATTTTGTAGCTATATTTTAAAATGAGTGTCAGCCCCTGCTAGATGACTGCATGATAAGTGTCCTGAAACTTCAGGAAAAGGCACTAAATTTTTCACAGCATTTGTGTTTCATTTTCAGTATAATAAAAATATGGTGCCCTTTTAATAATGAATAATAGATCTCCTGGTATGATTTACATGAGTGGATTAAATGTCATGTTTGAAAAGTTGCTGTTTTATTCATATTGAATTTCCCTCAAGTAAAACAAAATGGTACCCAGCTACTGTTATAATATTGCTAGTACCTTGCCACGCTGATACATAAATATTAACCAGTTGATATACTCTTTAAAAACCCTCAGTTCTGTGAACTGTTCTGTCAGCAATGGTACCTTTTCATGGATATGAACAGATTCAGTACTATCCCAAGTTCCAGGTACGCTGGGGAAAACATGCAGCACCAGTGCTTACACACTTGTGGAGCTCACACCTCTCTTGCTGAAGTGCAAGTTTTGAAAGGCTCTCATAGAATAAGGATTGATGACAAATAGATGCAGTGAGACAAGGGTTAAAAACCAGTTTGGGGAGCTCAGCCTTGACACAATTGTCCCTGTTTCTGTTCAGCAGTGCTGGACTGACTTCCCAGGTGACTGGACAGCGTAATGAATGTTTTTTAAATGTCACTTGCAGGCAGCATCATTGGCTTGTAGTGCCCTTCGCAATAGCTGAAAATTTCCTATCTGAACTTCCAATTCTGAATAAAAACTCCTCTTAATAGGCAATATTTTTTTCTAAAGAAGTGTTTCAGAAATTGCAAATACTTGAAATAGGAACATATTCCTTAAAGGTTCCTACCCTGTAGGCAAAGTTGGCAATCTTCAACAAAATATTTTGGTCCTGAACTGAAATTATATCTGAAAATAGTTTTTTAAAAGAAGAGAAGTATTTTTACCATACTCCAACTTTTATTCCATTGAAGCCAATAAATATTTTGATTCTGAAAAGTGAAGATTTGTTCTTATTGTTGTCATTTTTTCATACAACTATTTTAATGTCTACTGAACTTAAGAAAAGCCAGCCAGGAAAACAAACAAACAACAAAAAAAAATCCAATCACTTTCTTTTTCTTAGTGAAATTAAACTTTTGCATACTGCAACTCATTTGTGTTCTTCAAGTCATCATTAAGTTGAAAAATGTAATCTGGATTTGCTAACACTGGGATATAATCCTGTCAAGTAAAATACTGTTTTAAATACACCATGATAAAAAAAAATTGCTGACTGCTTAGGTCTTATCTATAGTAGGATCTTAGCCACCATGAGCTAGCAATAAGGAAGTTATACTTGTAAAATCCTTGTTCTGGTGTAAAGATGATGCAGCCACATCTGTACAGGTGCTGCCAAGGACAACCTAGCTGCATACCTGCCTTACTCTATGCACAATAAGCATCTCATCTCCTTTCCTACCCTCTCCTTTCTCAACTTTCATTCCAGACCTGAGAAAAACCTGGCAGTTCAAAAATATATTGGAATTTTTGGAACAAAGCCTCTTCACCACCAGTTGACCTATACGGCAATTTTTAAATCTCAAATTCATATCGAGTTTGTCTTATAATGTAGGTGAAACTTCAGAATAGCTCTCACTTTGCCTAAACCATACAGACTTAATCTAGCAAAGCCTAGAGCCCACTTGCATAAGCTAAATACATCAAAATATCCTAGAAATGCTGAGTCTAAAACAAGTCCCCTTCAGATCATGCAGTTTGTTGCTATTCGTAAAATTGTAAAATGTCATTTGAAGCAGCAATCATGTTTTACCACAATCCAAAGCATTCACACATGTTTCTTTCAGCATAATTTAAGAAAAATAAATTACTTGTGTGACTGTCTGGCCTTACTGAAGGATAAATAAAATTCAACTGGAGCTATCAGGAACCTCTGTCTAGTATGTAGTGAGAGGTTAGTGGGGGAGCTAGGTTGACAAACTAAAAAGGAGGACAATGAAGAAGTGGAAAGAGGGGAAGCTGGCAAGCTGGAGCAAAGAACATTGATTAATGAACAAAAAACATTTTTGAAAGGTCGGGTGTGCAAGTCAGACTAGCCCTGAGGCAGATCTAACTTACATGACCAGCACTTTCTGTACGCAGCAGGTAACCCACGCTGACACCAACTTTGCCGACATGACAGGGTTATTATTTTTGGAAGGATGTAGTGTTCTGGAACAATTTCTCTAATATATTAGTTAAAATTAGGCTTTCCTTCAATATCAAGCATGCATGTCTTCATTTTCACCATGTTTACGCTGAACTCCTATTATTATTCTGGCCAGTGGAAACAAAAGCATATTCTTCATTTGTGAGCACTTCTATTTCTTACACCATAATATATCCCAGAGCAGCAGTGCCGTGTGTAAGATTCTGTTCAAACTCAGATGCTCACATGGAGCTCACTACTAGGACCTCACTACTTACCCTAAAATCTGAAGTCTAAAATTTGCCTCATATCTCAGCACACACCCTAAGGGTTTCTTTTCAAACGTACCTTAAAGCTGTGAAGCACTACCAAGGTGGAAGAGCAGAAAGGTAGAGTCATCCAAGGTACAACACACCTTGTGTCTCCAAAATGAGCTGGTGGAGAGGGTTCTCTAAAATTATGGCTTTTGCTGTTCATCACTCAATAATGAAGATAGGGAATTACCAGAAGGTCATTGAATCCAGCTCCTCCTGTTCCTGCATTATAAGGGAACTTGCCCAATTCCTGCATCCCAGTTCACCAGATTAAAAATGAAGTTTGGTGAATATGCTAATTAAATGTCCCCTGTGAAGCTCCAAGAGGACTTTGAAGCAAACCTGAAAGTGTAAAACCTCCAAAGACCTAGGAGAAATGTGATGCTGAAAGTAAGAAGCAGGACATGCTGGAGTCATTCAGTCCTAGTGCCCAGTCTTCTTCTTCCAAGACAATACTTCAAAGCAAGTAACCTGGATGGGTGCATCCTGCCTAGGAGAGAATCACAGCTCAGTGATTTCTCTGACAAATGCCTGGATTTGTTTTAACATCATGTGAAAGTCCCATTCAGTTTCCCTCTCGATACAGGCAATTCTTTTTGCACCAATAGCTGTGGTGCAATTTACAGACTCTGTTCATTATCCATTACAATTGATAAACAATTAAAAAGCAGAAAATGTGACTTAGCAGCACTTTATCTATAATAAACATAACATCAGAAATGATCTATCTGCGAGTAATTGAAGGCATCAGTGCCACACATAAAAGTTACTTTATCTGAAAGCTCTTCAGGATAGGGGCTGTCTGTCTGCTCTGCATCTACACAAAACAGAACACGTGGAGGAGGAAATCTACCATTCAGGTCATACCACAAAATAAATGACTGAACACGGAAAAGGCTCCTCACTCTACCAGTGCCTCACAACATGCACCAAAAAAAAAAAAAAAAGACACACTGAGAGAGATGAAGATTGTTTTTCAAACTGTAAAGAAGCTTTCATGTGCCAGAGAGTTTATCTGAGACCAGTGTTCCAACCAGCACTAGGAATTAGCTACAACAGTGAGCAACTGACACACAACAATCCTGCCATGCACAGCATGCTTAGGCAGGAAAATATGTGTGCCTCAGTCGCAAAAGACAGAATAGAGCCTCAAGTGTTTGGGCTCCTTCCAAAATAATCCAAACGCTGCTTTTTTGGCAAATGGGGGTCAATGGAGCTAAAAACTCACAGAAGGATTTGGGCATTCATGTGTTTATATACACCCACTCATTCATTTATTATTCTAAAGCTACTTTACAGAAATCAAATTACATAGCTGACAAGCTGCATAGATAAGAGAGAATAAAAGTAAAATTTAAAATTAGCTGACAACACTATATGATGTAGTGTATGTTTGGCACCTTTAAATTGAGTAATGAGGGTTAACCTAGGGGGAAAAAAATTGCACCTTCCTAAATTGCACCTTAAATTATTAAATAAATTATTAACATGATGGAATGCATTAAATATATAAGCCTAAAGGAGAAAGGGCAGATGTGTTTTAACTTTCAAAGCAAAGACAGCATATTTATGAAGTGTTGCTTACTGTCTGGATACTTTGTCCAAAGTAGATTTCAGTGTTGTAGAAGTTCCCACCATGACTAACAGGCCGCGTCGTCCCCACCTGAGGCTGCTTCTCCAGTTCAGGCCACTCCACCAAGGCACCGCCCAAGCGGCTGAGAACAGAAACTTTGAGAGTGTAGAGGCCTTTAGGGACCTTATCTTTGACTCCCCTCAGGCATCTGAGGTGAATTTCTAGTGGCTGTGGCATCTTGGAGCATTCAGCCTAGGGAGAAGGCTCGGAGTTACTGATCTGGGCTGGGCTCACTTTAACCATACAATTAGCAAGGACAAATTTCTTCCAGAAAATAACTACTGAAAAGCAGACAACACGCTTCTTGTTCAACCTGCAATTACCTACTGCTTACCAAGGATCTGCAATTAGGGAGGTCAAAAGTCATAGAGATGACTGATAAAAGAAAAAACAATATAAATAGTACTAATAAAATGTTCAGCATCCTTGGCGGGAAGGTGGAGCTGGTGAAGTATGACACCAGAAGACACTACCCTACAATAATGAGGCAAAATTAACTGGAAAACAATACCTTCAAAAATACAGCACACTTTTCAAGACAGGCACAATATACGATGCGATGAGCAGGCTGCAGGCACAGGATGAAAGATGGGGCAGGCCATGTTTTTATACTAATTATTAGCCTTGCCAAAGCTATTAGTGCTGTGTAACATGCAGACTATCCTTTCACCTTCTGATTATCATAATCAGATTCTCTTAAAAATAGTAATCAAAGTGCAACATGTGTAGAGTTTAATAAAAACTCCCTACAGGCACCTTTATTCCAAGTCCAGACAAAAGAAAACATCTGCTGCTTGCTGTTGACAAGATGTTGTCTGAGTTTCAGAACATTTAGTATGGAATAAATGCTGTGTACCAGAAATGCTTTTCTGGTGCTTTCCTCGTATGCTGAGCTTCCCAGTGCGGAGGTTTGCAGAGGGGAACAGGCACAATGGCATGATCTCTACCCAACTCTGCCTCAATAATGGCGTAGGATCTATCCCACTGCACCAGAAGATACTTTGGTGCTTCCCAAGTGCAATCTGCAGGGTCAGGTGCACAATGGGGAGTCCCAGATAGGGACTCTACAGTGTTGATTCAAACGGATAAAACTGTTTCTGTGATAATTAATTATATAGCGCTTAAAATCAGCATTGTTGTTTCTCTTTTCCGCAAGAAATCGATTTCTTGCATTATTTTGAGAAAAGACTAGTGCTGGGTCTTCTTTTGATGCAACTGGATATCAGAACCCATGCCACACTTAGGAATCACATGGCTACCTTGACTACTAGGTTTAGTGGTCTCACAGTTTAAGCCTACAGTAGCTAATAATCTCTTCTTTAATCCTGTCTTGGATTTATTTTGGAAGAGATAGCATATTTCCATATAGATAGAAAGCTTCTGGAATTAAATTAAGCAGTTAAATAAACAGTTGAATTTGTTAAACTTCTTTTGTTTCTCAACACAAACCATACTTAACAACTAATCTGAATGACAATTATTTTCAGCTTAATTAGAAAATCTTAATTAACAATGAAGATTTAACCTTAATATTTTTGGTTTCTGAATCATATATAAAAAAATTAACATTATATGAATAAATAAGACAATCTTTTTAAACCTCAAGGCAGGATTACTGATGCAGGCAGCCTTCGTTATTAAACACATTCTAAATTAAACGCCTCTATGAATTTTATACTGAAATACATTGTGATAGTTTTGCATGCCAAATGTGACATTTTGTATTTTAGATTCATCTTCTGTAGTAACTTTGGAAATGTCATACAAACAAAGATTTTGTCATTTACCAATGGAATTACTATGCATGGCCGGTTAGCCATCTCTTTTCTGGCTCTTCTGGTTGTTTCAAGTCAGCAAGCCATAAAAAATCTTTATCTCTCTGAAACACAGCAATTTGGAAGATAATCGAATAGTGACTGGGGGGCAGAAACGCCAGTCTGAGGAATTATACCACAATCTCTCTTGCATTTACAACCTTCCTCAAAGCGAGTGTCAGTCGAGTAGGAAAAGGAGATAGAAGATTCATCATATTTCAAGCCTGTCTCATTTGCATGGTGGCATAGCTGTCTCATCTCCTGCTGAAAGACTTTGCTTGGCCAGCGCTGACAAACTGTTTTGAAGAACTCTTGCCATACCCAAATGATTCATCATTAATAGCTTTAGACATTCTCTTTAAGCACATGGTTACTTTTGCTGGAAAGCATATTTTGAAACCTGCTAAATTCTATCCTCTTAAACTATGAAAAGAGAAAAAACAAAACAAAACAAAACAAAAAGATAATAATGGAATGCAATTGATTTAGCAGTTCATATCAGGGAAAAGAACACTCATACAGAATCTCACCTTCCCATAAGATCCTGCTGCTCCATTTAATCCAGTATTCACATCTGTAAGGTTACCAAAGCTGGCTACTATTTCTTCTTCAATTCCACTCTGCTCTGTTTTCAGTAGCTGACTTTGCACTCTGCAGAGGTTAGAATGGAACAAAGAATGGAAAAGAAATTAACTACAGTATACATACATAAATTTCTGTGCATACACAGAAAGCACTTGCTGTTGGAAATACAAGTTTGCTGTTTTTCTTGAACATACCATAAGACTTGCAGGGCACCCAGGAGAAACAAGAGTGTGCTAGAGCAGAGAAATATCTAGGTTTCAAAAAGCAGCAAAAAACAAAAACAAAAACAAACAAACAAAACAAAACAAAACAAAAAAAACACACACAAAAAACCCAAACCAAAACAAAACAAAAAAAACCACAAGACCAGTACTTGTCAGTCTGTGCCACAGGTTGACATCCAGCTTTCACTGCCTGTCTGTAATCAGCTCTGTCTGGCATTGGGACTCGGGATCCAGGTTAAGTACATTTCAGTAGCAAGCCATTGCCTCTCTCACCACTTCAACAACTGGCTGACAGCTTCAATAAACTTGGACAGGTTTTTGGAAAACATTGATTCTTTGGGGCCTAGGTTGCTCTAAACCAATTAAAAAATTAATTCTGTTTAAAAAAAACTTTTTTGTCCTTTTTTTCCCAAAAAAGTCTTGTAATTTTATATGTATATCTTACATAATTTATAAATCTTCAGAATATATGCAGGACAAGAGCTATATATACACAAATTATATACATGCACATACACAAACTTTCAGGTGTATGTGAACCACAGAAGCTTCCTTGTTATTCACATGTTAACTTCTTTTGTATTTAAAGTGATTTGGGGGGTAATTTATATAAACTCAAAGTTGTTGGATTTTTGTTTTTGAAGAAAAGTCATTATAACAACACAGAATATCAGCAAATAGTGCAAGAATAGCCCAACACTGGATAACCCAATGCTGCCCTTCTTAGTGCACAGGATACACAAAAGGCACAGTACCCTATGGAGAAAACCTCATTCCTAGAACACAGCAGGAGCAAATGCAAAACTAAGTCATTTACAATGAGCACTATAAAGCTGCATGCTTTGGCAATCCCATCCCATCTTTCAACAGACACAGAGCCATGACTAATTCCTCTGTTCCCAAGTGTCATCAGCATCTAAATATTATTGACCCTAAGTAAAAACATCTGCAGCCATCTCTGCTGGCTTCGAAACACGTCAGCTCTTGTTTCCACAACTTGCTTTAGGAGGCCAGGGAGGGTCAGTCAGTCACACCAGTGCTGGTGATATTCCAGCCACACTTGCAGGTGGAGCCAGGGCAGGCACAGACAAAGACATGGTGACTCTCAGAAGGTGGAGGCTGAACAGGCTATTCATGCTGGAGGTCAAGGGAGCTCCCTGCAGCTCCCTGAGAGGAGCCACATGAAGCCAAGGAAAAAACACTGCATCAGGTGCACTTGCAATGCAGGATTGACTGGGATGTCTACAGCACAGGCATCAGAGAATAGGGAATAGGCTGTCTTAAGTTCCCAAGCAATGCACTTAGATAAGCCTTCACCCACAAAAGAAAATTCGGTATTTTCTGACTTGCTTTTGAAAAATTCAGTACCAGTGCTATCCTTTTTCCTTCTTTTCCTCCTTTGCATGCGAGGCAATCATATGAGATGTCTCCACATTTGTAAAGATTAACATGGTTCTTCATTAAGAAAATTACAGTCATGCTAAACATCCTAGACTCTACATCCTAGACTCTACATACTACTTAGGTAACATATGGTTCAAATTCCCCTCTTCTGAAACAGATGCTCCTGCCTCCAAGATTGTAGGACAAGTCAGTTTCCGCTCAGACCCTGCCTATTTCTTTTCTTTCGAATATGTACATATTTACATCAGTAAAATTACCACTGCTAAACTGTTTTCCAGATTCCTCTATAGTAGAATTGTATCACATAAATTCTTAAGCAATTACTGAATTAGTTGGAAGATCTGTGTGGATGCTAGTAGCAATGAAGTACATGGAAATTTTGCCCAAGCCAGGAGTGATGAGAAATAAGAACAAGATTCAACTGCTAAGAATACATGAGGCACAGGGTCAACCATCTTTGAAGTTTTATCCCTGAGCTTTAATCATATCCACTTAGGTCCAGCTGTCCTAAACAGAACTATAACAAAAGATGATTCTTGAATGGCTCTATCTAATCCACAGATCTGAAACATCTGAGAAGTTAAAGCATTCTCAAGGAGAGAAGTTGTCTGGAACTTTGTACTTAGCTCCTCATGATGGAAATTATTTCACTTAATTTGGTTAGAGTTGCATTGACACAGGGGTTCATTAGGACGCCCATTTGCTTGCAATTCAATTTAAAATTAAATACACTTTGTTGTTGATTTTATTACTTTTAAACTACTGTATCTATTGCCTTTATTAGCTGCTAATACACAATTATGAAGGTAAACAGTTTTCATTACTGAACATCAAACATTTAAATAACCACATTTGATCTCCTTCCTAGCTGCACCATTTTTCTCCTTTCTCTGGGTATTAGACTGAAGACAATAATTTACTCAATGAAGTTAGGCCTCTCTTGTGCTCAGCAGCATGCTCATCAGCTGTCACAGCAGAACATGGCTTCCTTTGCTCTATTCATGAGGGTTATTTATTTCATCAGTTCATTTCCTTACAGGTAATTTGACGTATGTATTTTTCTGAAGTCATTGATCCCAAAAACTTTGCTCCAATTCCTGTTTTTTTTCACTCTCTAAGACTAATTCAGAGGCAAGGATAAAGGATGCTGGGAGAAGCCATTTGGTCACCTTTTGAAGTGCACTGTGTGTAGCACTTAAAAACTACAGTCCAAGCTGGGGATCTGAAAACAGAGGTAATCCAAAACAGAGACCTCTTTCAAATGCACAGGCTTAATTTTTCTGGTCCTGAGGTCCTTTATTTGGGAGAAGTTCCATTCATTAATATCTGTAAAGAACTGAATGATCTTTAGAAGGAAAGTACACTAGATGGAATTACAAAGTAGCCTTTATCTGACATACCTTTGAAAGAGTTCATGAATCCTGGCTCTCCACTTTTGTTTCTCGTGGTGAGAAGCTCCCTTGTGCTTTGAGTCCCACATGCCAAGAAGAAAAAGAAAAATCAGAATTTATTTCCAAGTTTACAGAAAAAAACCACAGAAATAAAAGCTATAAATGTGCAATTTTCCAAATGTTTGCCTTAGGTCTTCTGGTTGAAGCTTTTCAGAAGCAATGAGGAACTTTAGCCACCATTACTTTATTACATTTTTTCCCCTAACTTTTTTTTTCCTGTGTGTTTTCTCATGTTTACTGCATTATTTCCAAGAGAAACTGGGCTCTCATCTTGTTTTAAAAGTTTTTTGGTTCAATGTATATTTGTACACAGTAGTGTCCTACAGTCCTTATTATTACAAAACCTAGTCAGACAGTCTATGTACATTTATATGCAGAGCCTACATACATTCATGTATGTGCAAATGTGTTTGCACACACACACAGAGAGCAAAACAGTACACAAAGCAGCTAGGCATAGACCAGAGAACACACATCTTAAAGCCTTGCTTTAAATCTGCTCCAAATCCTGAAGTCTTTCTTGCCTCGCCACAAATGTTTTTAAATGTTTGGTGAGAAGGACTGGCATTTTCGGAGGTTAGAGTGTGTGGGAGCCTAACTCACATGGGCAGTCCTCTCCCCCAGCAGTTCTGCAGCTCTCCAGCATGAAGCTGGAGGGAATGAAGCTATTTTTCTCTTGCACAGCAAGCTGAAAAAGTCTTTCCATCTAGAAGCTAGAATCAGCATCTATTAGGCTGGGTTCACTGTGCAAAAACTCATAACAATAAGTGCTGAGGGCTGTACACTCATGAAAACAAAATTCTTCCCCGTGACCTGCACTGTTCAGAGCTCTGGCTGAATATTCAAGGGTATTTCTCATGTCTGGATCTTCTACTGTTGTCCCTGAGACCAACACAAAATGTGAATACAACACTACCAATACAGAGGAAGGCATCCTACTGTGTACCCTAGACTGTCATCTAAACAGTGTGAAACTATGGTACACTTCTACTCCCATCAAGCCTCAAAGGCAAAAAGTCATTTTGGTAGGGAGACAATGCAACTGTCAGTGGAGAAAAACTCCCCATTGGGGCTCCATATCTGGCTGTTAAAGTCTCTCCTTTCTTCCAAATAGCTTAATTTTTTGACAAATTTCTGGCTGTTTTCAAGGAAGCTTGGATATGTCTGTTGAAGACTAAGGCAAAGCATCCTACTTATTTCCAAAATGAAAATTGTCAGAGCATAAAAACAGACAAAAACAACAAAAGCTTGTGCATGTAGCTTTTAACATAACTTTTTTAACCCTGTAAAACTAAACCAGAGACAACATGGATGCCTTAAAGAATGGTGTGATTTGTTGGCAGTTCCAACAGCTATCCTCAGATGGATGCAATAAATCCTCCAAGTCAAGCATCACATACAAACAAGTACAAAGGTGGCATGACTGAACTAGCACAAAATGAGACCTTCCAGTTTTCCATACTGCAATTGTGTCATGGGCAATGCTTCCTTCACCACTGCCCCTCCACTGGTGACAACCAAGCCTTCCTGCTCCTGGACAGGTTCTGGTTAAAATTTACTAGAACTCTCTAGTGCAGGACCCGTTTCTCTCACATCCCTACTGGCACTGATTTTCTTTTGCCAGGCTGGTAAATCACCATCTATGCCACTTCCCCAGGAAGGGCTGGGAGCTGGCTCTGCTCTGGAGTTCTGCTCCAGCAGATCTGGTAGCTGTCTGGTTAGGGCTGTCAGAGCCACCTCGCAACACTTCTCGCAGTCCTACGGGCTGCAGTCATCAGGGAACATGGCAAGAGGTTTCAAGTTTTGGGCAGAGGCAGCTAAAGTTCAGAAAGTTGGAGTAGTGTTTGGTTCACATTTTTTCTCCTGGACGTAGCCTTTTGAGATGTCTGTGAAAGCTATTTCTGAGGTTAGCACTTAGATTAAGAAATAAGATGAAATAGTAAACTCACTTCATGTAAAATATCAAGTAGCATAATGTTGTAACAACATTCGGACATTATCACTCCAGGTTTACACTGAGCCAGTAGTAAGGAAGTTTTCTTTAAAAAATTTATTTTATTACCAGACTCCCACAGCTGTCCAATCCGCTTGTTTATCTTCTTAATCTTAATTAAATAATGAATATTCAAAAGAAAATATGAATCAGGCTTCTCTGTATGAACTGCACTATTTTCCATCTCTGCCTCTGAAGTGGCAGTGGGAATATGATTTAAAACTATTTCTTCTGGAACCTAGTAAAATATTTGTCACAGTGTGTCATGATAATTTTTAAAAAGCTCTATCATCTACCTAATAAATTTGTTAAGTTTATTCAAATCTTATTGAAGAGGAAAAGTGCAATGAGTCATGGTTAATATTTCTTTACCTATACTAAGAAAAAAAATATATCAGAAATTCAGTGCTCAAGGTCCTATTCAGAAAACCTCTATGAGTCTGTAATACATCTTCTACATGATTAAAAAAACAGGAAACTTGCTTTAAAATGAATTATTCACCACCTTGAATAAATTTCCATCTTTCCTACTTGCAAAACCCCAAAGTCAGTTATGTAAATTTTAACCTACACTAATTACCTCAGGGGTGTGCAAGCTAAAGGAAAGTAGATGCAGTAGAAAAAAAAAATCCCAGACATTTCCATCACCAGGAAGCAATTTAATAGAGGAAAAAATGTGTAAGCTTTCAAAAACAGAGCAGCCCACATGTATTCTTTTTTTCAAATGTGGAATGGACATTTCTGCAATATCCCTGGAATCAGAGCTTTACTGGAATAAACCAAGTGCTCTTTCTCAATGGCGTGTACCATGGCACTTGTTTCTCATCATGACACCAGCATTGTCTAGACTGTGACAACGACCCATTGTTGACAACGGGTGTTCCCAACGGGAAGGCATGAAATGTGGTTTAGCTTCAAGTCCGTATAGACATAGCGGGTCCCTGCAGAAAATGAGCGGCTAAAATCTGTGAACCGCTGGTCTGGGAGGTACTGGGAAAAGCGGAGAGTTGTTTGCAGGCAGAAAGGCTCAACCACAGCACCACTTTGTCCTACTCCCCATCCTGATACCAGGCTCTGCTGTAGCGGTGAGCCAGCTCCTTCACACGTCTTTCCCAGTTTCTTCATCGGCTATCTTGAGGTCTAATTACACAAATGGCCTATCTACTGATTTCAGAGCATGTTGTCAAGACCAGGGCTTGAAAAGGTCTTTCAGTCTGGGCTCAGCCTAGACACACACAATGGTGTACATTGTTTCTACAAAGACAAGAACCTGACTCAACATTACTAATCACTGCTGACTGGTTATTTTCAGCATCAAACTACTTCACAAATGGCAGGATCTGGTTGTCTAGTACTTTTCAAAAAATTAGAAAAATTAAACAAAACCCCATCCAAACATATCCTTTCCTCTTGAAAGCAAGCCCATAAAATTCAGCAAAGCTTTGAAGTAAAATCGATTTGGATTTTATTGCTCAGCAAAAATGGAGCATTTAGGGAAAACATCTACACACACACACCCCTTTTTGGTCAGTCCTAGTCTATTATAGCCTTCTGCTGAGGAGCTCTCCCCATTGCAATTTAAAACAGCTAGTGGAGCTGGCCTTTCACCACTGGCCTTGGTGAAAATCCTACTCCACACAAGGAGTGCTGTAGGGGGTCCACCTTCCTGCATGTCTTCCTCACTAGGTCAGGGTGCAGCAAAGGCAGCATGAAGACACAACCTGTGGGGTCTCCAGCAGCCTCCTACTGCCCACAGCGATCCTACATGCAGAGCTGGTGCTTCCTCTTGGCTCCACTCCTTTAAATATCATGTTGGTACATCACAGTGCAGGTAGTGCTGTCTTTTTTTAGGTTTAAACAGATACCCAGTTTAAATCTTGTACTTAGAATTTCTGTCTCTGCATCCTAAAATGTTTTTCAGTGATGGAAATCCTGCCCACTCTATTTTTACAGATGGGAGAAGGGAGAGCTCACTGAACAAAATGTCAGCAGGGCTAGAGACAAAACCCAGATCCCTAGTCCCACTGGTTCCACCCAGCTCTCCTTGTTCACAGTCTGGCTGCTGTGTGGAGATTAATTCCCCGTGACTTCAATATCTAATGTACTATACACCACAAAACGAGTTAAAAAATGAAGAAACTTTTGAGATTAACAAAAAAAATATTGCAAGAAAAGTTAACATTCTTTTCAGGCAAATTGAAATTCTGAGAGGCTTATCTGCTCCATGTTAACTGTAGAGAGAGATCACAGGGAAGAGAGGCATGGAGAGGTAAGTTACATGGAGTATCCCTCATTGGAAGCAAAGACTTAAGGAGCTGGGTAAGACCAGCTCTGAAAATTGCACTACCCATTACCTGTTGGAATTTGTGTGACCTTGCCAAGGAGATGGCCACAAACCAGAAAATAAAGTTGTGCCAAACACTGGAGACATGGTAGTATTATTGATGGCGCACTCTGCCAAAAAATGCACCACAAACTCTTAGATGTTTTTTTCAAAGAGAAAGAGAAAAGGCAACAAAGGAAATCCTCCCTGACTTTCTTTCAAATAGAAAATTAATTTACTGTTCACAGGAATCAAATTTAAAACTTAGACAATTGAGTGTTTTTTAACAGAACTCAAACTCTCTTTTAAAACTGATACTGCAGAACACAAAGTGAGATTTACTGTAGTTGTTCTACAGCCTTATTACACTGAGTGATACAGATACATTTAGTGACAATATTATAGGCTGATCATTTTGATAAATCTGTAAAGTACTGCATTATCTCTAACAATGCAGTGAAGACTGAGCTACCAGTCAACAGAGGAAAGTAGTATTCTTCTATAAAGGTGAATGCTTTCCTAAGAGTATATATCAAAGACACTCATTTTAAACAGATATGGAAACTAGATCCAGCAGCAAAGTAGGCATGACAAACAAGGACCTGAATTTCCTCAAAACTCAGAGATGTTTTCAGTCAGGATTTTGATTCAAGATGATAGGCCTAACAAATTAAAAGAACTTGAATCACTTTGCTTAAGATACATTGAGAAAACTCCGGAGGAATGACTGCTGCAGAACTACTCAACTTCTGCAAAACAAAGATTTTGTCCCCCCAGCCTCATTCTTCTCATTTCTGTCTTGCTGTTCACAGAGAGATCAGCTGTAGTTTCTTCAGAACCACCAGGTTTTTCTTCAGATGCTTCCTACTTCACAGTTGAGAAGATGTAGCTTCAAGGTCATAAACCTTTGTATCCTCACCAAAATCTATAGAGTGTTGTAAGTGAATGCAAGGCTGTTTATGAGAACATCTGACTACCATAGCCGAGCACTGAAAATGTGTAATGCTGAAATGTCTTTTGCCACTGATTAAGAGACTTTATGCAGAAACATCTTAGCCTGTCAAAGTTTCACAAGTTCAGATGTCTCCAGATTAGCCTAGAAATCACCAGCTACTAAGATTCAGACACATTAGCCTAAACAGTAAGATATAACAGTATATGCTACCAAGATATGATGGAAGAAACTAACTACATTTTATTAGGGAATGCATTCCCTCCAGTATAAGGCCACATAGCATGAGCGATGCCAGTGAAAACCAAATAGAAGGAATTATGCCAATCTATAGATTTAAAATAAATAGTTTAAATTAACAATGAAAAAATGCTCATAAGCCATGTAATGAACTTCAGCATTTTACAGACTTTTTTTACTTTTTGGATACTGACAGCAAATCGGGACACGACTGAAGGGAAACTGAAAGGAAATACCAATCGGAAACACTGAAATTTCTTTTTGTGGCTTTCCCCCATTCTTCTTCAATTTAAAAATGTTTGCCAATTTCGGCACAGAATGTTTTTATTATTTGTAAAGCCTTTTCAAAGTCCGTCATGAAACTTTACTCCTTTAATCCTCTTACTCTTCCACAAAGCAGGTATCTAATTTTAGGTTTGTTTTGAAGATAGGGAAAACTTGAGTCATGGCAACAAATTTGCTTGTTACAGCTGCTCAAAAAATCATGTTTAGGCCAGAGGTTACAATCTATTTCATCTTTCTGAGTCCCTGTTCTTTTTTCTGAGTAAAGCAGAAGAATGTCAGTAAAGCATTGCCTCACAAATCTGCCTCCATTATAATTGTAATCAAAGAGTATAGACTTTATCCAATAATTCCCATTTGTACTCCCTTTCACATCAATCTTCCGTTTCTAGTGTGCAGACACATTTGAACACTTTATAATTGGGAGAGACATTCACTTAAAATTTGTATATGAAAATTACAGAGATGGAAAAAACACTTTAAGTACAGTTTACTGTATGATTGTCTTAAATATAACAGTGGCAATAACGAGTTGCCATGCCTAATGACTTTTTTCTGTAAAGAACAGACCTTCTCCTGCAAGCCCACATCCTGCTCCAAGTCTCTGCTGAAAGGAAATTGTTTCACATGTTCAGCTGAGATCTTTCTCTGATTTGAATGCTGATCTGAGCAACTGTAAAATAACATCATATTGGGCTGACGTGTCTTTGAGTGAACATGTTGACTTTATTATATATTCTCATCATAACCACCTAGTCCTGAAAACTGCATCTTGTCTAAGGATCTGGTACAGTAATGAGAGAAACCAACTGTGCTAACAGGTTGCCAGCAGGCTGAACAACAGTGATGATTTTCCAGCTTTGTACTAAATAAATAAGCAGGCATGTAATGCAACTGGACTCTGTTTCACAGTATTTTAACATCTCTCAACTACAGACTACTGGTTATACTTCCCACTAACAAACTGATGTGAACTCCAAAGCCCTTAAAAAGTCAGGTTACACATGAAAAACCCAATACACCTCAAGAGCAGGAGGTTGGACTAGACAGGCTCCAGAGGTCTGGCTCTCCTCCACTTGAATTAATCTGTTCTATGAAGTAAAGGTCAGATGTGCCATACAGCACAGATTCCACTCAACAAATTCAGCTCTACTGTAAGACTACAGAAGCAAAACTTTCCACCATATAGAGCAATTCCTTTATCTGGCTCAAAATCCATGTGGTCTATTAGTGCTGCTAAGGAGTACCCCTGTCATAAAAGCTAACCAAACGTAGAATTAGCTACACCTGTGACTACAGTTTGGCTCCAAATGTATTTAAAATTCAAATAAAACAACCCTGGGGAAAAATCATTCTGGAGAATACATGAACAATTAAAAATTTGGATTTATTGTACTTATTTTTTGCAGGTTTGTGCCTCTATTCATCAGTAATGCTGACACTTTCCTTACAGTCCTCATCTGAGTTTTGCTTCTTTTAACAGGTGGTCAGTACTTGATGAAGTCTCTTAAACTTCATCAGGAATTGGCAATTACTAATTATCATTGAAGAATCTTTCCAATTGCCTCTGTTCATTGAACCATAGAAATGGACTTCCTTACTGGAGTTTATAGTGGGATAATGAGCCAGAGAGCTGACCAGTCAGATTACCTTAAGCAGCAGCAAATGCAGTATCATCATTTACAGCAGCTGTAGGAATCATTGTTCCAGCTCAATAGAATATCAAGAATTACTTCAGTTCTTTAATTGTCCTTCTGATCTTAAATTGTGAAAGAACACAGTAAAAGCTAAGTGAATTCATTTTTAGTAAAAAGCATAGGGAATATGGAAGATTTTCATTGCTTCCATTTAAATATTTACTTAAATGAAACTCATATAATTCCTGGACAAAGCAATCAAAAAAAGTATCACAATTTAAAAGAGCAGCTACAGCCATACTGGGTGTATTGTAACAGACTATTTACAAACATATAGAATATCTTTTCCACAATTTTGCTTATGTTTATATTAATTCCCATGCTCCCTCTTCAATCCCGCCCCCACCCCGCTCCTTTAAAAAAAGAAAAAAAAAGTATCTGAGTGCCCAGAAGCGATAAGGTAGAAACCTTAGAAATTTGGAAGGTTCCCAGTCTTCCAACTGAGGACACAGGAGCAAGCCTAATAGAATAAAGATATTTAAAAATCTCAGTCTGCCAACCTACAGGGTGGAGAAGTCCCCTAGCTACATATATGGCTTCTACATCAGAGTATGGGTCTGCTCAGTGGGTGCTGACACACATCTGAGGGCCACGGACTCTCACTGAGTAGGAAATCAGAAGTCCAAGGGATAGAAGCACAATATCCTAACCATTGAGGAGTTCACCTTTTGATTTTTGCCCCCAAACATAGATTTCTGTGATTTTTTTTCACAAGTGCAAGAGCAGGCTACCTGGTAAAACTATAATGAATTCAATGAGTTCAGCCTAATGATGGATTTCAAAAGAAAATTATGTGCTAAAGAAGATAGCCATAATTCCTACTATATCATGCAAATGAAATGGAAACCATTTCCATGCTTATGGAACCATTTCCATAATAACCATTATACTAACTGACTGTAGAAATATAATGTCAAATAATGTGTGTAGCATATAGGTAGCTTGCCTAAAATGAAGTCACTCACTTTTAAGACACAGTGAAAATTAAACATTTTTAGTCTTTGTATTCTTGACCTATAATTATCAGAAAAGAGAAAACAAAGCAAGGAAAAAATCCCCACCCCAATTCATTTACACATGGCCCTCATTTAAAGTCTTGGTAAATGTCAAAAAGTAAATTTCTGCTGACAAAAAGTCACCTTCAGCTCTATATTGCTTGTAGGTGAGTATATTCCCACAAGGGTTATACTCAGAATGGACTGTACAAAGCTTAGTAGGCTAAAACTGTGATGAGGGGAGGTCTGCAGGTACCATCAGGATATAAACAACCTTTCAGGTCCCTTCCAACCCAAACCATTCTGTGATATGACTCTATGACAGTATTATCCAGCGGGGTAGAACATGCAAGCAAATGTGCGCGGGTGTTTTATCTGATGTTTATCAGACTGAGGTCTGATCCCACTGGTTAAATCCATGATTGGAGAGTACATTTACATTGTACATACTACCAAATTTTATCCATGTTCTATCCACTATTAATGAAAGGAAAACTGATCTCTCCATCATCATATAAATTGATCTCTCTGACTTGGCAAGGAGTCAGAGCAGTGATGATAATGACCCTGTAATAGTATTAGGTCTAATACCCTGAGGCATTAACCTTTGTTTAACCAAAAGGTAAATCTTTTGATGAAAGACAACATTTTATTACTATCCACCTGCAACAAATAGCTCCTTTCTTACTACTATAACTCAGCTGCTGGTATCAAAGAGCAAAACTTGCACTTTACATTCAGAGGCTCTTGAGTGATTCACATTGAAGTCATGGATCAAAACTGATTATATTGTGATGATGATCAAGTCCTGCAAGGTGCTATGCCCTGCACAGAGGGGCAGATGTAGCAGCTGAAACTGGTAGAGAGAGGTTTTTGTGAACAAATTAACCCTGGTAAAGAATACTAACCAAGTTACAGGAGGAGGGTGGGCAAACAGGAAAGATGTTCTTCGCTTGTGGGGCAGTACTGATCCTTTCAGTCACTCCATGATTAATTTTTTTCTGAGAGAACATACATAAAACTGAATAGTCACTTTTATTGTCTCAGTTCAGAAACAGCTAAAAATTCTAGAGTTGGTACTTTTCCATGGCATTTAAATTAGTGTATAGCAAGATTATGTTGCCAAAAGCCCACCAAGTGCAATCTCACTCCAATCACCACTGGTTTTTTCCATCTTCAGCAGTTTGTCATGTTTTGAGAGCAAAAGTTTGTCATCTTTAAGCAAACACAGTAAGTCAGCATTATTTCAGGTATTTCCTTGCATATTTCTCTGCCCTGTAAGATCAAGTTCCACCCATAAGCATGTGCCCCTGCATTGTTTCATGACAAATGGTTTTCTGTGGCGCTCTGAATATCCAGCCTTGGTTGTACCTCCTCAGTTTCTACCACAACACAGTCTCAAGTTTTGATTTTCTTGCAACAGAGTTTACTTTTCCTTATTGAAAGCAAATGTCATTGGGGCCTTTGAAATCCTTGTGTCTACATGACAGGTCACACAAAACAGTACTGCTTTCCAAATTTAATATTCTTTAATATATTTGTTAACAGAACATTGACATCTGCTTAATGCTTTCTTTACAAGAATCTATCAGATCTCCCCTTATGCATTTCTTGCCAACCTCAGCTCTCTGTTTTTGCATTTACAAAACAGGACATGAAGTAAGAAACAACACTTAAAGTTCCAGAGCTAAAATCTAACATAAACACTTTTTCAAAAAAAAAATTATTTTGAAAAATGCATCTGCCCTTTCAAAAGCTTTGAATGATGGTCATCTCACGCACTGAGCTGCTGTTTAAACAAAAGCCACGCATTTTTTGTAATGCTAGAAAGCAGAGAAAAACAACAAACTAAGGGATAGATAGTTGATACATAGCTAGCCTTTTCATGCCAACACTTCCAGCAATGCTCCAGAGTGAATCAGGTGCCTCATTGGAGAGAATTTTTGGCAGCCTAAAAACAAACAGCAGCAACTCAAGTGTGTTTCTGAACCTCACTTATAAAAACAGTCTCACGTACTGTAAAATCTCACCTGGTATTTTTTAACCCTTGGGTTCTCATGTTTTTTTTTTTTCATTTAGTCAAAACAAAGGAATGTGAGGGAAATGTCTGTTAGACTCCTTTACTCAGCCCAAGGGTTAATTACTCAGTTTTGTAGACATTTGAAAATATTATGCTACCTCTAATGGCAAAATTGATAGAAGCTTGTTTCAGGCTCACTTTATGTCATTATGGCAGATTAAATTAACTAATCATAAATTATGCTGGCTAAAGTACATCTGCTACTCACTAAACCTGCAGAGAGAAGGGAAGGGTTTTTCTACTGAATGAGAAGTAAATTCCATGCACAAAATTAAAGACTTTTACAAACCAATAAACATACGTTCAAGCAACAAAAGCTGGAAGTATCCCAAAGTCAGCAGCAACAGATTCCAAGGACCGTGGCAGCAGCCTAACAATGAACCTGTAGCTGTTGTGGAAAAGCATCAACACTGCAATGCTGCAGGGGTATGTCCATGGATCAAAGAGTAAGGATGTCCATTAAAGAATAAAGAAGATCAATTAAACAAGAATTAGCATGCTCACATTACTGCTAGAGGTCTTGGAACACCAATACGACTGTAGCGGGTTGACTGTGGCTGGATGCCAGGTACTCACCAAAGCCCTCTGTCACTCCCCTCTGCAGAAGGAGAAGGGAGGGAAAACATAATGAAGGGTTCATGAAGGCTGAGATAAGGGCTGGGAGAGGTTGCTCACTAGAGATCATCACTGGCAAAACAGGTTAGAATTAGAAATGTTAATTGAATTTATTACTAACAAAATCAGGGCAGGATAGTGAGAAAAAAAATAAGGCCTTAAAAACACCTTCCTTCTAGCCCTCCCTCCTTCCCAGCTCTACCTCCCCTCCCACAGCAGCCCAGGAAGACTGGGAATGGGGGTTTCTGTCAGACCATCACAGGTTGTTCCTGCCACTACTCAGAGAGAGGAGTGCCTCCCCTGCTCCAGCTTGGAGTCCCTCCCATGGGAGACAGTTCTCCATGAGCTTCTTCAGCATGAGTCCATCCCATGGCAACAGTTCTCCACAAACTGTTCTGGTGTCGCTCTTTCACACAAGTGGTCCTTCAAGGACAAGCTGCTCCAGTGTGAGTCCCCCACATGATCACAAGTCCTACCAGGAAACCTGCTCCAGCATACGTTCCTCTCCACGGGTCTGCAAGTCCCACCAGGACCACATCCCAGCATGGGCCTCCCACACCACAGTCAGAAGACAGGAGAGGATCATAGTCTCCTCTCAGGCATCCATCTGCTCTGGTGTGGACTCCTC
This sequence comes from Irena cyanogastra, assembly GCA_013397155.1. Lineage (NCBI taxonomy): Eukaryota > Metazoa > Chordata > Aves > Passeriformes > Irenidae > Irena > Irena cyanogastra. The sequence continues at coordinate 637,296 of VWZV01007759.1, forward strand.
CGTGGGCTGCAGGTAGATTTCTCTATCCCCACGGACCTCCATGGGCTGCAGGGGCACAGCTGCTTCACCATGGTCTGCACCACGGGCTGCAGGGGAATCTCTGTTCCACCACGAGGAGCCATCTCCTCCCCTTCCTTCTCCAGTGACCTTGGCTGATGTCTGCAGGGCTGCTCCTCTCAGATATTCTCACTCTGCTTTTTTCTGGTCAGCCCCCACTACCAAAACCTATCCACACAAACCCAATACAATCACATGATGTTTGCAGCGTCTATTTCCAATGTCTCTTTCCAATAGCTCTTCTATTTTCTGTTGAAAGGGAATGAATAGACCATTTCTGTAGTCTTTTAAGGAAGGGATGAATGTACAGATCACTGATCTAGAAGACAATACAGATTTTACAGGGATCCTCTTCTTACTCTCCCTATTGCAGAATGCAGATGTAACAGCTAATACCATGTCAGTGGGCCTAAATTCCTCAACAGGGCATGAAAAACTGGAGTTAGAGATGTGTGAGAGAAATGGACAGAAAACACAGGCAGTCAAGACCTCTTTGTTGCAAAGTAAAGAATGAGTCCCTCTCTGAAAACTCAGGGCAGACCAGCTCAATCACACTAAATGAGGATTTCCTTTCTTTTGGACTACTATAAGGAAGAAAAGCACTATCGTATTGTATCACATTTAAATTCACATATGCAGCTGTCAGTTAAAAAGCAGAATGTAGTTTTGGGGTAACCAGACAGATTGCTTCTGTCTAGGAAACAAACTCTGCTGAACATCTCCAAAAAGCTTCTAAGTAAGATGACCAGCCATGTGACCATGTTTAGAAGGAGGGTAAACAAAGTTTGATGCATCTGTTGCATTCCTTCAAGCGTCACAGAGCCTCATGAAGCTTTGGGGGCACCTGAATAGCCCAAACATAGTTAAAGTCTAAGTCCTCAACACATTATAACCTTCTGGAAAGGTGCAGCACTTTCTGTTCACTAATTCCCAGGTTCATTCTCCATCAATCCCTTGAGGCAGATGAGGTTCTTAGTACGATCTCAGTCCTTTGCCCTCATAGTTCCCTTCCATTTCACATTCTCTGAACAGTATTACCCATACCTCCTTCCATGCATGATGCATACAGCTATAAAAAAGTCACAAGGAATGAAATATAGCCACAGGATTTAGAGGAAAGCAGTAAGAAAGAGAATTGTGTCCCTCACCATCATGTAGAAGGCAATGATAAGGTTTAGTCCTGCAGTGGAAAAAAAAAAAAATCTAAAACTTCCCCTGAAAATAAAAGCTTAGATCACCATCAGTCACTGGATAACCTATTTTAAGCCCATCAGAGCCAGTGCGCTGTTCTCATGTTGCTAATTAAAAATGATAGATTCATCAATTAATCTCTCTTCCTGTCCTCTAGTCTTAGTATGAGATTTTTCAAAGGGACAAATGGTCATTAGATGCCCACAAGTATCATTTCAGCCCTGCAAACTTGTGCCTTTGTCAACATGAACCAGAACCTGTCTCTTTATGCTATAAATGACAAAAAGAAAACCTTAGAAAGCTTTGCCACTCTGACAAACATAACAGACTTATAATGGGGAAATAATCTTATCCCCTGTACAATGAACATTGCTACATAAATCCTCCCCGGGCTCCAATCCGAACTTGCTCACTGATGAACAAGCCTCTGTTAAATGTGGCAGAGAGAGATGTCCTAGACTTAGTCTCTTGATTGAAACTCAATTGCAATATTACTACATAGCAGTCAGAGATCCTCCACTAATTAAGAAAGAAACCATGAAGGCAATCTATTTTTATTCACATTGAAATGGAGACAAAGATAAAGGTCCTGCTGTTAGCTTAGCGAAGTGCCAGTAACATAAAGCATACCAATGACAATGGTTATCCTTTCCTCTTTCAATATCACTATCGCCAGGCAGAGAAATAGAATTGGGGTGTACAAGGTTAACAAGCCAGCATCATGTTATGAAGCAAGTGATAAAATTGTCTTATAGTTCTTAACTCTGACCTGTTCCAGTGAAGAGCTGCCAAGCAGAATTATGTCATCCTGAACATCTCTCTCAAACTGTTCGATATATGAAGGAATCTCTTCATCTTCAAGCTCCCTGTGAAGGTCACATGCCTTACTGGAGCTGACAGGTATTACAGCGTCCGGAAAATCCTCACTGACGGCATGGGCTGCTTGAAACAAAAGTGACAGACTATCTCTCAGCAAATGGAAGTTCATTCACTGGTTACTACTTTCTCAGTTAATGTGTTTGGCCCACCAACACTTCAAGTATGAAACAGCATCAGTAACACAACTGACAGGTGCCAAGTGCCAGTACCAGGAAAACTGTCCTCAAGTGCAACATCTGAATTCAGGTACAAATTTAGCATGTACAGCTTGTTCCTTAGGTACTTTTTCAATGGCATGATCTACATTTCCACTGGCACTTGCTTGCCTGTTAATCTTAAAGGGACTGGGTTTTGGAACAACTTCAGCATTCCTTCCTGAGGAAGAGGAGTAATAACTGCAATTGGATGGGAGTTCCAGGTGAAGCTACGTCAAGAATGTCATCTTCTTTTCAACCCGCCCCAAATGATTAGATTCCTTCCCCTAGGTGTACGTGTGCAGCTCCTGCCTAATTAATTGGGTCCCACCCACAGCATTCCCCTGATTTCACTGCAGTGACATATAAGAACTGAAGAGTTCATGCACCACATAAATAAAAACAAATCCCATTCATAAAGTCAGCCTTAAAGAGAAACTTTGTCTTTTTTCAGTTTAATTGATGGTGCTATGTTCAAAAAAAATTAGATCTTCTCATTGATAACAGCTACAGTACTAATACTAGTTTGGATCATAAATAATGACAACTATTTTTGCTCGTGTTGCCACATTAGGGTCACTGAAAAATAATAGATATCAGATTGCCCACATCTATATGTCTTGCTTCATATTTCTGTGTGTAAGCTTTTATAGTTCTCTGTGCCTATCTCTCAGAGAGATTGCCATATCTAGTTATTTGCTTCTCTCTGTCCATCCTACAACATGAAAGCAGTTAAAAGAGAGACTTTTTCCCTCAATCTCCTTTGAAGTCTTTCATACTCTAATGAAGACCAGAAAAGGAAAGATAAAACTAAGGCTATTAACATTTCCAGTTTTGCTCACTGCTCATTGTTTAATGACTTTAATTGTTAAGCCTCCCGAGTACTTAAATCACCTCAGTGCCACCAACACACAGGAAGTAGGGTGGGTTTTCTACTTAATTACAACAGGATACAATTCAAAATCTTGTTGGGGGAAATGTACAGTAGATATAAACAACTCAAACCATTACCTTAGGGTACACATCTCTTCATGTAGCACTTTACAAACCTAATGAAAAGTGATTTGACCTACAACTATTAACTGCAAAAACAAAACAATATTTACATTTAAATTTACTGTAACATTAAGGGTTTGGCTAGGAGAGAGAAAACCCAGGAAGCACAGGAAAAAGAAACATTGCCAAAAGCAGAAGATGGAGCATTGCTTGCTCCCCTTGATGCTGTGTTGTACACAACGGGCCATATGCTCAGCCGGTACAAGTCAGCTGCTTTGCCGCTTTCACAGGAGCACCGCGAGCTTACATCCTGGCAAGTCAGTAGATTCCTGTCTCAGGGTAGAACAATAGTCAAAAAGGGAATAAAGACATTTGGTTCAGAAAGAAAAACATTAAGCAATTCACCAAAATATACTTTTTCTTTTTTGTGTTTCTTATTTTTGTGAGGAATCATATCAAGTGAACTCAATTTTGGTGGAAGACAGAGCATTAACTATTATAAGTTTAGCATTAGACTCATTAGCATAAGTTTTGTCAAAAAAGAGGAAAAGGAGAAGGAGCATTTTCTAAAGCCTTTTCAAGAGAAGCAACTCTGAAAAATAGAGTGATAAATTGCAATTTAGCTTTGAAAAATATTTGATTAAAAGATACATATGCTCATTTAAGCACAGATATATATGTTCATTTGCCTGCATTGGAAACAAGGAGAGAACAGGGTCAGTTCAGCTGATCTACTCCTTCCACAGTGTCTTTGCAAAGAAGTTCTCAAACTTGGTCAGCATCAGGTTGGTCCTGGCTTGAACTGATCCACAGGTTGGAGGATTGAGGTGATGTCCCAGAACAATACTTGACCAAAGGAAACGCAACCAAATCCTTACTGTACAAAAGTAGCCAGTCTTAAAAATTCTACTACTTTGTACACAGAGGATAAAATGGCTGAAAATTCATTAATAGATTGATAAACTAATTAAAAACTTGCTGCTTGAAGTTGTTAGCATGGGCATCAAAAGTTTTCATAGCTTTGGATGTACCTAACCCTGTAAGTCATGCTTTCCTTGTAGCTTAAATCTCCTCAGCACAGGCTGTATTTGCAGATGTTGGGCTGTAATTAAAACAATCTCTCCGGTATTAGCTTGACTGCTTGTGACTTCATTCACTTCTGTATTTGTCCATCAGACAGCAGCAGTTTATATATTGAGATGATAATTTAAAGGGTATATTTAGCAGCAGACTACACCTCAGGATGGGTTTGATGCACAAAGCTGCAACAAACTCCATAAGGAAAAATGATTTTGGCTACCTAGTCTAGAAAACCATGCACAAATTGTATCTAAAAAAGTTCAGTGCTGAAGGCTCGTGCACCAGTTTCAGCCAACTAAAATTCTGCAAAACTTGGCACTTCAATTTTTTGGTTCTTGCCAAAGAACAATATAATAGAAATTACTTTTTATGGCATTCGTGTATCATCATTTAAAATGTTCATGGTTCACAACTGTATACTGACAAAAATGCAAGGTAAAAATATGTAGTCTATATCTTTAAAAACAAACAAGCAATGTTACCTTTTAAGTTGCCTGATAATATGAAATAACACAGTTATTGATTAATAACTCACAAGAGTGACCAACAGGTTACTCAGCGACAAAATGCTTTAAATATACAATTTTATAGATTCTTAGCCACATTCCTTCCTTTCCTTTGGGGATCATCTATTAATTAGGACTGTATGACTACGCGATTTTTCAGCTCAGTGGCCAAATGAAGAAACAAAGCAGTTCTGTAAGAGTGGAACCAAATGAATCCTAGTTTTCTGTGGTTTTTCTGATGCTAATAAGGGTCAAACTCCCATATTAGCTTTTCCCCCGGTGGAGACATTAATAATGCTTGTCTGCTCTGCTCAGCTGCCCACTTCCATAAAACTGGTAGGGAAGTCATACCTGTGAGACTTGCTCCCTGTTAAAAAACAAGGGTTGGAAGCAACCAACTAGTTCAAATACTGGGAGAGAAAAACACAGGCAGAAATAAATACACCCTGATATATGCACAGAGGTGGAAACTGCACAAGCTTCACGTCCCCAGGAAAATCTCTCTTTTCTGGATTTGCTTCACCCAAGCAAAGAAAAGCAATAAATTCAGCTAAAACAGCGTGCAGCTTCAGCCACAAGACTAGCTCTGATACCCATCATGGAACTTTTAGGAAATAAAAGCACCGAGGCACAGCTTGAGACACACAACAGCAGTGGCCTGCAGTGTGTCTCACATTTGCTGCCCTCACACCTGCACAGGGGCCTCTGATGTGCACACAGAGCGTGAGACACACATGCTGATGTGTTTGCTTGCCCCAGAATTGACATTAACATAGAACAATTGAGATCTTGCTGATAACTTGTTAAAGGTTTTTGCTTAAACTATCTGCATGAATTTAGTTGTGATGGTTGCACTTTTTTCCCCTTGCATCTAAAATGAGATAAAATGGGTTTCAAAGATGTTACTGATATGACCAGTGCCAGTTCAAGAGATTTTGCAACCCTAGGCAAATGAAAACATTTGCCTCTTCTAGAACAAAGTTGCTTATAAACTAAATAGTCATAAAACAAGTTGCAGCTCCTGGAGCTCCTGTGCCATAGGCAATCGCCTGCTCTGTCTCTCTGACAGCGCAGACCCGTGTATCGCTGAAATACAGCAGGAAGCCTCATACAGATACAAAGGACACAAAATACTCTTGCACAAAAGACATCTGCTGAAAAACGAGAGGGTGGATAGGTGAAAATACAAGGGCAGCTCTGAGCTGGGCTTGTACAAACGTCACTTCTCCTTGGATGAACCAGAGGAGAGCAGCAGACATGGGCCTTGTGTAAAGGCTGTGATGGTAAAGGTCTCGTGAATCAACCAGGTTTTAAGGAGTGCCTGTAAAAATAGGTGAAATCAAAGTAAGGTTGTTCGCTTGAGGTGAAGAAATCTCTTCTCATATACTTCGTTGGCTTTACTGTAGATGGAATATCAATTTGTATTTTCTAACAAAGCCACAGAAAACACTTTCATGTGTTAGTGTAAATTCTTGCATAGACAACCTGAAACAGTGTAACGTGACCCATGCATCAGACAAATTGCCTACCCATTTATCAGCTTAAATAAGGATTTTGATTTTTATATTTGAGCACATAAGCAATGATATTTCCAGTCTTCTTTCATAAGCGTGGAATTCAACATGCAGTGAAGCAATCTAGAGAAAGCACGCCACTTAAGTTACAGTTAAAACCACATAAACACGACACAAAACAAAAACATTTGGAGAAAAAGACCTTACAGAATTGCATTAAAATTGTCGTCCCTTTGACTTCTGAGTTCAAGGGGATGGATTACCCTCTCTCCTCCCCACATGCAGACTCAAAAGAGTTTTATTTTTCTTTATGCAATTGACTTTGTTATTTACCTTGGAAGTCCAGCATCTTGTTTTCTTCATCTAGAAGCTTCATCAGTTTAGAGTAAAGGATTTGCTCATCAAATTTCACAGGATCTTAAAAAAACAACAGTGAAACAGCTATAGTTTCTTCCAGTAGCATTTCAGGAAATACTATTTTAAATGAAAAGTAAAGATATAAAAATACAAAAGTTAGGAAGTCCTTTGATGCTTGATGATAGTTTTTACAGTGCTAGTTTCATAGCTCAGAATAAAATTACAGTAACTTGTTTGATGCAAGACAATTCAAAACAAAAAATATAGTCACATATTTTTTAATGGAGGGCAATATTATATGTTAATCTGGACTGAAACTGGTTTATAAATTCTGCTAATAGAATAATTAATTTATATTCAAACTGCCAGATGAATTCTATTTGACTCTCAATGAAAATCAAAAAACCCAATTTATTCTAACGTGGTTTTGGATCTTCACTAGAAATTTTACCTTGCTGTCCATAATACTAACACATTATCTATATGAGTAGTCATTACAACACTCTATGAATTTTGAATTTTGGCTGGTTATTCATTCAAATTTTCAGTAATATCTGCAGATTTTAAAAGGCAGCAAAGGATATGCACACTTACCTTTTTCCATGAGACCTAAAAAAAAAAAAAAAAATTACTTAAAGGTTCTACATTCAAAGAAGAAATGAGCAACTGAGACCATTTTCTCTCCAGATCTCGCAGACCCTGACTTCTCTAAGTAGTCAGTGAAGACAGGCAGATAGAAGACCAAAGAAGTGCATACAAGGCAGGTGGGTTGAAGTACAGCTACACAAGCAAGCTTGGGTTGCTCTTTTTAAGTGCTCAATAGAATCTCAAAGAATAAATTTTTTACCATGAAATGTCAGAGGCAAGTTTTTCAGTTACACTGATCTTTCAAAGAAGGTAGTGGCTTCTGCAAACCTCTTCTCAAAGTATAGAATCTTTTACGTTTCTTTTAGCCTGCAACATTGAAATGTTCCCTTGGCAAGGGGGCAAGCAAATCCATAGTGGGACATTGTTTGCTCTCAGGGCATTATGAACTCATCCAAATTTCCAGAACAAATCTAAATTTATCAAATATAGAAAAGATAATTGCCAATATATTCATTTTCACAGAATAACCCATTAATGAATAGTTTGTGGCTGAAGATTTGCTTTTCACCAGATAATCTCTTTGGGCATTGAGTCTGGCTTCCTAAAGTTCTAAGAAGAGTGTAACTTCAAAGTGTGCTCTGATTTCTTCATGTTTTTCTGGTTTTGACTCTTGCACATGACAAGCTGCTAGCTGGAAAGAGGAGGTATACCAGTCAGGGCATGACCATGCAGGAAGAACCAAGCTTTAGTTCTGTCTCTTTTAAATCCATCCACTACATACAAATGTACTTCCACTAATTTAACACTTCTCCAAGGAAAAAGAAGCCAGACAGCGAGCCTGGTTTGCAAGTATTGACAAATCAGACTGCTTAAGGGAGGAAGGCACCTCTGCAGTCCATCTAGCCCAGTTCCCCCCACCCAAACAGAGCTAAGGTGTCCAGGACTGTGTCCAGTCACCTTTTGAATATCTGCAAGGTGAATGTTTTGCTGTTGGCAGAAGTATTGGTAAATATAGCATTATAACTGCTCTACAGAGGTCCACACAGCCAACCTGAGCTATTTGACTTTTAATAAGCAAGTGTTATCTCAACTTTTGAGTAATGTTTTTGCCAGGGAGAAAAAGGAGGACAGCCAAAAGACAGCTCTTCACACACGGATCTCAGGCTTAGCATGATATGCAATTGGCTAAAACCATCTCTCCACTCCAAAGCCTGTAAGTCAATGGACTAAGAGCCTGTTCCAATTTCTAAAATAAATAAATATATAGAACCTCCACCACACAATACAAAAATCAGCATTTATGGTTAAGTTTATCACTCAGCCTCTTCGACACAGTCAAGAGAACACTTCCTCCCAATAAGAACTGTATTTCTTTGTATCCCTTATGTCACTGCTCTGTCCGTACACGATTTCAGGCATACATGCACAGATACATAAATCTAATCTGCTTTTCATTCTCTGGTTATGAAGCAGATCATGACTCATAAAGCCTTTTCCTAAGATAAATCAAGGCAGGACCAACAGGAAAAAAATCTTTCCTTTAAAAACTCTGAGCCAGAAGTTGACTTCCAAGGTATTACACTGCTATCCTACACAATGAATGGGGAAATAATTGGGATTAGATGTAATTCAACCTTGATCAACCTTGATTTCTTGTTTTTCACTAGAACACAGAAGTTCAGGTTAGTTATATTCAATAGAGCCTGCTTTTTCAGTTACACAAGTTTTTGCCTCAAAAGTTTAAAACCTCCATATGTGCTTGGAGTTTTTCATGACTTTCAGAAGTGAACAACTTTGAGACCCTTTGTGATAGATAAGTTTTTTTAGATCTGACTCCAGCTGTGCACTTAAAGAGCCTCTGCAGTACAAATAAGCACAGGCTCTAGAAAAGCAAAGGGCTAGCAAGGTAACACAGGAGAGTTGGCCCTTGCGTGCTATCGGCTTGTTAGTGCTTAGCAACAGGAGCCGGGCCAAAGCACTCAGTGCACAGGTAAGCACTTCATTACTATGATGATGTTCTTACTTAAGTCCATGCAAATTCAGGCAGGCCCGTTCCCACCCTTATTATCTAAAAGCCATGACAGCAGAGGAGAATTTCCTCTGCTAGACAATACCTCCTGGTTAATCTCTCTCATACCTATGCATAACTTCTGTTCACACCCTCCCACTGGTTGCTATCGCCCACAGAGAGCAAAGCTAAATATCTCGGCTAAACTGGCAAAAAAAGGAAACCAAAAAAGCCTCCCCATGCACTTTTATGCACTCCGGAGTTTCCTTCTGTTAGGTGAACACGCATTCAACTCCGTAATAAAATTGCTCTCTACAGAGGACTTTGGGAGTAGGATTGCAAAAAAGCTAGAGCTTAGTGCTCAGTTCTGGACTAAATTCATTAATTAAAAAGAACATGGTGTAGACAACGCTCTCAGAGCATGCTTCATTTTGCTGCAGTAGCAGAGTGAATACAGAACAGCCTCATTTTTACCTGCCCATTAACTCACTGTCCTTGATCACAGTCTATGTATACTGCCTATAGTGTTCAGAGCAGTTAAGGCTTAGAATTTAAATTGTAAACCTCAATATTTAAATAGAACTGCATATGTGATCTCTGACACCTCATTTTCATGAATGGAAAAGAATATTCTGACACCAAAATTACATACTTAATTCTGCCTCACCTTCCTCACTGACCTCCATCCCACACTGCCTTGGGTTTATTTCCTCACCCATCAATGGGTCAAAGTAATTTCTGCTGTATCCATTTCCTGTGGAAAGCACATGAAGTAAGGGTCAGCGATTATTAGAAGCACATGAACTAAAATGTTAATTTTGAAATCGACACCAGCAAGCAAAGGGGCATTTTTGCTACTTTACAAGCTTAATTTTTTTTAACAAATCCTCTAAGCCTACTGGTACTGCAATTATCATCTTGTGAAAGGTCAGAAAAGGTAATTCTGGAAACAAGTGCACTTTATGTTACTTTTTCTCAGGAACTAATAAAAAAAATTTTCACATTTAGATGGCAGAAAGATAAGAAAAATTTTTACAAATACAGCATCCTCAATATAACCCAAATTATTCTTGAAACACACCGTACAAGTGAATTTTCCATACTGCAAAGGAATTTGTATTTCACAGCTGACCTCTCCAATTTAAACAGTTTTAAATTTCACCACTGAGGTTTCAACGTCTGGTGCATCTTTAATACTGTATTGAACCAGAGAAGTGTTTAATTACAGAGGAGGTACCAGGATACTGCCTCATTAATCTGAACAGCAATTATGTTCAGTTGGACCAGGTAACTAATCCAAGATTTTGATGGGACAAACCCACTCATTTTAGTACTTGGCTATTTTAACAGCTATTTTTATCTACACTTTAGAAAATAAGCAAATTTACCAAAAAATCATTTGTTAGAATTATCATAAAATAATACAGTATCTAGCTGCCTAGAAGAACTCATGGTAAAAGCCAGAAGACTTTTCCTTACACAAGCAGGAAGGGAAGGCTTTTTCCTCAAAATATATATTTTCTTCAGCAAAAGTGCTACACTCTGTTAAAACCATCCACATGTTCACTGGGTTTGCAAACACTGTAAATTGTTATTAAAAATGGGGGAAAAAAGTAAAATAATTAAATCCATAACAAATGTTTTAATTGCTTGAATAGACATGGATGCATATCCTGGAAAATACATAAAAGCTAAATGCATGAGGGGGTTAATTCATCCAAGATACACTACGGTTGTCTACAGTGTATTTGTTTTAGGATCAAAAATAATCCAAGCAGCAGCTCCTTTTCAGAGACTAAATGAAACTTTGATATGAAACTAGGTTTAATTTATATTTCTGGACTGGCACATTTTGACTGTCAGTCTCTGTTCCTTCAATGTAGTAAGTACAAGAACTGAAAATTTGCTTTACCTTGAGGTCTCAATAAAGAAAAAATAAATGAGTTTCATTTTTGTTACTTTATCTGTCAACAACTACTAGGCTGGTATGAATCTTGGCAGTATGTAATCAAAGTCTTATGTACTGCAATAACAGAGCCATTCTACCTTATTCACTGTAATTGTTTTTTCTCTAGCACAAAGCACCATGATGTTATATGAACACCCCTTCACATGTTGGTAAAATAATTCACCTATGTGCTAAAAAGAAAATGATGATGCATTTCTTTATTCAATTACTTCATAGCTGTAAATGTAAATTGCTGGAACGTGTTTTGCACCCATACAAACAATATTCAGCTATGGCATAGGCATTTTGCACAATCTTACTATCACAACAGCCTTTTTTGAATTTTAATATCCCATGCGAGTCTGGTGTGAAACTGAGGAGTAGACCTTTGGGCAACTCTTCTGGACAGAATAATTGGCATTTAGGAGGAAGTGTCATGTTATATTTGAGTCTGCAAGGCATGGAAACCATTATTCAAAAAAAAGAGATACATTAACAAATACCATTAAATAGATTGCTCTCTGGTCCTCTTCAAAAAAAAAGAACAACCTCAACACTTTGAGGAGTATCAGATATTTTGTCCAGGGCTTTGGCTCTGTCAGAACCACACACAGCTGGTGACAGACAGTAATGCAGAAGGAAAAAGAACCACCAGGCTTGATTTCTTCAGAGCAACATACACACTTTAAAACTTATATAAGGAGAACAAGTGGTAAACACCAGAATCACTTCCTCACAGAGATTTTATAGATAACACGCCATTTTAAATTGCAGGACTCCACAGAAAACTTTTACTGAGGCTTTCGGAAGAGCTGAATCACTCAAACCTTAGGTCACTACTTATGGGTGCGGGATGTTGCTGTTTGTGGGTTCCTTGGTCTTTTTTCCCCCTCAGCTCAACACACACCTTGAGAAATGGTGTGACCAGGAGGTCTGGGCCCTGGACAGGTCATAAAATTATTCACGGGCAGTGGGAGTTGCTTTAGTTTTAAAATACAAAATTATCAATTTTAGTCAACATAACACACTGCCCAAGGCATTTTGCTAATAACATTTTGTGAGCATGTGAACAGATTACTAATCATTTCACATTTGCTTTTGGAAACATTTGAAAGTGTATAACGTGCAAATTAACAGTCCACTAAGGAATTCACATCGCTCTGCTTTGTGGTATAAACACAGTAAATGTGAGTACAGAGCTTGCTTGTAGGTATTTTGAACAGCACCATATAGCTTGGTGCTTCCAACAGAGCAAGTTACTTTGATGACCTGCTCCCGAAAAGACCTGGCCAACTTTAGAAACTTGGGCCTTTGCTTTGATCCAGAGGCTCCCTCAAACCCGTTAGCTCAATTTTAAGTCCAGTTCACCCCTCAAAATTGTGTTATTTCATGTGGAAAAGACAATGGATAACCCAGGAAATCAGAATTTAAATGCAAACCCACAAATTATCTATACATTAAAATAAAAATGGAAAGAAGGGTGTTGGCACAACAGTGACCAGATGGGAATTCATACAGTTTAATTAAAGCAAGAGGAGTTGCTAATAAAATTAGCATAATCCTTGGATACAGCCCATGGGACCGTACACGAATTACTAGGACTGGATGAAACTTAAAAGATGGCTTTTAAACTAAGATGTCTGTAGTCAATTATGCCATCTATGTCCTGAGAATACCACACAGGAAAGGCATGACTAAGCTGAATTTCTATGTAGTCCTCTACTCCACAGAGAGATCAGGTAGTCCATATCAATTACACATGAAAGGTATAGCACAGAATTTGGATAACAGGCAATTATTCCATTTATGTTGTATTACTGAACTAGGTTTCTAGTTGAATGAAAGAATAGACAAAACTCTGTTGGATTTGTTAAGTGCCTCCCAATCAAAGCAAAAATTAAGGAATTATCAATAGCCAGATGACTGACTACTAAAAGCTTGAATAAACAATTACTGGTGCGTTTTTTCAGAGTGAAGCTTGATTTTCAGGGTAAAAGAAAAAATTTGGCATAAGCCATCTTTCTTTAGAAGACAGTATGCAGATTGTGGTCTGCAGAAACTTGCATGATAAGTAACAAGTCCCTTTTCAGACAGCAGCATGGCCAACACGTGTCTACCAATGACTTGGGAGAACATTACTGGGCATTACCAGGGCAACTCCCAGAAGCCTTTTGCATCAGATGGAATAAGACAGAGGCATTTTGGAAAGATGACATTCCAGCCTGAGACAGCATTTGGACCCAAAGTGCTTTTGAAACATAGTGATGCGGCTGGGAATGGAAATGAGCAGTCCTCCTTTCCCACACCTGACTTAAAGCATTGATTTCAGCTGCAATTCCTATTAGGGAACAGCATAGCAAATACATTCTCCATTCAACAGAACTGGACTTATTTCCCTGGGGATACTTTTCATTTTACTTAGCAGACAACTCCCTTTGGGCAGCCCAGACTGAAGGCTCTGTGATAACATATTCCCCCCTCCTTTATGAGAGCCAACGCAGTGTCCTGGGGTCAGACTTGAATATCCTCAAAAAAAAAAAAAAAGTGACCACCTCAACTTGGCCAGGAAGAACCAGGACTTGGGATTAGAAGGAAGGGAAAGCAAGGGTCCCACTTCCAGCATTTCCAGTTACTTCACTCACCCTTCCTCAAGTCATGATGGGTTATGTGACTAGCACTCCCACTCAGCTGTTTTCATGATTCAGTACCTACATTGATAAAGTTTGATATCTACGAGTTGCTTATTTGAGCCTTTGATTCTAGTTTGTACCTTAAAAAAAATCCATGAAGAACTCTAAAAAATCATTCAAAAGGATTAAAGAATACGAGAGGAGAAAGAAGTCTTTCACCTTAAAAAGAATCTCACAGAATGCAGAGGCAAAGAAAAATTATCAATGAAAACTGCATAAATAGTAGGAGTTCCTGCACAGTGAAAAACTGAATGGGTTTCCAGTGAGTTTATAAGCTCTTGCTTCATGTAGGCAGTGACTTAAAAGTGAAAAATAATGTAGGAACATTTGAAATTTTCACAACATAAAAATTTGAGTTTTTACTCCATGATTTTGTATTGCTAGAATTACTCATATCCAAATGTTATGAAGATGCTAAAAATAAAACTACAGTCTTGTAGAACACAGTGAATTAATATGTAGTCCAGAAAACAGTGTTTACTTTCCATTCTCATTTTTTCAAGGAAAACAAAGGAACTAACGTTAGTCAGAAGCTATACTTTTAGTTTGCCTTCTTAATTATTATTGCTGACCCAGGATATTGGTCACATTTACCTCGGCTCATGTCCATTTGAGATATACATGTCTAACATTATTTTCTGCATTATATATATAGATAAATATTTTTATGTAGATCTAAAATAAGATTCCTGGGGGTGCAACTTTATTCCAGAGTATCAAATATATGGAAGAGTGGTAGGGATTTTTACACAGAGGTTCTAATTTTCGTTAATAGCAAGCAGTATTCAGTGAAAAATTACATGTTGATGGCACCTTCATACTGAAGAGCATTACACCAGTGACTGGACAGTAGATTTTTATCTTGAAAACACAGCTTGTTAAACACTACCAACACCAGGAGACTTCCCAGTTTAAAAAAAAATATTTCAAAGGTATCACAGGTCATTCTCCTTATCCTCAGCAGACACCATAGGTAATGAGGAAATCAGATAACTGTGTCTCATGTTCCTATTGCAAGCCTTGAATAAACTCACTTGTCAGCTTTGACAGGACACTGGCAAAGGGGCCGTTCCTGAGCCTGAGCAGCGCAGACCATGCTGCACCTGCCCTGACCCCTGAAAAGCACCACATCGCACTCACGGCACCCACAACTTTTTACCCCCAGCTCCAGTCCTGCAAGACTTACCACCTTCTCTGCTGTTTAAGCAAAGGTATAGCACAGAAATTAGTTCTTTTTCCCCTTTTTCTTTTCCTGCAGGCAACAGAGGGCACCGTGCCAAGAGATGCCAGTGTGAGACCCGCTACTTTTCCTGAGGAATGCTGTTGGTTGAGGGCATGAGAAAAAGATTTACTGATGATGATGGAGTTCTTTTAGGAACAGTATTAGATAATGTGGCACACGCCAATGGGGAAAATGGATACTAAGTTCTCCCAGGCTGACAGGCTTTGCTGGTCCCACTCTGTGCCAGTGGGGTAACTTGCCAAATTTTGAGGATCTGACAGCACATTACGAAGCAAACTATTTCCAAGTGAAATAAATTAGCCTTAAAAATATATATTCAGTCACATTCTGAAAAAATCATTCTCCCAATTACAAAATGCATCCATTCTTCACAATTCTTCTCCCCCTACCTTTCACAAATTCAATTCTAGCACATTACTTAGATGAGTGGTGCGGTATCCCTGTTAAAATTGCATGCAATGGATCACGTTTTGCACACTACATTACACCTTGTGCCGTTCTGCTGATTTCAATTGGATTACACATTGTGTAATTCAACGCAAAATTACTTCCAATGACAACCCTTTTATTCCTATGCATACATGGTGATCCATCACGCCCTGCATACCAAGTTTGGCATTTCCATTTCAAAGTCCCTGTTGGAATCAGAAAGCATGGAACCACATACACAGAACTTGAATTATTAGATTTAAACTTTGCTATTGTTTAAGGAAAAAAAAATATACAGTTTTTATTCATATTTCTGCTCCCATCCTTTATGCAAATCGCTTTGTCCAACACAAATCAGCAGTGCTGCAAGCTCCCATTTCCTTCACATGCAGCACAAACATGGATTTACAGCAGATGCCATTTTTTTCACCTGTGTTTGCTCCCTCTCCAATGGGTTCCTATCACTTCTTTGGAATAAAATTAGACCTGGTTCAAAAAGTGTCAGCCTCTAGCTCTCTATAAACAGACTGAACTCAATGCAGTTGCTGATACTTTTAGCAATCTGATATCCCATGTGGCACCTTCACAAAGCTTTTTTGTGTGTGTATTCCTACATTAAGGTCCTTGCCTGGTTACATTCTTGACCAAGGAAGGCTTTATATTGTCCTGACACATTTGAACAACTTTTGTCAGCAAATGCTCCTTAGTAAAGGAGCTCTACTTTAGCTTTTGATAAGGAGCAGAGATGATCTACTTTACAGTGGGATTTTCCCTGTAGGACATGTGCAGCACTGTGTTAGGAACACCCACCCAGCCTAGCTCTGCAGCTCGGAGGTGATGCAGCAGAGACCCACACAGACACTAATTTGCTCCCAGAAGCAGTACAGCCATGCTAATGCCATTCTGTACCTGGGCTAATTAGAAGAATAGTTCCTGGCCTTCAATAGAGAAATCTTTCTTTCCCTCCATTTTTTCTTTCATTTTCTTTCCCCCCTCAGATGTTGTTAATCTCTGTGGGCAAATTTATTGGAGCATGATATGAGATGTTAACAGTGCCTGTTGCAGATAAAATGGTAGAATTAATTAGAGCTTCTTTATTTTAGGAGATAATCTAGTTTTGAAAAAAAGATCTGTGTATTGGGGATAATAGGAAAAAAATGAATACTTGTCATCTGGAGACAACTTTAACTTGAATCATGAATATTTAGGGTCAGACAACCTCAAGCCATTTACAAGTGTACAGCATACAGGAGAACACAACTAGCCTTTCCTTTATCTTCCTTTACAAAAGCCACAGAATATCACAGTCCCCAAAGGTGCCTATGCAGCCAACAGCTACAAGACAGGCCATGAAGGGGGAGAATGCCCAAAAAGCCCCATCCCTGCATTGTGCAGCTCGCATGTGCAGTTGACACCACAGAAAGATCACATTCTAATTCGATCTGACACATATTCTCTCTATATGGTTGGGCTGGAAATTTTACCTATCTTGTGGCGATGTCAGCAGTGCCTTCTCACGGGGCTCTTCTCAGCACTAGCTAGACCAAATCTGTGTATTGCTGTGATGCACACTGAAAAGCACAAACTGTTATAAGGCACCTGGACTCTTCCTGATAACAGCAGCTGAGGAAAAAATGTACTGAATGCTAAAATACAGTAACATCTGCTTTACAGGCCTACAATAAAATACTAAGTACAGTAGTTCTGTGTTCGGGGATTGCTTGTAACACAAATCATCCATTTGAAGTTGAGCAATTGCCCTTGTCTTCTGCTGTCAGACAAAGACAGAATAATTCCTGGAAATCTGGTGTTCCTGTCATGACAGTTTGCTGGAAGCTCTTTGCTGGGCAGAGAATTTACCAAGCCAGCCTGAACTTTAGGACACCGGACAAAGTATTTGGGGTCTAAATGCCTCTGGAGAAAAGAGAAAAACTGATATTGGCTCGCCTTGAGATCAAGTGTCTGACAATTGAGGAACTGGTAGACATAGGTTCTTGAAGATTTGGGTGATGTAACACCTAGTGTTTTTTCCCAGGGAAATTTATGTATTAGACCTTCCGTTGGGACAGCCATCATTAAAATCTCTGCAATTCAGTGCTTAGTGAGGGGGTGAAAGGCAGAAGGGTTGGTTGGATTTAGCCACAAGGAAACTGAGTGTTTTAAGAGAAAAAAAAAATTGCACAGTTCGGCAAGTACAAGGCTGCTGCTAGATGAACTTAATTTCATAGGCAATATGTGAAAGAAATGAAGGTGATGGCAGCAATCAGCAAAAAGTCAGCATAGAATCCAGAAGAGAAAATAGGATAGAAACCAATTAGTTGGCTGAAAAATCAGGAGATTAATCTGAGTAAATAGTCAGGCAGTTCCCCTGGGTCATTATAACATTTAACAACGGCACCAGGACTTCACTGATGATGAAGAGCAAAGAGCAGAAAGAGTTACTCAGTGGTCTAGTCCTGAACAACAGGCTACCAGTGATGATAAAATCTTGAATTTTGTCCATCATAGAAAATAGAACAGTGAAAGATATGGAATGGCCTAATGAAAAGAGGAACAGAGTAAGGATCAGAGCTTGTATTTCTGTCAAAGGTCTGCATGGTGACAGCAGAGATGCTCTGCCCCAGTTTCCCCACAAGCAAAGGATGCAGGAGCCTTGCACTTCGAGTCACAAGAATAGCCCTCACCAAACTAATTTGAAAAGTGAAAAACTCTCTGAACAAAAACACCAAAAATTTTAATAAACTTCTTGCAAACAAGAACCAGTTCTCAAACTCTTCTTTCTAGAAGATTTTCTGTTATGGGAGAAAAAAAATGAGAAAGCACAAACATATATGTGAATTTAGTTCTTTGGGGGCAGATGCAGACAATTTACAATGTCTTGGGCCTTTCCACTTGCTATTTAATCTCCAGGTAAGGGGTGTTCTGCAGAGGTGCTCCCCGTGCAGACAAATAGCCAAATTCCAGGAACAGGCTATAAGGCTGTCTTGAACATGCAGCTGACTATCCACACTAATTCCCAGAATATGTAGTATGGAAGTGTGCAAGAAGACACCTCAAAGTAGGTGGAGGTTTTTCTAGAGAACACTTCCCTCTGGCAGTTGCTGACAGAGGAACAGCCTGTGACACTGTTGCCAGGTGGAGGAAATGGTAGCAACCCCTGTGGCTATTATTTGCTGTCATTAACAACATGGGCGATAGGTTGAAAGATAGTGGAAAGGCAATGCCATCTCTCTGCCTTGCCTCCAACTGCTTAGCCTGAAAACCCAGCCTGATGTTTATATAGTGTTCTCAACCTGTAATCTGCTAAATCCTGCGATTAAATAATTTTGCTCAAGGTTATAACTGGTTTTAAGTTGCACAGTTTAACACCAAGCATTAGAATTGACAAATGCCATTCCCTATTGAGTAAGCAACTGAACCTAAGCCTGGAGGCTGAGAGCTGGAAGAGCAGCCAACAGCTGCGAAGGGAGGTAAGTCCATAAAATAAGAGTATTTTATTAGCATCTGGGGAAGAAGAGAAGAAAAGAGAAGGGGGGTGGTGTAGAGCCTAAACCATTTCTTTTACATGGGGTATGCTGTTGTGCTTGGTGTGTGGGCACACCCTCCTAGAGAAATAACTTCCAGCATGGCCTGCAAGTCTTGCATTCCAGGTGGAAAAAAAGGGAGAATTCTGTGACATTTCTTGGGAACACCATAGTGGTTCCTGAGAGCAGAGGGGCAGGAGAGAATGCCGTGGAAATATTTGTCCCGTGGTAGAAGATGGCAACAGTGTTCAACACCGTGTCTGGTTTTGCTATGAGCTGAAATGGCACCAGCCATTTCACCAGCACGTATAAATTTGGATCAAGAGAAAGTAGGCTCAAAGAACTGATCCCTTGGTTTCTGAAGGACCCAGACCTCAAAAGACTGATGCATGAAGGCATAAACTACCTGTAGACCTAGTCTTCACTGAGGACTGTGAAATATGACTATTTATACATTACTACATTAATTTGATACTGTGTTTACCTGTGCAGATGGCTTTTCTCTTTCCCTCTTTAATGAAGAATTGTTACACTTGGAAATGGGGAAAATTGGCTCATGAGGTACCTGAAGATTTTTTCCCAGATTTCAGGCTTGAAGATGTTGGCTCATTAGTGGCCCTTGACAAATTTTAACTAGTCCCTGTGATTGCCAAACAAGTGCTGACACAAGTTAGACTAAGAATAATTTAATGCAAGGTTAGACCAGATGATCTCTAGAGATATTTTCCAATCTAGACTTTTTTATGATGGTATAAATGGATGATTACTTTTTAATAGCTGCTTGACTTAGAGGCAGAGCTATGTGAATAACTGATCTTTTGGCTAACTGGATGAACAGAAGGTCGAGGAGGGAGACACAGTGTTGGGAAACAAAATTTTCCAACTCTCGGCAAGCTTTCCTCTCCCATTACAGAGACACTTAGCATTGTCTCAAGGCATTGCATTTCAGGCAAAATGGAGCAATTTCTACTCCTTTCACAAAGACTATATTCAGCTAGGGTTTTTTTTGAACAAAATGCTACTTAGGATGAAAAATCAAAATGTTTAAAAACACATTTCAAGCTTTTAAAAAAATGTGTTGTTTTCTTGAGGGAGCTATTCATGAATTTCTGAAGAGGCGACTGAAAGCATGGATAGTCTCCAGCGAGCCCGACTTCATTTTTTGCCAGATAGACTATTTCATTAAAAAACAATCAATCCCTTTGTCTGCTTAATCACTGTTCTGACAGTCTGCAAAGGAAAGACGAAGAATTCCTGCTCCATGTGGCACTGCACAGAGTCACATGAAGGCTAAATGGAAAGCCAAACCTAATTTTGCAAGAAGCCATTAGGAGCCGTGGGCTCTCCAGTCCCACAAGGATAAAAACACAACAAGGTCCAATGTTTAAAAAACAACTGCCTGAAGGTCTGCTCACCAGCCTGCACTTACCCATTTAAATACCTGGGCTGGCAGCGTGCAAGGGTACTTAGCAAGCAGCACCTCCATTTGTGAGTTTGATGGGAAATGCTGGCTCATCAGTACTGTTCAAAGCCACACCAGCTACTTCGGTACCTTCTTCCTCACTGCATTACTAAGATAACCATTTTCCCTAACATCCAGGATTAATAATAATTCAAAATGGGGTAATTAAATAATAGATTAAAAGAGATCAAACCTCTGCAAAAGGAAAACTGACATCAAATGAAGCTCCTTATAGTTCAGATAAACCAAAATAATAAACAGAAATTGCTTCCCAAGGCAGCAATTCTTTAAGGTGCTGCATCAAAAGTGAGCTGAAAAGCCAGGATCGCTCCCCTGGACAAGCCAAGCAAACAAGACTCTGCTTCAAGCATCTGAGCAACACTGGCTGAAAAAAAAAAAATGAAAGATGGAGCAGAGGCAAGATGTCGATTGACTGAGGGCATATGGGAGACCTAAGGACAACAATCAATCATGGATCTGTAAGCTGTTTCAAACTATTCAATGCAAGGGAGCCAGTGAGGGAGCAGCATCTGTGTGCTCAGACTGGCTGCAGCGTCTCCAAAACCCAGCTCAGTCCAAATTAGAGGCAAGCACTGCCATGAGCACCAACTCCCCACACTCCCTCCCTCTGGCAGAGAGCCCCACAAAACCTGCACCCCGTCACAGGGAGTCACTTGAGCATGGAGACAAAGCCCGGTTCTCTAAATATTTAGACAGCCCATGTTTTTTTGGCAGTGTGCTGAATTTCCTACCCAGGGTTTGCAGGGACGCCTGCTTGGACATGCCGGGATGGCAACGCCCAGCACAGGCCGTGGAGTGTGCAGGCTGGATGGGGAACACAACCACTGTTGCTGCGTTTGAGGCTAATCAGGTTTGATGTCTCACCTCTTGGTTCAGCATGGGCTTGCAGACCGAGTTTTTGTTGGTGAGCTGCAAGGGTGCTATCTGGCTTGTCATGTCTAATAACTTTCTCTTCTGAAGGCTGATATGCTGAAAGATCTGTGCTGCTGATGTTAAAAGCTGGATTTTCAATGCCTTCTGTTGCTCCTCTCTCTTCTTTTACTATAGAAAACAAGGAGGTCAGAAGAGCACATTATAGCAAAGTGTATTTCAATGACAAGCAGAAAATTCCTTCTAGTAATTCCTTTGCTGAAAGACTCAAGTGTATCGTCCTCAAATGTCGCCAAAACAGAATTAGGTTAAAATTAACTCTAAAAAAAAAAAAAAAAAAAAGAATAAATGATTAAAATAATTACAAATTGCACCCTGACAAGCAAGAGCAAAATTTCGCCCACAGCCATTTGTCTGTAATTAGTTAATTAATCCTTACACAAATTATGAGCAATAACTCATCAAGCAAGGCTCACCCATCAGAAATTCAGCCGACTTGGATTTCTTCTGCTTAGTTTGCTTCAGAGCCTTCTGCTGGAACTTCTGGAGGGAAATTGTTAAATGAATAAATTAGCTAAAGAACGAAGATCATCCTTTATGATCCACAACTAACACAGTATTTTAAATATGGGATGGCATTGAAATGTCATTTAATTTAAATCTCTGCTAAAGGGGTCAAACACTAATTGAACAACAGAAGTGGAAGAATTAAATAAAATAGAAGAAAAGTTGAAACAAATGCCAAATGAAGGTCACATTAAAATACTTTGTTTTTCCCCAATTTTAATTAATGCAAAGAAACCTCAACAAATGAAGAACATTATAAGACTTCTCTCTCAGTATGCATTCAACAGCAACTGCTTTATTTCACTTGCAGAACGGCAGTGCTTCATTTAGAAAAGTTTAGCTACGTAGCATATTTATAGACAGACTTCCCTGACATCCCCTGTCCTCCTATTTTCTAAGTCCACTTACATAACCAGTGTATTTGTTCATCACAGAGGAGCTATAAATGAATGAGCTCTACCCTTTCCTACAACGCAACAGAACGAAAAGAGAACCAAAACAATTTTAAAGGAAGTGTCACAAAAGAGAGATCACGGTCCAGGGGAGAGAGGAAGCAGGACTCATTACAACAATGAGAAGTTCATTTAATATTAGAGAGATGCCAACAAGGGTTACAGTGAATCAAAGAGAGGAAGATCTTACGGAACCTTAACTCTGACAAGTTCCACAGTAATTCCCATGTGCAAGCAAAGTTCAAAAATTATATGGTCACACTGAACTAAGGAAGGCCCAAGTGCTAAACACTGTCTTTGCATAATACCTAGAGCCACTTCAGGCAAGAGTCACACGTGGTCTGGTACGTGGCTACAGACCCTATTTCAAGTGTTGACAGTCAAAACAGACAGAGATTACCTAAAAGAAAGCACATCTGGGAATATTAATCAAAGCCAAAGTAAGAAAACAGTTCAGACCCATTTATTTCAGAACATCACATGGCAGCTTCCAAAACCAGCATTATTTTTTCAAGCCAGTTGCTTAATTGTCCAGTGATAAAGACCACTCCTGGCAACAAAGCTCCTGGAAACTGTCAATACAAAAGGATTAATTACAAGAATCATTGAAATATTGCAGTTTTTACAGCATCCATCTTTCCCGTTTGATTGTGGGTGTCAATTTCCAGTAAAAAAACAGCACTTGCAGCAGACACAATCAATAAACCTGTCAAAAATAACTGAACCATACCACTGACAGGTTACTATAGATATTAATATCTTCATATTTATACATGTATATATGCACACGCATGTATGGTTTTCTAGAAACAGTGGACATCCTCTAAATTAAGACTAATACCCTACTAAAAAGCAAATATGTAAAAATGACCAAACACATTCTGAAAGCTATAATGAATAAATACAATAAGAGAAAAAATCCCTGCAAAGCACATGCAGCACAACTGAAATAAATGATAATTTTGATAGGAGTTCAATAGATTCAGAAATTCACCCTACTGCTTCTGATTTTTTCAAAAATACACATTCATTCAGTTAGTATCTTCAGAATTATGTCTGCTTTGCAGTATTAAAGAATTGCTGCATTCCTGCATGCCATAAAATTTTAATTGTGCCACTTTTAAAGATTCCAGAGTATTTGTAACTCTGCTGTGTGATAATTATTCTTACTATGCCGTGTATAATCACCACACAAAACCTTCAGCTTCATGTTAACAGCTAAAGAAAACAATATCAAGCCAAAAATTCTGGGGTAAATTTTCAAGTTGTATAAATCAGTATACATCTGCAACTCTGATGGAATTAAGATGATCTGCATTAGATTCTGTGTATTCCTTCTGCATGTCAGATTTCCGTAGCAAAACTAAGTGCTCGCTATATTGGCCATAGTCAACTTTCAACTGTTATAGTCTGGAAAATGCACAAGCTCCTTTCACAGCACAAAGAAGAAAAAAAGGTATTCCTCCTTCCCTATATATAATAAAGATGTGTACTGCAGTGGGTTCTGGAGTGGATTTGTGTATGTGTGTCTTATGGGGTTTTTATTGATTGAGATTTTGGAGAGTTTTTTGTCGTGTTTTGGGAAGAGTGTTGAGGTGTTGGATTTTTGAGGCGTTCTGTTTGGTTTTTTTTTTTTATGATTAAATACAGTTAACACCAAATTTTGTATTTTTCAGTGACACAAATTACTATATTATTTGGTACTCCAGTCAAATGCCAACTAGAATTTTTAGGTAATTGATGTAACAGGCTTGTGATCGCTATGTACTGCAAAGAGATGATGCCTTTGTCCCTTAATACGGTCAGGTTTTGAAAATATGTTTTCCATATTTTTTAGAATGAAAGCAATACTTGATTTCCAACAGCAGAGTTGAATTCTTCCAGTGTTGCTTCTCAACATAGCTGAATAACAGAGTATTTCAGTGGTGGCCTTTGTGTAATCAGTACATGTTCTTGTCACTTTGTGCTTGAGAGGAAATTAAAAGATGTTTTCCTTTCATACCTATTTCCAGCCAATTTCCTCATCCTTCTCTCTTTTACACATAAGCAATTTTAAGTAGTGTAAATAACACTACTTCCCCTACTTTTTATTTTAGGTTTCCTTTCCCAACCCCCCTACCCTTACAGTACTTTGCCTTCTCATCAGAGAATAGACAGGAAATTATCCAGTTGCATTTTACATTCATTTTATCATTAGTCACTATTACTCAATGTATGTATTTATGCAAATTTATGTCTAAAGCAAATATTCTTTAACCAGTTTGCACATACCTGAAAAACTTAGGTTTTCAATAGCAAATTAAATAAATGCTTTCAGTGACCATTTGGTATGTTTGCAGGCAAAGTCCAGCTGTGTGAGCATAACACCAAGACAAATGCACATGAACACACATCTGTACAGAAAGCCTCCACTCTAATTACAGAACATTATCCCAAAATAAACATAAAAAAGCATTTAAAGAAAAAAAAATAAAAAGTTGCACAACCTGAAGCCAGAGCCTCGGGTGATGCAAAGGTTCTGCTGGTTTACATCTGCGTGGCATGGGTACAACTTGCATCCACAAACCAAACGCATCAGATCTGTCCATCCACAACCAGCACACAGAAAGGGAATGTCCCTTGCCTGCAAAGTCAAGTTTAAAGGGTGATCTTGCTGCTAGCAGCAATTCATCCTACCTCAAATCTCCACGACTGTTGCTGAAAAACAAGAAGTCCTGCTTTTTAATGTTTTTAATGAGTGTGATGCACTACAGCAAAGACAAGGGGAGTTAGAAGTGTTTGAGCACAGCTCAGACTAATCACCGTGTCACTCAAAAGGGACCTAAACCTTTAAAAGCTTTTTTGCACGCCGTCGTCATTAAAACGCACCGCCCGCTTTCTGATGCCAACGGAAACAAAGGAAAACCGGGAGTACCAGAACCTGCAGCACTCGCATCTCTGGGAGAGCAGTGAGCACCACAACAGCAGCAGCAGCAGCAGCAGCAATGGCGAGGGAAAAAACCCTCATTTATAACCAGTGACAACTAAAACCTATGAAGTTTTTAAAAGAATGTGATTGTTGTCAAAAGGAATTGGGTACAACAATGCTGCGTTCAGCTCTGGTTCCACTCAAAGCCGTGGCTGAGGGGCTCTGGGAAAGCTGCTGGAAGGCTGGTGGGCACAGACCAGCAAGAAAGTGAATTTTGCATACTGTACGGATCATCGCTCAGTTCAGGGCAGTCATATTGAATCTGTGATCAACCAATTGTGCTTCATGAAACCGTCAGCCCTCATTTATGTCTAGCTGTTTTCTTCTGTCCTGCTGTAAACAAGCTCTGCTCTGAGCTGTCTCCCTACCCTTATCTGCTTACGAAGATCACACAGACAGACCTCATCAGCAGCCTTAGAGTTAAAGTTAAAGTTACTGCTTCCAGACAGCAGTCCCCATGCAAGCTGGAAGTCAAAAAGAAGAGCAACTTTGGAATGACAGAGTTTTAGTTCCTTTTAGGAAATGCATACCTTAGATTCATACACATACTGGCATGTTATGTCTCTTTCATGAAATTAAATTAGGTGTTCCTAATATGAACAACTGTTTCTAACATCAGCAAACTAGCTCAGCAGATTCATCCATGGTTTTGTTTGTGAGTTGGTTGTCTTGTTGTTGGTTGTTGGGGTGTTTTTTTGTTTTTTCCTTTGGGGCCTTGTTTGAATACAGCCAAAAGAGAAGTAGCTGGAAATATTGTCAGTCTGGTAGGGCTCCAAGAACATAATAATGCCTGAAATGCTCTAAGGAGTGTAGATGGTAAACACGAACAGGTATATTGGCTTCTGTGCTCATTCACTTCAGTAAGAGCATTAGCCTTTCAACGAGAAGCAGAGCACAGTTTTCAAAGAATGATCCTCTTGCATAAAAAAGGATGGAGCCTCGCTAAGCACTTATTCCTCTGTGAACACACTCACACACACACAAATGCATTAGTTGGTATTTACAACATTTAATTCTTGCAACCAGCTGCTAAGTCCCTGTTAAGGCTTTCCTTTATGCAGCTGGAGCTGGAACCTTTTCCTTTCTCCCAGCCTATTGCTTTGTCTATTTAAGGGATGGCAGCCAAAGAGAAGCAGCTTGGTATTTGCACCTGTCTGCTTTAAGCTCTCCATGTTAGATTTTTCAGAGAACAAACTCTTCATTGGTAAAGAGAATGACACTTAGTAGGGTCAAAGATGTTTTTAGCTGACTCTGCAGCAATCAAAAAATAAATAAAATTAAATCAATAAATTACCCCACACTTCGTTTATTCTAGCTAGACAACGAGCCCAAAGGAAAAGGCTCATTTTAAAAGAGCAGCTCAGTGTGCAGGTGGAAGATGTAACCCTGTGTGTCTAGCCTAATAGAACACCAGGCACAGCTAGGCATGAGTGAACCTGCATGCTGCCCACGCAGGAGCACGTGGGAGAGCTTTTGCCTCTTTCCCTATAAAATGCAGAAATGCTTCAGAAAGGAAACATGTGCTAAGAATCCTTCCAAATTTCTACATATCAGATTGCCTTTTGAGGACCCACAGAAAGCTTTGCTACCTAGAGGGCCAGACCTATGAGAAAATTGTTTTTATACTATTAAAAAGAAACGTATGCTCCACTCACGTGTCTGCTCGGAGGTGTGCAAGCGTGGCCATACAGAGCCCCACTAGCTGGAGTGTAAATCACTGAGGGTGTTCATCAAGCGAGTAACCCACATGCGATCTTTCAGCCTCACACAAACTATCTTAGCACGCTTGCTTCTTGCTAGAGAACAGACGCAGTGCTTTCAGTCAACTTTCATTTACAATTGCACTGAAAGAAACAACAATCTCACTAGTGTATTAGTTCAGTTACTAAGAAGTAGTCTTTTTATTGCTTCCTCTTAAAATAGAAAAGCCCTTAAAAAACTCAAGCTACAGAGCTGATGACAAGAACAAAAATTCCAGGGGAAGAAAAAAACTAGAAGGAAAATGAAACAAAGTAAAACATACAATTTATTAAACAAAACATTGGTGCTGCATTTTGATTTCATAAATTGTCCCCATTTGTACTTCCTGTTTAAACAATAACTAACATGATGATGGGTTAAATGAAGTTGAGATTGTCACAAACATGGCCTCACTAGTAATTAATGTAGTTTAATATGGTTGTTGGCACACATCTCACATGACAGATAATGTTCCAACATGTCACTGATAGGACCTTTCAGCACAGCTTTAGGAGATCTACCAGGCATTGCCGAGGTTGGTTGGGTCAAAGGGTTGAACCATGTGTAATTCAGAACAGAAGAGGTCCCACGGTCACTCCACAAAAACAATTACACTACTTATTTCACTCCATCCCTTGCCCGAAATTCACAAGCCTCACAGTTTCAGCGCAGTCAATCTCACTCTGCCCTGGGGCTATGAGCCACATGAAAATATGTGGTGCTGTGTTTATAAATCTAATCAAAAATAGAAACAGTAGACAAGCACAATGAGGTCCTACTATGGATCATGGGAATTCTCTAAATTCTGAAGGCACTTTTGTTTAACTTCTGTGGGCCTTCTCCTACCATTACATTGTCTGGTACTCTCGTTAATCATCTCCTTGACTTGTCAATGCTATAAAGGAGCCTATGCGTCTGCTGACTTCCCTCCCATCACACTACAAATAATATTATGAAATAGCAATGCTAGGAATAGTCCCTTTAACATTTCTCTTTGGAAAGCATGGCTTTTTCTTCACTTACCTCTTTTTCCATGCCAGCCTGCCCTTTCTCAGACCCGCAGCAAAAAATGCTTCCTCCTGCAACAAAGGAAAGGCAATATATCTGAATTTTCAGTATGCAGTTCTTGATACCACTAGGTTTAACACCCAGACTTGCAGAGTANGGTCGTGATGCCATCCTCTCTCTGATCTTGTCAAAGAGCAAAGGGATGATGTAGTGCTGCTCCTTCATTTTTTATTGAAAACAAATTTGCATCAGATCATTAAAAAAAACCTGCTAATGAACATAAACAAAAAAAACATAATTTAAGATCAGATGAAGCAATGCCAACAAAAGCCTAGTTTTAGGTGGATGCAGACCAGAAGCAGATAATTTCTACCACCAGAGAGTAACCAGTAACATGACACAGAGTTTCCTGTAGAATACACCTTACCTGAAGACTACAGTACCAAAGCTGTCAAACACCGAAACACTTCTATAATCTGGCGTTAACCTGGGTCCCACTTGTGCCTCATTTCCTATGCTGGGATTTCCATTGAAAGGATGAAAATTTTCCTCTACTTTGAGGTTATAATTAAGCAAACACACAATAATATTGACAATTTATATATCATGTCATCAAAAAGGCCTCAATTTCATAGCAGCTACTTTTGTCTCTATGTGGGAATAAAATTTATTCATTCAAAATCGCCAGACAGGTTGCCCCTGTGCCCACTGAAATGTCAAAACTCAGTCTGACTCCACAGTTGCAGGACCTGACCCACAATGAATAACAAGCTTCTTCCTTGGCCAGATTTTCCCTTCTGTATTTACATAAACACACTTTCAGGCTATTTTACTGAGCCTGAAAACAAAACAAGACATTGAACAATTAAAATATCCCTTCAGAGTCCCTCAGAAGCCTTAGGTGACCTTCTGGGTCAGAAGATGCCCCGTACAAAGTACATGTTTGGTCCCACTTGAGGAACCTCTCTCTCCTGAGGGCACCAGGCAAAGAAGTGCCTAATTCTAAGTATGTGCTTAGATTTCATTGAAATCAATACAATGGACAGTGGACAGGGCCACAACTGCTCACGGAAAAAGGCTGTATTGTCACTCCAGCTTCTCACTAATGAATGAAGAGCTGAGTTTTTGCCCAGGCTTTGCTGATGCTGAGAGCCCGCTGACCTTTGCCATCATTTCTTGATCTCAGTGTCCTTCCTGGGGTGCCAAGGCCATCGAAGCAATGCTGAGGGCTGTGAATCCAGCAGCTCCTGCTACTAGAGCCAGTCCTGTCCGAACAGCGCCTGCACCATAGCCCACAGCTGTTGCAAAACTCTCTGCTCCAGGGCACTATGAAATATTGAAAATAAAGCCGCAGCAAGACCCCGCAGATAAACTCAAGTCATGTATCTGGTCATTGTATGTCTCAGAAAACAACCTCAGTCCCAATTCCAAAATCTGGGATGGGTTTTCAAGACGAGGTAGTATGTGCACTTCTTTTCCAGCTACTGGAACTGTACATCCACTGAATGCAACCAGTGACTTGTTTCAAGCCCAATGGCATGGCATATCGCTTGCTACGACTCAAAGGGGAACAGCAAAAAAGAACCACCTGTATGATCCAAAAGCAACAAAAGCTTGAAAGGGCTCCTTTCCTCTTCAAAGCAGAATGGTGAGAAGCTGCCAGCAGAAGAGAACTGATCAAGGCATAAACTGTGAATTCAACATTTTCATCCATGGTCAACAGATGTGCATTGTAGAAGAGCCAAAGATGCAGCAATACAGACTTGCAAAGCCGTAACAGTCCAGGAATCCAAACATTAATGGGAAGACCTGGAGTTTCATCTTTAAAAATGTAATTGATGGAATAAGGACAGCAAAGGCAAAGACAGATAAACAATGAGATCAGGAGAGACATTAATAACATTAGGATCTAAACACTGATGTTCTTAGAGTTTGAGAACTTCCTACTATTTGGGTTTTCCAGGAAATTTTTTTGCCTGCTTGCTTTGGCAGGGGATACTTCCTTGTTTTTTTTAAATTAAGGTGTTAGACATTGCTTTTCCTTTTTTCTCTGTTAGTACCAAAGGCGCAACACATTCAACACTTCATCAGCTGATGCTGATTGTGGCCTTAGTTAACCCCAACAGCCTATTTTCTTTAGCTGAATCATTAGCATTAAACTAGTTTGCAGTTCTGAAAGAATACAGCAAAATCAGAGTACATGATCTTCTCAGCAATCAAAACACAACATAAAAAGTATCTGAAATCCTGCCAGGTATTTCATAGCCGGCTGATGTATTTTGCATGAATGGACTTTAGTAATTTTAAAGTACATTTGTAGTAAAATGGCAAAGCAAAGCAATTACTTAGAAGTTCTTAAACTGGATATTTCACCTTTTTTTCTAATTTTTCACCCAATTATGCTTTTTTTTTCACAAGAGGAAAAACTAAGGATGCTAGATTAAATGTGCAAGTTATATTAATAACTTTCTGTAGTAATGTATTTACTTTATTGTAGTAATGTATTTACTTTACTTTCCAAAAATAATCTATTTTTTAATACAAAAATGGAGGAATTAGAGAGGTGCACAAGAACACTCTTTCAGCACCACAACCCTATTAACAGGCTCCCATCACCAGCTACAGGTCTGGGAGAGATCAAAACAACACTTTTCCACTGGAGCATGCTCAGATACATATTCCTCACAACAGTTGATATTTTATGCTGTATCAGCCACTAGAAATCCCTTGGACCAGCATACAACAAGGGTCTCACAAACGCAGCCATAAAATGTAGGGTTTTCACCATGCTGCCATGCAGATGGGGAGAACCCTCCTGTTGGCAGCTGCGCACCCAGAACCTCCCCGAGGTGTGCCCCAGCGCATGGGCACATTGTCACTGGCGGAGGAGGGCAATTCTGGACATAGCTGAGGTGTTGGAGGTGGCTGGAGGAGAAACAGCAGGTTCATAGCAGGAGCAGCAGAGCAACAGCTCGTCGTGGCAGGGGCTGGCCTCGCTCCTGCCTCACCTTCACACGGGGCACCATTTATCACATGCTAAGAAGCAGTGCTGTGGGATCCCTGTGCTACAATATCGGCAGAAACCACTGAGTAAATGATAACCCTAACAACCTTGCTTGTAATTCTCTTTGGACTCTCTCATAAATACCAGGTAGCCAGCCTTGGTCTTTAAGAAATATTTCTTCAGGGGAAAATTGTACCTCCAGTGAAGAGAATCCATCAGTCACTTAAATTCAGCAAGACTGACCTTTGAAGCCAAAAGCACTGTGCTTATCCTCCTTTAATCATCAATGCTGGGAGCAGGTCCTTCAAAGTAATCTCAGATCCATGCTATATTTTTTCTTTTTAATTTATCTTCTTTTTTAATATATAAAGAAAGGAGCTTACTGTAATATGTCTTTTTAAAGATTATTAACACACTCAAAATTAAGCTCACATTCAATTCCTCCATTTGATAGGTTGTGATGTTCCTAGACTTTTTCTGTATGCCTGAAAAAATGGATAGATACATGATTTTCCTAATGATAAACCTCAGTAGGCAGCTAGGCACCACTCAGGTGTTCATTCACTCTCCCTTTCAGTGAAATAGGGGTGAGAATCAAAAGGATAAAAGTATAAAAAGTCATGGGTTTAGATACAGACAGTTTAGAACCATAGACTGATTTGGGTTGGAAGGGACCTTAAAGATAATCCAGTTCCAATCCTCCTCCCATGGGCAGGGACACCTTTGACTAGACCAGATTGCTCAAAGCCCCATCCAACCTGGTCTTGAACACTTCCAGGGATGAGGCATCCACATCTTCTCTGGGCAACTCATCACCCTCCAATAAAGAATTTCTTCTTAATATGTAATCTAAACCTAATTTGAAGCTGTTCCCTTTTGTCCTGTCACTATGTGTTCTTGTAAAAAGTCTTTCTCCACCATTCTTGTAAGCTCCATTCAGGTACTGAAAGGTCATGTTCTGAATATCCTGAAGCCTTCTCTTTTCCAGGCTGAACAGTCCCAGTTGCCTTAGCCTTTCCTCATAGGAAAGGTTCTCCACTCCTCTGATCATCTTGGTGGCCCTGCTCTGGATTTGCTCTGACAGCTTCATGTCCTTCTTCCTGTGCTCAGGACCCCAGAGCTGGATGCAGCACTCCAGGTGGGGTCTTACCAGAGCAGAATAGTGTGGTAGAAACACTTCCCTTGCACTGCTGGCCATGCTCCTTTTGATGCAGCCCAGGATACGGTTAGCCTTCTGGGCTGTCAGAGTTTATTTCTTTAAATTAGGGGGAAAAAAGAAAATGGAGTAGGGAGGGAACCACAAGTAAACAGTGATGCAAAAGAAAACAATTGCTCACCACCAACCAACTGATGTCCAGCCAGTCCCCAAACACCTTTCACCCACTCCCCTCACACTCAGTTTTATTGCTGGACATGACATCATATGTTATGGAATATCCCTTTGGTCAAATGGGGTCAGCTGTCCCAACTTCTTCCCCTCCCAACCTCTTGCGCAGCCCCAGCCCACTCACTGATGGGGTGGTGTGAGAAACAGAAAAGATTTTGACACTCTGTAAGCGCTGTTCACCAATAGGTAAAACATCCCCATATTATCAACACTGCTACAACAAACCCGAAACACAGTGCCACACAAGCTACTATGACAAAATTAAATCTCAGCCCACACCAGCAATTCCTGTGGAAGCTGGAATACCAAAATTTTAGGTTTTGTACCACCATTCCAGTATTCCCATTTCCCACCAAATGGAAAACCCCACACATGAACATTGACACTGCTTTCAGAGCCTGGCTTATGGATGACTATCTCCTGATGAAGTCCCAGGGCTCATGTTTAGATGTACTGAAATTATTAGTGATCTTCACCTGACAGGCACTACTGAGGGAGAAACAAAACCAGCCCCAGCCTGGACGAAAGACTTTCCAGAATGGGATGAAAAGCTCCCAGTCTTTCTTGTCAGGATTTTTTTTAGGGGTTTGTTTTTTGGGTTTGTTTTTCTTTTTTTTTTTTTGCAGGGTTGCCCACTGTAAGACTTGGAGACAGCTCAGATTAAGATAGTAGCAGGCAGCAGGATTGAGGGACCAAGCACAGTAAAAAAATCATGTTCCTCATGGTCGTAGTCAAGCCAAATATTCTTTTTCCTCCAGTTTTCCTCTTGTAAAAAAGGCACAGTAATAGTCCTCATTACCTTTATGATTCTACCAGCCATGGTGAATTTCTGCACAGCACTCTGGATGTAATATCATGGTATCAGGAACCTCAGCACTGCCACTGCCCTTAATTTTCTCTTCCCACCCACATCCCAGCTCTTAAACAGCAAAAAGAACAAAAAAGATCCTTTTGTTTTCATTATAGAAAGTTTTGTAACTTGTAATTCTTAAATTACATGGCCTTCACATTACAGAAGAATGTTAGCTAGAAGTACTGAGCTGCAAATGAAATCCTGAGGAAAAAAAAAATATGCTTTAGAGATGAAACCAGTGAATGATTTTGTTGGTGCAGAAACAGCATTCTAAACTCTAAGCAGATATCATATGCAAAGGTAAATTTAAAAAAAATCTAAGTATAAAATACTTATTATCAGTCAACATTTGTGACAAGAGTCCCAATTCCTTTTTAAAAGTGTTTCAGATTTTCCTCCCTAATTTGTTTTCAGAGAACAAGTGGTTCATTTTCTGACTCTATTTTGTATTTGCCACAGAGTTTAGTAGATCCTCATGAATGTCTACTTTTAATTTTCTGGTTACTACTCCTACAAAAAAAAAAGCAAACCAATCAGAAGGTATTTTTATGCACCCTGCAGTTTAGAGAATCATCCTACAGTGACTGGGGCATTGTTTTCCAAGAAAGTTTCACTGTAAATAGCACAATCTGCACTAGGAAAAATTCAGTTTTGTTGTTTGTTAGTTCAAAGATAAAAATTTCAAATATATATGTGAATATGGTTAAAGAGTTTTCTCTCTGAATTAAGCAAGTGTATAAGCAAGGACTCACTGGAAAATACAGGAAAATGCTTCTTGTAAAAGTTGCACTTGTTACATACATCACTTCAGATATCAATACAGTTGCTATTATATCAGGAGAGTTTTCTTTCAGTCAAAGAGACAGAAATCATACTGTATGAGCAGCCCCAGAAGGAATACCTCTAGTTGTTCAAAACATATTTCACTTGCCTCTGGCAGGAGTTTCCGGATTAGTGTCATATATGTGTCAACACAAAACAGCATAGGCTACTTGGTCATACACTCCCATTAGTCCCCCTTATATCAGCCTATATGCCAGCTGACACTGACTATACATATATATCAATATATTCAACCCAGTGAGTGCACTCCTCTGTCAGGCACTTGTTAATGAGACATGACCACCAAGTACAAGTGAAGGGAAACTGAGGCAACGGCATAAAGTAGACAGGGAATTAGGAACTAGGTATGCATTTCTAATTTGTATAACACTAATTAGAAATGGCAGTGTATAAAGACATATTTTGACAAATAAGCAGAGTTACAGCTTGGTTTTCAAGACTCGATTAGCTGATAAGACCTAGACACACACAGTCCAAAGTCTGTAATGGTTTCCATTCATTTTCAATCAATAATAGCAGGAAAATTGTCCCTGGCATATTTTAAACTTGGTATCTTCAGCCAGCACAGCTGGGTGTGTTCTAGAAGTTTCTTTGTCCCAGCTAGGAAATCAGCAACTGAAATTCTGACTCCAAGATTTGAATTCTTGGACCAAATCTCCCTTTGAAATAAATGGTAGTGATGTTTCATTTATCATATGTGAAAAACAGCTACCTCAGGACCTCGAACAAGCAAAGAATAGTCAAACATGACTGCCCCTGAATTCCTGCATTTTGGGCCAGATGGCATGTCCAATAGGCCCAAAGCTGTTTTCTAACCAATGGAGAAGCTGTAAAACTGATATGCCCTCTGCATGACTTCCTCTGGCAGAGTAGAAGAGTCAGCAGCAATCCCATGACATGTTCTCCTTGGTGAAGCAGCAGCTTAATAAATTCCTGCTGTCTGCCCCCTTCTTCTCTCCAGCCATCCACTCCTGTCCTTGGAAAGCAGCTCACTGAAGTCTCATTGGGCTGTATTTACTGTAGATCTAAGCCAGGTTAAAAATATCTGTCCCCAAAACACCTCTTAGTTTTTATTATTTACCTTGAACCATTTCACTGATCCTGCACTTGATTCTGCCACTACAGCCAGGGCACAACAAACTCCATCAAGGAAAAAGATTATCCTCAAGTGAGCTTTCCCATCAGAGAAAACATATACTAAAACTAGACCCCCATAATGACATTAAAGTTTACTACCAGCCCCATAAACTAAGATTCTGAAAATATTTATGTTTCCTCCACCAGCAGAACAAAGTAAAAAACTATACTGATTGATACTGTGAGACCTAGAATAGAATCTAATAGCATATTGCAATAGCTACAGCTAATTAAAACAAAAGAAAAAAACAAAACAAAACAAACCAAAAACAAACAAACAAAAACCTCAATTATGTAGCATCCAGCAATGATCTGAGGATTCAGAAGCAGAAAGGAGACACATTACCATGTGCAGCAATCCAGCACACATCCAGAGAGGATGCCCATACATTGTGTGTGTGTGTGTCTTCTCACCTGTCCACTTCCTTGGAGAAGAGCAGGGCAGCCCTACTTCCTTCTCACACATTTGGGTACAACTTGATGCCCCTCACCAACTTCTCCAGATTTGGATTGGTGCAGTCTGGAAATAAAAAAATCAATTAATTTGCCTTTCCAAATAGGGTCATCAAAAGGCTTAAAGATCAGTGAAGTTTTTTGAGGTTTTAGTGGCATTCTAATATTTTGATAACCCGTCTTGGAAGAGACAGTTTCACTTGACAAGTGGGTGAGTTGAGCCAGGAGAAGTTGTTTTCTGAGCATTACTTGCTATGTTAGGAGAATAAGTGAGGTTTGGATTTCTTGGCTTTTCCTATCTTGGGTCACACCCAATCTGCAAACAGACTTTAATACTGCATTTTTCACTGCTTCATAAAGGGGTTTGGAGAGCAATGCTACAAAGCGAGTAATTTACTCACTTAAGACATTACAGTATAGGTTCATTGATTGCCTAGTTAGGATTTGGTTTGGACAATTAGTAGAATTTAAAAGCATCTTACATATTGAGTGGAAGACATTAAATGAGGAAGAAGTCTGTAATTTATAGGTCTCAATCCTGGAAAGCATTTATGCTTTCTCTTTGCATGAATTACTTTATTGAATGCAGCAGACTAATGTATAAGCTCACTCCCAACTGAGAACATTTGTAGTAAGAGAATGTGTGAAAATTTCTACAGAACTGAAAAGACAAGATTGTACTTCATTTTTTTCTGACCCCTCATCCTTCCTTCTCCTTCTCTCCCTCAAATACCAAATTAAGGGCTAAAGGAACTCATTGTAACATCTTTTCAGTGATTTCAGGTTGGTATAATTTTACTTATTTGAGAGAACTATTCCTCATTTGGCGAAGATTAAAACAGTTTCAGAGACTTAATGCTGATCAGTCACACTCTAAAAACTAAAAACTAAAAACTAAAACCATTGAAGTGGACATAAGAGAGCCCAAATGCTAAGCTGTTTTTCACCAGAAATTTTAACATGTTTTTTTCATACCCTAATAAACTGAGGGTTTTCTCATGCAAATTTTAACAGCAGACAATACAGAGTTAAAAAGGGTGCTGCCATAACATGAGATTGTATACAGTTTCTTGTCACCTTAATTCATTCCTATTCATTTATTGACCAGGTATTAACTACTTAACAGAATCCAAAAATTAAAATTGACAGATGAAAAATCCTTACCAGTTGTCATTTGCTACCGTTTTTTCTCCAAGTGAAATCTCTGCTGGCCTGGTTTACTACCCACCCAAAACAGGGGCCACAGACTGCTCAGTGGAGCAGTAGTAAATTCCAGCTATTAATGAGTAGCAACTTTTGAGACCAGACTGATTTTGTCACTGCAGCCTGTCCCACTGCAGCCTACATGGTGCTGTTCAGAAGTCAAATAAGGCATGGAGCCCACTGGGATCAATGAGGAGACTATCACTGGGTCTGGAAAACTTGAGAGTATGCTGTCAATACACTACAAAAGTCCAATCCAAAATGTAGGGACAACTAGAAACCTCAGAAATCCATAGAAACCAGTAGAAACAGCGGAAGTGATCTTTGTGAAGCACTAGTACTAGCAGAGATACATCACAGGTTGGACAGCAATTGACAAGAATTATTTATATAGCGTGTTTATTCCAGATGATATTTTCTTGTGAGTTTTCCCCACAATAGCTCAAAACATTAAAACTAACATCACTGGTTTACTTCCTTCCCTTTAAATCAATTCACCTCCTAAACTGTTAACACCAAAATTAAATGAGAATTTGCATAAGGTCACGTTAAACTCTTGCAAAATCAATCTCTCCCTCAGACTTCAAGAGATTATTGAGAGGGCTAACACTGCCCTGATCTACAAGTGAGTGGGTGATTCTGCACAGTGCCACCTTGACTCCTCACACCAGGACTTGGAAGTAACCTTCAGCAGATCTTCCATTTTGTTCCATCTGAACCAAACCCATGTTTTTCCTCTGTACTTGATAGAAAGTATAGAAAGGCAGTAGTAGTAAAATGCAGAATATAGTGCTCAAAATGTCCCTTTCAAGCCCTGGCTCTCTGATGTTAAGACTTCTTCCTAGTTAAGA
Source organism: Irena cyanogastra (assembly GCA_013397155.1). NCBI lineage: Eukaryota > Metazoa > Chordata > Aves > Passeriformes > Irenidae > Irena > Irena cyanogastra. The sequence goes on from VWZV01007759.1 coordinate 675,319, forward strand.
CTTTCTACGTTGCAAGCGGAAACTGTATTGCAACTGTGGCAACTGTATGTGGCTCTTCGTTTCAGAATGAGTGGATTAATTCTCCTCCATTTTTGACTCATGGATCATAAATGGATGACATTTCAGTTTGAAGTTATCAATATTCCCATAGGTTAAGTTTAAGCCTTTTGATAGTTACTTCTTACACTTTACACTTTGGTGAATGTAATCTTTAAGGTGAAAAAACAGCTGTTTTTCCTTAAGATCCATAAAGAATGCCTAAAAAAAAAATCTCTTTTCTTTTTTTTTTGTTTCCTCTTTCTCCGCTTTTTCCCCCCACCTTTTTAATATCTGAATTAAGAATGTAAAATCTCGTCTTTTGAGAGATTTTGTAGATGGTTCCAGAGCAGCGGACAGCTGGACTAGGAAATAACTTCGTCTGTTGAATGGGTGAAGCTGCTGGATCTCTCACATGCATCCCTGCAACTGGTCATTGTGTGTTACAGTTAATAAAGACCAAAGAAAACAAAACAAAGATGATCACAGGAGTTTATGCTGCAGTGAGCTGTGTGTGGGCAAGTCACTCCTCAAGCAAAATCCAGCATGAGTCCATGAGATCCCAAAGGTCCTCTGCAATAGCATGACTGCAGGAATTCATGACTGAATTTAACATGAAGCCCATCTTCTAAATTCCTGGCCACATCCAATTCCTTCAGCCACTTAATTGTATCAGATGAAGGGATTCTCAGTGTTATATGAATAATAAGGTGTTGTAGTTTAATCCCAGCCAGGAATAGAGTCCCGCATAGCCGCTCACTCACTCTGCCACCAGTAGGATCAGGGAGAGAATCAGAAGTATAAAAGGTAGAAAACCCATGGGCTGATATAAATGCAACTTAATAGGGAAAGAAAAAGTAGCTCACAGCAGCAAAACAAAACCAGGAATTAATTCACCTCTTCCCATGGGCAGGCAGGTGTTCAGCCCTCTCCAGAAGAGAAGGGCCCCTCACATGTAATGGCTGCTTGGGAAGACAAACATCATCACTACAAACATCCTCTCCTTCCTCCTTCTTCTCCCCAGCTTTACATGCTGACCATGATGCCATACAGTCTGGAATATCTGTTTGTCACTTGGGGTCAGCTGTCCTGGCTGTGTCTCCTCCCAGCTTCCCATTCATCCCCAGTCTCCTCAACAGTGTGGCAGTAAAATAAGCAGAAAAGGCCTTGGATCTCTGCAAGTTCTGCTCAGGAATAAGAAAAATATCTCTGTATTACCAACTCTGTGTTCAACACAAACCCAAAACAGCCCTATACCAGCCACTGTGAAGAAAATTAACTTCCCTCAAAAAAACGAGCATGTAAGGAAAACTGGACATTAAAGCTTGCCTCTAACTTTCTTCCCCTTGTAGTAAACCATGACAACTTATCTAATAGAACAATAAATATCATATTAGCACTGGCACTCAGTAGAATACTATAAGATTCTTAGCACTTTATTCTGCCCTAAAATACTGTTTCATGCCAATAAAGTAGACTTCTCTATGGTATTTGGCTAGAGACCCTGAAGTCCATACTTTTGCATGGAAGGAAAGTATTTCCTTTTGCATGCAAATAAAGTATTTAAGGTAGTGGTTTTATGAAGCAAACAATGGCACTTCACTGTATTGACTCCTTTTTTCCATGAAACATTTATGACAACAATAATACAGAAAAGCAACAAGACAGATCAGAATCAGGAGTCTTCCTGGGCATCCCATCAGCAAATAAATAGACATACATTTTTCAAGAGTTTCGTCCTCTTGCAAGAGTTATAACCACTTTGTTGTCTTTAATAATGAGTTCAAAGATGGAGTCACCTTAACAAAACAATGGATCTGGATTCACTATCCCATAGATCCCACAATAAAGCATATGCAGACATTTAATATGTTAAAAGCACTAACTCTTTGTTTTTCCTGTCCTCCCTCCCCAAGCAGAAAAATCACAGGAAGGAGGCAAGCTTCAGGAACCAAGATACTCTACTTGAACCAAAAAACTTAGATTCGAATTCATTATTGGATTTGATTCAGGTTCACTGTGTAATCTTGGACATGTCTCCAAGCTTAACTGCTAAGATTGATGGATGGCATGGACACACAAGTTGGTAAAGCTATCCAGACTGGGGGACCTGTTTCAAACCTCCAGATTCTGTCATGCCTGAATCAGAAAGTAGATTTTGAAATAGTCACTGGGAATACATCCTGGCAGCAAAGCCATTCCTGTAAGTTCTCCTGGAGGAGAACTTACTTTGACAGTGCAGGAAAAGTTGCAGGAAAGAAAAGGGAAGCTCTGCCCCAGCACAACTGGCTTGGCACAGGATTTGAGTTTTTCCACACACTCAGCCACGGCTGCACCTGAACACAGCTACTGGGGTCATTGGTTTCCTGTGATGGGGAAAATACATTTTTAGAAATTAAATTTGGGGTGAGAAGGAAAGTAACCTAAAGAGTTTCAGCAAGGCAAAACCCTTGCTTCAGCTACAATGAAGAGCAAGCCTGTCTGGCATCCTTCATAAAAAACCCTCAACCTATAAGCTGCCATCTGGATGCAAGCTGACCAGGAACACACCGTCTCCCTTCTCCTGAAACATGCAAGGCAATTACATGACTCTCAATGTGAAGTTTACACTTCATACCCTATTCATCTACTAGGAAACAGCTTCCTTTGGCACAGAGGCAACAGGAACAAGCTGTTTTCATGTCAGGGTGTCAAAGAATTTGCTTCAAGTTGGACCATGGATGTTTATCCTTGATGCTGATGAGATGCCTTGAGAGCAGCTTCTTTCACACCATCTGCAAATGGTGCTACTGAATACTTTCCAGCACCGAGCCCAGGGGCACAGTTTGCATCTCAACATGGCCAAGTGAGGAAATTCTACTTCAGTGTCCTAGACCAAAAGCACCACAGGTGCAGAAAGTTACTAAACACAAGCAGCTGCTTCATATAACATAAGGATACTTGAAAAAGGCAATGAAGGAAATTGAGAAATCATGTGTGGGTGTGAAACATTGCATGATCATGGATATAGAAGAAGGAGGCCATATGAAACCAAATTAGATAGGGCTTCGTATCAGCAGTAAATTTGCCTGTTCTTACATGAAACAGTTTTAGGTGATAGGAGGAAGAACAGTGAATGTTAGCAGGGATTTTGCCCCAGGACTTCAGCCTCCACAGACTGCTACCCACAATTTTTTAGTAGAGCTACATCATCCTATACTCATAGAGGATAAGTCTCTGACTTATGTGGAAAACTTTGATTTTTTAATGCAGTTTCTCCCAGCAATTGTTACACTCAAGAAGCGAGAGTGCTTCAAATCCTGAACATTGGAGGCTGCTGGTAGTGATAGTCCCACATTCAAAACTACAACACTGTGTTGAGTTCAACCTCTGTTTGCATTTCAAAGAATGATAGACTGGTTTGGGTTGGAAGGGATCTTAAAGATCACTCAGTTCTAACCCTCCTACCATGGGCAGGGACACCTTTCACTAGACCAGGTTGCTCAAAGCTTCACCCAATCTGGCCTTGAACACGTCCAGGGATGGGGCATCCACAGCTTCTCTGGGCAATCTTTTCGAGTGCCTTACCTCAATGTCAGTAAATAATTTCTTTCCAATATCTAACCTAAACCCACCCTCTTTCAGTTTAAAGCCATTACCTCTTGTCCTATCACTATAACCCTTTGTAAAAAATACATTCCAGCCCTCTTGTGGGCCTGCTTCAGAAACTGGAAGGCTGCTCTAAGGTTTACTAGAGCCTTCTCTTTTTCCAAGCTGAACAACTTCAACTCACTCAGCCTGACTTCGTAGGAGAGGTTGTCTGATCATCTCTGTGGCCCATATCTACACTTGTTTCAACAGGTCCCTTCTTATATTGGGGGGGTCCAGAACTGGACACAGTAAGCAGGCTGGGTGTTGTGAGACCAGAGTACAGGAGCAGAATCAACTCCCTTGACCTTGTCACACTTCTTTTGATGCAGCCCAGGACACTGTTGCTATTCTGGACTCCAAAAACATATTGTCAGGTCATGTTGAGCTTCTTGCCAACAATACCCCCAAGTCCTTCTCCTCAGAGCTGCTCTCAGTCCATTCTCCACCCAAGCCAATTTGTGCTTGGGATTGTCCCCACTCAGGTGCAGGACCTTGTACTCAGCCTTGAGCTTCACGTGGTTCAGACGGTGCCATCTCCCAAGCTTCTCAAGTCAAGGTCCCTCTGGATGGCGTCCCCTCCTTCCAGTGTGTTACCGACACCACACAGTTTGGTGTCATTGGCAAATTTGCTGAGGCTATCCTCAGCCCCACTGTCCAATTGTCAACAAAGATGGCCCCAACACCAACCCCTAACACCTCTTGTCACTTGCAGACGTGGAATTAAATGCTATGCTCCTATTTGTTTCCATTCTTATGTAACAATATTTCAACTCAGAGACTAACAACACGTGTGGTGTATGTTTACACAGTTGTATTTGAATATTTTTATATATAAAAGTTAACTAAAGCCAATGTGAAAATGACTGATAAAGATCTTTCTCTTTCCTTTATATTGCTGCCATTAATACTGTAAGTTGTTTCTTAAATACTAGCCAAAAAATTTGGACTCGTTTGGGTACTAGTCAAACCTGTGCTCCTGGCTTTCCAGTAAAAATTGTCACATGTTAAGAGACTCACATCTTCTCAGATCTTCCTGCTGCCTCCTGTCCATCATTATCCCAGATTAATGCCTGTACCTCCTTTGTTCTGCAACGGCCTTTGCTGACAGTTCTGCAAAAAAGTATTTTGCTGTACCACATGTTGAGAAATGCATGCCAACAAACATCCTTCTCATTTGAGTTACCACAGAGGAGTCACATCACGCTGTTTTCTCTGGGTCATTTGTGCAATGTCAGGTAAGACAGGATGTGACTCAGCCATGACTGGGTTTAGAAGTAGGACTCTGAAATCTTCCGGTTTCAGTTTACTTTGGGAATTCTTGGGACTGGCAGAAAAAGGAAAGTGAACCAAGAGAAAATTAATTATAGATGCTCTAAACCTTGGTCTTCTACAAAGCCTCACTGTATCCCTTCCTCAGAAGGCATTGATTCTGTAGTTCTCTGAAGGCTAAAGGAAATTAGGGAAACTGATTTTCCCTCTCTTTGTATTCCCTTTTTTTCCCAGTTCCCCAGAAGAAATCTCCCTTTCCTCCAGCTCTAGGGTGTTTAACATTAGAAAGCATTTGTTCTGTCAGCAGCAGCTGGAAAACTCTTCCCAGACGGAAGAGCCTATCTCCTCTTTCTTTCCCTTCTAGTGAGGGTGGCTTGGAAACCACCTTCTCATGAACCAGGCCTCAGCTTCCACCTTTGTTTTGAGACAAATCCTTGTTATACTTTGCCTAAGGATGTCCTGTGCTCTGAAGGATGGCTTGAGGCCATCTTTCACAAAAGCCAGAGAACCTTGCTTAGCATTTCTAATCTCAGAGATACACACAAGCACACACTAAAGTTCTGATCAAGGCTGTGGAAGGCTGCATCTCTTATACATCTGTAATTATAATATCAAACCATGAGATGCACCTGTTCACATTCCTTTAGCCTAGAAAGTCACTTTTTCCTGATAGTTGAACGATTTCACAGCCTCTCGTACACAGTGTGGTGAAGGTGAATGGATTTCATAGCACTAAATTTCATAGAATTGAACCTCACATGGCTTGCATATGAATGCCAGATACAGCCACATTTTAATCCTCTGCTATTCATGAAAACAAAGAGCACATGCCTTTATCAATTCCATTAATCCAAACTAATCTTGTCATTGAATACTTGGCATTAAGAGACAATATTTATACCCAAATTAAGCAAAGTGATACATTTCTATTCCATACACTGTTTTATCTCATTGGTCCCTCCCACTATGTTTTCTTAGACTGACATGACTTGCAAAAGGCCCTGCAAATACAGCTCTCCCATACACACCTACTTGCATGAGTGGACTCCCTAAAAGGTGGAACAGATCCAAAGAGGGGACAGAATGACTAGAGAGGAAAGAAATTGGAAGCATATAATAACCTTTTAGGACAATTCCCACAATTTTTCCAGGTAAACATGTCTGATATGAGCACTTCCATCATGCACAGATAGATGACACATCTGTGTGTGGGCAGAGAATGAAATTGGGTGTGGACTGCGTGCCTCTGCAATAGGCACACTGATAGGTCTAACTCAGCACCAGAGGCACTGAGTCATCTGTTCAGAGCTTAGAGTTCTTCGTCATTCCCTTTATCACATGGAAAAATCCTGGCTGGATTGCCTGAAAATTTTTCCTTGCTGGCTGGGGTCCAATCTGAGAGAAAGGCCAACAGCACAGCAGGATTTAGACACACTTGGAAACCCTCCCCAAAGTCCACTGATTCATGGAAAGGGATTGTATACCCCCACAATAACACAGAGCACTCAGAACAGTTATTTTGTTTCTTTTGTCCTTCTACAGAATGAACATAGATGAAAATAAACAGGCTTGTAAGTGTCTTAAGTGACACTTGAAGGATTGAGCTCAGAGGCAATTGAAAAATCCAAGCATCTAACCTAGTGTATGGAAGTATGCAGAGAAAAAGCAGTATCTAATTTTGGGGAATGATCACTATGATCACCACAGATGCTGACAGTGAGTAAATATCTCTATATTCTGAAATCATGCCCAGCATCAGTTTCATATTTTCTTTTTCCTACCTTTTCAACACAAATTGGTAAATTAGCTACATGCCAGCAAACCCAATGGCATGATGGCAGAGATGTGCCATCATGTGGTCTTATTTTCAAAGCAAAAACACAACTACAGCCAATCTTAACAGCCTGAGCCGAAGAAAACCTCCGAAAATCTTAAGACATGACAATATGACACAATAATACCAAAAGCAAGATAGCTGCTGTGGCTTTACTTCTTGTACCATCTCATAAGACCATGGCAAAAATCTGGTATATATAAATATTCCTGCTGTAGGCAGGAAGAAAAGATACTTTGTTACTGCATAATTTCCAGGTGCAGGTCTTGACCACTTCATATATGCTGTGAGGTGAGAAGCATTATAGGAGAGGTACTATATATAAGAGAGGAATTATATTACCAACACCCCTAACAAGAGAGGGGGAAAAAGGTGGTGCTTGTTAGAATAGGCATTGTTCCCAATTCTCCCCCAGCAGATAAAACATGCACATGCTGTGGCAAGAGCAGATTGCAGAGGATGAGCAACCAGGAGTGGCTAATTAGCCCCTCTAGTCGAGGAGTAGCTGATTAAATGTGCCAAGTTCAGGGCTCTGGACTGGAGGTCAAGCCCATCTTTCTGTCCAGTCCTCCTGCTTTTGCTGTCACTCAGAAGTGGCTTCTGCATCAGTAAAACCTTTCAGATCAGATCTGCTAGATAATGTTGGTATTTAACTCCTCTCTTAACATCTGGCTTTGTAGTAATCTTAATTGGTAATCAAGTTTTCAGAGAATGGTTTGTCTCTTGAAGAAAGCAAAGTTTCTATTACAGCTTAGAGAGCTTATCTCCTTCCTGCCTAATGCAGGATTTCTTTTTCTTTTCACTGATACAGCTGGAGACCACCACCATGGGAGACTGGGAAGTGAACTGGATGAACTCTGCATCTAATATAAATCACAGTTTCTGTTCTCTCAAAAAAGCATGATCAAATGATTAATGATGAGAGTGAACCACAGCTGAGACATAGGCCTGATCACAGAAAGTGAGTCAAACCCGAAAGTTCACCAGCACAGATTTTTATATCAATACCAAAGATCGATTCAGTCAGAAGGTTTCTAAAACAGAAGTCAGGGTGAGTGACTAAAATCTGGGTAGACAAGATCCTGCAGCAGCCATCAGATAAAATCAGTTAAAAATGCAGTTTGTTACAGAAGTCAGCCAGCTCCCTACATGTCCCAACAACGGTACCCCCAAAAATGCAAACCCCAGCTGCATGTAAATAGACAGTTCAGTTCTTCACATACGCCCTGGCTGCCTCTCATTAGCATGAAGCCTGCACGTATTATCATGGTTTGTAGAGGTCTGACAACAGAAGCCCAAGCAATGTTATCTCAAGGATTCCTTGTGCCCCCCAGGCACTCTCTGTGCCCTCCACTGTCTTTGCGCAGCAGTTGGACCATGAGCTGACTGCAAAGGGAGCCTTTTGTTCTGTTTGCAGAAAACGTGTGAGTGACGACAGCAGCAGGAATAATACATATAAATGGTATTACGCACACATGCAAACATCCCTGCAGAAAATTCAGCCATAGGGTGAATACCAAAATTTTACTTGTCACTTAGCTATTTATAAAGTCAAAGAGACTCAAAAATAGCAAAAAATACTTATCCTTGCCAAAAACGTCTCCCAGAGTGGACAGCCCCAGGGGCTGAGATCTGAGCTCTGCTCCAAACAACAGTGGTACCTCCCCAGTGAGGAATTCCCAAAACAGGAAAGATACCCCAGAGCTGACACAAAGCCAGGAGATTTGGCTCCCATGCCAGACTTCCTCCAGCTGTCAAGACAAGTGTGTCATGGTTAGAAAACCTGCTGTACTCTGGCTATTTCCTACTGGAGCTGTGGCAGGCTGGGCAACGACAAGAGGAGCTCAAGGGCTCTGTTGAGCATCTCTGGCCCAAGATCAGAAACACGCACCCAGCCTCATCCTCTCCAGTGGCATCCAGAACTGCATGGCATTACAGACAAGGTCTTTTATCAGACCCTACAAGCCTTCTACCACCCTTTTTGTAGTAATGCTTATATGGCATTAGTCAAGAGCTCATCTGTCGCTCTGCTGGATGCACTCCTCTTTGCCACCACTCCCCTCAGAGCTATACCTGTGAATTACCTTTTGCTTCCAAGGTACAAGAAACATCCTTTTGGGATCAGCACCCTGCTGGGGATTATAGGCAAACTGAAGCTTTAAACAAGTCCATGCATCACTGAGGTTATACCTTCAAGGGAGGGGGTAAGCCCTGCGGAGGGGTGATTTTATCTGCTGATATAAGAGTGGGCAGAGAGAGACCTGCAAGCTGTACCAGGCCAGTATAGACTCAGGCTTTAAAAGTCCTGTATGGTTAAACAATGACTCATGGCTGATCCCTACCTTGCCTGTCAACACTCACCACTGCTTTACATCCATACCATTGCTAGAGCACAACTGAAGACCACAAGGAGGGGTAGAAGCGAACAACGTTAATTTAGAACACACCACAGCTCACTTAGCTCCTATGCAAAACAGAAAATCTTGATGCAGTGGATATTTTATGACTTTTTAAAATAAAACTTAAACATAATTCAAGTATTTTCTTTTTTTACATCACCTGCAAAAGAAGAATTAATTGGAGGAGCACAAACTGAACACTAGCAGGCTCTCAAAAACCTGTGTTGGGTTCTTTTGCACCCAAGTCTATTCAAAAGAGTACATGTAAATACATGCATAGGAAGCAATACTTAGATGCACATTTCCACACGTGTATAAATATTCAGTAGAGTGCTCCTCTACTGTGACATCCTTTTAAATACAGCATCATTTTAAAATCCTTCGTGAGTTGAGATGAGGACCCAGCTTACCTTCCTACTTCCCAGCTTCTCTTCACCTTTTGAAACCGAATCCTCCTTGCTGTCTCTATGGTGACGGTGACGTCCACATCCCCCTGATGAGATGGCTGCTGGCACGCACATCAGGTGCCAGAGCAAATCCGTCAGCAACAGAAACCTCTCCAGCTCCTCCATGGGACACAATGCTCGTCTCCAGAACTCAGACAAAGAACCTGGTAAAGGTTGTTTAACCTGGTTAAAGTGTTAAGCCACCATCCTATGCCTAAAAGAGTGGGTAACTGGATCTAAATATGGGGTTGAAAATATTTTTTTATTTTTCTCTTCAATAATAATTACTGCTACTTGGGAAATAAATGTGATAGCACTGCTATCAAAGAGCATATCTGGATATGGTGATGGATGCTACACATAATGAACTAATCAAAGGTAATTTCTGCCAGAGGGTTTGACAGTGAGAAGATACTTGCATCATGAAGTAGAAGTAGCTGATAAGCAGCATGATGAAAACCTCCTGCAATGTCCATCCACTTGGCACATGGAATCAGCAGAGACATTAGGATGTTTCTTGGCACATGGTTAGGGGAGAGAGGAAGAAGGGGGGAGATATTTATGGAGTTCTAAGTGAAGAGCACCAGGTGGGACCTGCAAAGGTGTGCCTTTCAGGCAGCCACAGAAGGTGGCTCCAGTGACTTTCTCTCATTCGGAGAGACACAGTGAGTCACTGGCGTTGCAGAGCACCAGCTATAATATACAGGCCTTGTTATATTTTATGGTGTTCAACAATCTAGTTGTTAAAGCACAACCCCATTGTAACATGCTGTCCTGTAGCACCCTGTAGGCACAGCAAAGGGTGTTCAGTCCTCACAGTCTCTTCCCTTCTGACCGCCCAGATGGGGGAATATGTGCCAGGGAAACAGCTTTGGCTTTCTGTCACAGTCCACTGCCAGCACCAGCTGATACTGCACACGCTGTTAGATGCTCTAGATTGTCTTTATATTTAACTGACTTTTTGTAAGTTTGCAGCTGAAGAAGTCTGTCACTGCTCTGTGTCACTGCAATGCTGCTCCCCAGTGCAGGGGAGGAGATGAAGGTGTTTGTGGAAACAGGCCTTGCCCTGATGATTTTAACTGTGCAAGATACTCTGCTGCAATCAGCTAACTTACAATTCTTCTCTCATAAAGTCATCTGCTCAAAACTTAAGAGTCCTATTCAATCCAGATAAATATTTGGAAAATGAAATACAGACACTGATTAGTCCCATATTTCCCAAAGCGTTCATGTCCTTTTTTGCTGATCAGACAAAAAATGAGATAGTCCATCATCTTAAAGATGAAGATTGCAATGGCCAAGCACATTAGGAACAATCCAGAAGACCAATTAACAATAATAATTTTAAAAAGCAATACATTCAATAGTGTATGACTAAAACTTGCATTGCTCTAATGCATGCTAAAGATCTAGCCCCCAGAGTGGGTTATTGATGTAACCATACCTAGTGTTTGGATTTTGAGAAGAAATACAAGGCAAGTCCAAAACAAGACAGTATTACAAGACTTATTTGCATATATAACACCTGAGAAGAGAGAACTGCATCCAAATGATGCAATGCCTCAGTCTGCATAATTAGTAGGCACGGAAATTATCTTTTCATCCAAGGTAATGGAGTTTTCTTTGGTTTTTCCTCCTCATGGGAACACCAATTATAGTTTTGCTGCAGCAGCCAATAGATGTGTCTTTAAACAACCACAACACAAGCAGAAGCAGAGAAAAATCTGTTTCTCCTAGTTCGTACAGGACTAATTTCTATTTCACAGCAAGGAGATACAAAAAGCATCCCAATCAAATCTCAGGGTGCCTAGGTCACAGGATTATTACAGGGTTGTATTTCCTGATGTCATCAGAGTTCCACAGGGGCCTGTAAGTCCATTTGGCAAGTCCATCAGCCAAGGGAGTATTGGGAAGACCCAGGAAACCAAGGTATAACTTAAAACATTCCTTCTTCAGTCTCCAGAGATGTTTAGCAGCAGAAAGTGACCACAGGGTGCAGCCGTGCCAAGGTTGCACAAGTGCACACAGAGCAGCTCACAGTAAGAGTAGGTTCCACTGAAAGTGAGAGTATCACAGTGCACTGCAGAACAGAGATCAGTCTCCAAGGGCTAACCTGTAACTCACATAAAAGTTTAACAGGAAAAGCACCACCAGAAGAGGACCAGGCTTTAAAGTAACTAAATAACCAATGAAAGGTAAACAGAAGTTTTAAACAGAGCATCCCAAACAAAACCTTTTATTACAATCATTTTATGTATGAAAACAAAAACTGATACCTGTGCATGTGCATTGCAAAAACAAATCTCAAAGGGTCTTATATTTGGGCTTATTGAGGCTACAAAGTGATCTTTCAAAGCGATTCCCTTCTCAATCAGCATCCATTTTATATTTCACAAGTATTAAAACACTATGCTATGTAGACTTCAGAATTTAGATCTCATAAAACCAATAATGGACATGGTTAAGCATCATCTATTTCATATCACGACTATTTACACCTTTGAAAGCATTTTTTGTATTCTATGGCCATATCTGACTGGATGACTTTTAGGATTTTTTTGTCTCTCATCTTGTCTCTGGCCTTTTGCTGTTTTCAGGCTTTTAAAGTTTCTAATGGCAACAGTTTAACACACTTCTAATTGGAAATGCACAATATTAATTAAAATAGGGTGGGTTTTTTAATATAAAAAGGCTATAATTATGCCTTCTGCTTTGTTTGACAAAGCTATGATTTTTACCAAAACACATGACCAGCCCTCGGGTGGTCTATTCACAGCAAACAATGTATTGTCCTGGGCACACAAGACAGACAAGATGTTGTTTAATTGAGACTCAGACTTCATTTACTTAACTTTTATGGAAACTACCAGCAATAACTTGTAGATGATACACCATTATTTCTTCTTTCATCACCTCAGCATCATCAAAGGGTGCCATTATCAGCTGCTTCTTTCTCATGCACTCAGTTACATTCATCACCGGGACACTACAGTTCTCTTTGTATAAGGGTTAAAAAGCCAGAGGGAAGAGGTTGTTCCCTCATTACATCAGACATACAGAAACATACAAAATCTGTTGCCACATTCTCCAAGATATTTCTTTCCTGAAGCCCAGCCGTAGTTCTCAAGACAGTGAAAGCTCAGCTGCTCTGCTTCTTATAGCCTGAACCCAGATAAGTCATTAGAAGATGAGCAAGTGCTTACCTAAAACAGGTTAAAAATTCCATCTCTGCAATCACAAAGCAGTCCTTCACTATTTCTGGATAGCTTTGATATCAGACATAATAATATGAAGCTAATGAATTATTTCCACCAATCTCAGAGTTAGAAAGGTTTGTAAATGACCATCAAAAGCTGCTCAGACCAGTCTGGCACAAAGTCACTTCAAAGCAGTTAATTCTGAAAACATCATTTCCATAAGAGAAGAGTTTGAAGGCAGGTGTTGTTGAACCTGTTTGAACAATTATTGGGGGGTTTCATGCTGGATTGCACTACTGCACAGAAAAATGGCCAAGAGACACAAACAGGTGACCTCCAGGCTTTTTAGTGAATAGTCCATTTTCATGGAACTTGAGAGCTAAGTGAAGTGGGGTGAGTGGTGACAAGATGAGTTGGCATGACAAGGGAAGAAGTTTACCAAGGCAGACAACAAAATCTCTTTGCTCTGCTTCCCTGGAGACTCCACCAGTTCCTGGGACCACTTTAAAACTCTCCCCACAGCTGCCCATTATCCTTATGCTTGCAAATCTTATTGCAACTGTTGCACCACGTGCCTGGGCTGGACAATTGCAGCTCACGTCTCCCTGGAGCAGAAGACGAGTTGGCCATGTCCATCTCATCCAACAGCTGTGCTCTCCTCAGTTTGAGTCTGCAGAGCCAGGGCACCCATGGATGCCTATGTTTGTCCTACCTGCAGTGGCTCCAGTCCACTGTGATGTGCTCTCTCCAGCAATGCCTGTCTCTTCCTGTCAGGAAAATATGACTGCACACTCCAGCCGGGAGTCAGCAGGAAAAACAGCATGTAGCCAATATGGATATTCAGACACATCGTGGCTCAAGCCTAAGCTCAAATTCTGAGTCAGTATGATGACATGGATTGTCCGCAGCTCCCAGTATCATGATCTCTGCTGCTGTTCACCGAGGGTTTGACATCTGTCAAGTATGCTTGTATTTCACAGGACAAACTCAGAACAAGCACACGCAGCCACACAATTACGCCTGCCCATAAGGACTCAGATGTAACACATTTTCCCATTCCAGAATTATTGAAGAAACATTTCATTTGCAGTTGTGTTTTCAGAAGGCTAACAAGGGGCTCATGAATACATCAAAGCAAAGTCATATTATTCATTTACAACAAATGTTTCTGATTTCATTCCCTCTGACCATTCAGACAACACTTTATTAAAAAGCTAGGAAAAACCCTAATGTTTTTCAGGACTACCTCTCATAACCCTAGGTCCTGATCTATTTTGCACAACACAATTTGCAGGTTATTCACAGGACATGAAATGAAGCACAGGTTTCAGCTCTCTGCAAACCTGAGGTCTATCAGGAAACTACCTTCCAGCTGAGATGGAGCCATCTCCAGCAAATGCAATCAGCTATGAAAACAGTGGGAAGCACACTGTTCTACACGCATTGAAATTATATACCCTTAAGATTCTCACACAAACTACACTTTTGGTTGACTTCTGAATGGAGTCTCCAGGTGGTTAAACCACTGACATTGCATTATTTATGGTGATTGAAATGCATCTAAGTAGTGCTTAGCAATAGAATTTACACAAAGACACTTGATGGAAAAAATACAGTGTGGGGGGAGGAGGCTGTTTACAAAACAAGTTACAGTAATAAAGCTGCTAGGCTGAGCCAAGAGACCTCTTAGTAAATCATTTATTCCGCAGTTTGACAATATTTACAAAGGTTTTTACATGAATTATTTACTCAAGCTTTTATAACTTGTAACGTACTGCACACAAAACAGCAAAAACACATTAGAGCTACAAACCTGGGAACATACAGTTATGCAATGACAGATGGTGGAAAGGGCTCTGACAAAGGGAAGTTTACAACTAACACAAGCAACAGCCTTTTCTATCTGTCATCAATAAAGGGCCGAGGACTAGCAGGAAAATGTGATTCAAGGAAACAAGACGTTTTTTCAAGAGCTACATTCTTTGTGAATGCTGGATTTGGTTATTTTAAAAAGAGTCTTTTGTTTTGAGCGTCTAATTCTAAGAATTACCATTTCAGTGAGTTACCACCAACCAATGAAAGGCTGTATAGCACAATAGCCAGAGTTTACATGAAGGAAACCCTGAATTTCTGCTGCTTACCCTATGAGCTTTAGGTCAATTCAAACGATACTCTGCAGGTATCTAACAAGTCGGCCTAGAGACACTGCATGTATTAGTGCCTATGTGAGGAACTTTTGTGCACAACAGTCTGGAAGAGACATTCATTTCCCAAAACATTTATGAGTGAGATAAAAAAAGCAGAGTACAAGGGCGTATGGAAAGTTTGAAGTCCTATATTGAAGATGGAGAACAGAGACAAGCACAATACCTCATGTGCAGCAAAGACTCCTCAGCACCTGGAGTTCCCGATACAGAGCTGGTTTGTTCGTCCCCACCTCTTACTGCCCAGCATCAGCGAGCAAAACAATGGCTTTTAGCATCAGCCACTTTTCATGCCATGAAAAACTATATTTAGGTTAGATATTAGGAAGAAATTCTTCACTGTGAGTGTGGTGAGACACTGGAGGAGGTTGCCCAGAGCAGCTGTGGATGCCCTAGCCCTGCAAGTGTTAAAGGCTATGCTGGATGAGGCTTTCAGTCACCTGGTCTAGCAGAAGGTGTCCCTGTCCATCACAGGGGGCTGAAACTAGATGATCTTTAAGGTCCCTTCAAATCCCAACCATTCTATCACTCTATGATTACTTCAGCCTGGTCTCCATCTGCCAAAAATTTAAAAGAAAAGGAACCCTACCCCCTCACTAAACAAGTTACAGGATTTGCTGTTAGCATCACAGCATATTCAGCCTTTCTTCCTCAACTTTGAACCCCACGCAACACACCACCACCTTCATGCTACTCCCTGATGGAAGGCAAAGGGTGTCCCCACACCCAGTCCTGTAGCACAGGGAGTTTTAGAGATGTAATTAAAAGCCTCTCCCTAGAGAAAACTCTGTTGGGACACAGCATCCATCACAAATCCTCCTCCATCTGTCATTCAGGTGGGAATGAGGCATACAAGGGGTCTCCTCCTCCTCACTGACTTGAGAACTAACAGATGTTTAAGATGAGAGGCAGGCTGTGGGGATGAGCTCCGGACAGCTGAGATCAGTGAGACCAAGGCATGAAGCTTAAAAGCTGGGACCCACAGCTGGGACCCAAAGGAAGCCATTACCTGACAGCACAGATGAAGCTCTGGCTATTAACACTAAGGAGCCAGGGTGCTGTCTGCCCGGAATTCTGGAAATGCCTGAAAGGGGCACTCAAAGGGAGTGAGTAGAAGTGTCACACATCCAGCATCTGATGTCCTCTACAACAGCAAAAAAAGGACCAAAAAAATAATTTGTTATCTCACTTTTCTAAAAAATCTTTTCCCAAAGAAACAGCAGCTTAGGGCTCCTTTTTTGGTTAGTCTTTTGTCCACATTACCGATTACTGCCAAACTTATGGTCTGAACAAATGAGCTAAGGTTTCAAAGCATAAAACAATACACCAGGACATTCCAATGCCAAGAAAAAACAGCAGACCCAGGTGAAAGAGTAAGATGTTAGGAAACATCAAACTACAGTTACAAATGTAGCAGAAATGCAAACAATTCTTTTTCTAGATGATTTACAGAACTGAAGTCTGGATGCAGCACAGGTGAAACACTGCGCCACAGACTGTACAGCAGAGGCTGTGGTTAGGCAGTCTGATAACTTATTGCCAATTACTACAGAGACAACACCCACTATCTCATTCTGCCATGTCAAATCAACCTTTGATGCACAGCTAGAGAAGCAAGCGTGAGCAGAGATGCAGGTACAATAAAACTAGAAAAAGTACATAAGAAGGAAAGCAAGAAGATCAAAGATATTGAATAGTTTCTGTCTAAGAAACAATTAGATAGTCTGGAATTCTTTGACTGCAAAGCAGATCTGAGGGAGCATCTGACAGATCTATAAAACAGCAGGAGATTTGGAAAAAACAGCATTGCTCACTGCTTGTTGTAAGGCAGGAACTACTGGTCACCCAATGAAATAATCAGGTAGTAGATCTGAAATAAAGAGGAATACTTCCTGAACGTGGCATGGTGAAGTACTCGTGTCACGAGATATTGTGGATAACACAAGTTTACACAGGTTTAAAAACAGGCAGATTCCTTCCTGGAAGAGAAGCCCAGCAAAGCCTTTGAACCCACACACACTGACACTTGCTCAGGGAGTCCCTAAGATTAGAAAAACACATTGAGGAAAAATTTTGGAGATGCTAGTTGCTATTAGAACTTTTGCATGATGAGAAACCAAGGAGCAGTGCCAATTGTGGGGCTAATTTGATTTTCTTTAATGTTCACTTTAGTCCTTTTCAAACTGAAGACGAAATGAGTAGGAAGAGTTGGATGGTCCGTACAAGTTCAGACCAAAGGAGGGGAGAGAGCACACCTCTCCAAGTTGGCTATCTAAATAATGAAATTTAAGATGATTTCTAGAACCATGGCTGTGTTCAAGAAATACTATAAAGATATTCAAATGCACTATAACTAGAGCAGGTAAAAAAAAGAAAGAGGAATTGCACAAGAAAACATCCACTAGATTCCCATTTTGGTAATGAGACAAAGCTTCATTGAGAAACTGTCAGGTAAATGACAGAAAGCTCCAATCACCAGCTAAAGTTCACAAGCTTCACTTAGTTTTTTTTTCAGGTCTTAGCATGCTGTAGGTCTAATAGCAATGGATTTTTTTTATTTTTAATTTTTTTCCCTCCTTTTTTGACACTTCCAATCAGGTTTTCCCCCTGCTGGTTTCTGAGGATCATTCCCTGGAGGCAGACGTGTATCCTCACCCTTATTAACTGCTTTTGAAATATTGCCACTCTTGTCAGGAGCTACGCTATTGACCGAACTGCTCCGGAGTCCATTCCTATATCTGGTGGACACGTGCCCCTCAGAGAAGTTACTGTTCCTGGGTACCCCTCATCTACATGGCGGAGAGAGACATTGATGTGATTTATATGAGGACAAAGCATGCAAAGCATCCACAGATCACAGCATTCAGATCACAGCAGAAGGATCTGAAACTTCGTATTGCTTTCAGTGCAAGCTGCAGATGGTCACCACTGACTTCTCCTAAGTGAGGTAAGAGAGTCACATAGATTAACAAATCACATGCCAAGGAGTTGCACACCACCAGAGACTTCTCCAAATGCTCCTTCAGCCTGAAGGTGCCAAGACAAACCTCAGCTCACTAATTTCTAATATGTGAGTGCTTCAGAAAATTGAGCATACCTGTGAAAACAGGGTATTTTTGGGTTAAGTTTTAAAAGAGTAGGTGTATGAGAAACATGATATAAGTTTAGCTGTTTTCAGACCAACTGGTGTCAAAAATCTCCTAACATGAAACAATTTTCATGAAATGAAATTCTTACCCAGTGACTGCCACAGGCTGTAAACACAGCCAGAGACCCAACAAGATATTCTTTCTTTTTTTTTTTCCTGTTAGCAAACTTCTATTCACGTATGCATTTCAGATAAAGCCCTTAATAGTACCACCTAACACTCTCACAAGACTGGTTACAAGGGAATCCTTCAAGACGTACGATTATAAATGCTAGGACCAATGCTACTGATTTGGCAGAAGTACCCATGTACTTCTGTGTTCAAATAATTACTCATTACAAGGACTGTTCCTAACACAACACAGAATCAAATCAAATAATAACAGTTTGCAGTAGCAGGCTACCCTTAATTGATCTAGAGTAGGTGTTGGTACACTGCATTTCTGATTGTTGACATTTTAGACATAATTCTGGTTTCTTTAAATGAATTAAGTGTTACACCTCACGTAAAGCCCTTTTTTTATCCCAAGCTGGACTGCAAGGATCCAGCTCACTGTTAATCTCAGTGCAGTTAGAAGGAACGGGATTTTCCAAGACATTTTAATCCTGTAAATAATGGTTTCATCAAGAACCATACACAACTCCACAGGGAACTCTAAATATTAAGATTGGTAATAAAATCATTAGTTGTTCCAAGCTATTCAGCATATCATGGAGCCCTAAAAAGTTAATGACAGTTAGTTAAGCTACAGATGGACCAAACATTAGCCATTTTGTTGAAAACTGTGTTGAAAATAACACTTCACACTGTGGGGGAACAATCCTCAACCACAGGGCAATACTGAAATGAACCGTTTTGATCACTAGTTTCTAATCACAGTAATAAAAATTTTTTGTGAGGTTCTAACAGCTAAGGTTTTTTGAAAGCATTACAATGACTCAAAAAAATCCTAACAGGAGCACTGTAATTATTAAAAGTAAAGCAAATGGTTGGATGAAAAAATGAAAAAATGAAAAAAAATAAAAAATGAAAAAATGAAAAAATGAAAAAATGAAAAAATGAAAAAATGAAAAAATGAAAAAATGAAAAAATTATCTTAGCAGTACTTCATGGACAAGAATATCCCCTTCCACAAAACCACAAGAAGGGATTTTTCCTGTTGTTGTGCAGAACAAAACCATGTTCAGACCCTGATACTGATAGCTGTAGTGATTCTTTCATCCCTCTAACAAATGCTTTGTTGAAGTGCAACACATCCAATACAAGCTGCTACTGCAGTAGTCCCATTACAGTATTCTTTCAAATACCTTAAGAAACCAGTGAGGAAGTATTAGTCCCATAGCAAAAACTTACTATCAATGTTTTCTGTTCCTGAATTTTCCTGTAGTTTTGAACACTTTCAATGGTTTAATAAGACAAGTAAATAGCACATTATTATCTGCAGACATTTTTCACATTTTTACACAGACCTTCTTTTGTAGGAACACACTGAGTGTCCCAATGCATAAGAGGGAAAAGGGAGCTCCTTAACTTTTACATCTGCTTTCTTCACAATTTCAAAATTTTCCTCATCAAAAATAATTTTTTTTAATCTGGTCTTCACAAAGCAAAACACTGATACCACTCCTACTTAAATGAGTGAAAGAAAAAATATCAGTGAGATTTTTGAACACTAGGCTTAGAAACTAATACTTTGTATTTAACAAAAAATGTACATTAAAACTCCAGTCCCAAGATTACGCAGAAGGTTTATGTCACCTCTGCCAAAACAAATTATCTAAGAATTCCATTCCAAACAAACAGATAACATTTCCATCTCTACTTTTGCATGCATCCAAATATTAACGCATTCATTCTAACAATTCAGTGATAAAAGAACTTCCCCACTACTGTGCTAACAAGCTTCATAAGTGTAGTGACAGTGCTGCTAAATTAAGTATACTTTGGGCTAATTTTACATTTTTATCACAATACTGGAGAAGTATTAGGAAGCTATTATTTTGTCAGCTTTCTCATTTAGCAAAGCAGCTTCAATTTATTAACAGTGTGCAGTGTGAATGAATCAATATGTTTCATTGGGCAATATGTCATTTGTTAATCGGATATTGATGAGATTATTGACGCACAGCTAATTAATCTCAAACCCTGTGCTAGCCTTCATATGTTTCCTTAATTATGTTCTTCATCTTAGTCTTCCAACTTTGGCATGCAGACGCTGGCTTGTAGACAGTGAGTGAAGTAAGCTGTCAGAGTGTTTTTTCACACATTTACAATCCCTTGGCAGCAAAATTATTTTCCTACTTGTAAATAGGTATCAAACAAATATTTAATAATATTTGCCAGAAGATTGATATTGATTTGGCAGGGAGTCACTCCAAATTAGCTTAGCAAGAGATCTTGCATCAGAAGAAGCGTGCTTAAATAGATATATCTAACGAGCATTAAATAATTATGAAACTATAAACCTGTAATCATCGGGAAGTACTAAAATTGCTTCTCTGCAGTCATTATCATTGAACTCCTGGCTAAAGAGACATTCTATAACAGTTTAGTTTTCCCTTCTTGCTGCAAGAGGACAAATATATTTTGCACTATTATTTTCTGTTACCAGATGGCCAAGTTTAGCAAAAGGAAAGCTGCCTTTTTCATGAGATATAAAAGACAGGAATAATTTCACAGGGTGTGACAAAGGTCACACACCCTAATTTCCTGGGGTGCCAACAGAGGTCTGGCTGAGGAGGGAGCAGGGTGGGTTAGTTCATTTTTGAGCATCCCCTTCTGGCTCTGGGCACAGCCCTACAGTGGGACATGAAGATTTGCCAAGAGCTGTTTTGCCTATTTCAGCTGGAGTCAGCTGAGGACACCGGCATCCCAGGCGCCACGGACAAAGAAAGCTGCAGCAACACAGCTCAGTGGGGTAGCACTCAGCTAGAAACCCTTTGTGCTACCTACTCTGGCACAATAGCTTTAATGGAGACACAATTTCCATCAGGCTTCTTGTTGTCATATTTTCAACCCCAGGAAAACACACCCAGCAGGGCTAGGAAGTAAAGTAATTCCCAGTAAGGCCTCAGCTAAGTAAAATACAGTGAATCTATGCCACTCAGGAAAGGGTCTTCTCCAAATGGCAGAAAGGCGGATGCTGAACACATTTTGATTTATGCAAAACACCACTTAATGTGTCTACTTCACCTCTACAATATCTGCCTGAAGCTCCAGAACGATTTTTTATTATTTTTTTAAATAAGCTAACTGGAGAAATCTAGAGTAAAATTATCAGTTGTCAGCTATAAGCAGATGAGAGGGCAAAGGCAGTTTTTATTCCCCTACTGTATTTCATGCCTAGCTTGATTTTTAAGGAGGAAGAAGAAAAGAGATTTCATGGGTGGAGACATGGTGGACTGGTGATCCTAGTGCAATTAAAAATCTGCCTGGTATGTTCTTCTCACATAGGACTAACCTTAGTTCCCCAAGTTTACAGTCAGGCAAGAAATTCCCTTTGATCCATTCAGCAAAGACTGGGGGAGTAATTTTTGTCCCTGCCTGTAACCACCAGGGTAACCTACCTTTGAAAATCTCCTGCTGCTGCAGGGACCTAGGACACTGATGAGAAGACCTAAATTACAGTGTGCCTCACCAGCCTTTATAGCTTTCAGAAGGGGTTTGGCACAACATCTCAGAGCTCCTTAACTAAAGGCACTCAGAGAAGGCATTTTTCTCTGGAATAGTCATGAGCTGTGATTACCAAGGCCTCACTGGTCCTTCCAGTTCCCCTCCCAGGTAACCCTAAGCTTTAGGCTTGCTACTGGCATGACAGTAGTTTTGTTAGGAGAGAACAGGGCCTCTGGTACCTCAAGCCATGATTTGGGATAGAAAGGGAAGGTCAAGTTAACTAACCGACAATGAAGAAAAGGTGGGGGATTTTCCAAGCCAGTTCAGAATTGGGCCTTCCAGATAGGAAGGATAAATGAAAATAATTTGTGAGGTGAAAAGGGTCTTTAAAGAACCATAGAAATATTTGAGTATCTCTCCAAAAGTTCAGGCAAGGGAACAATAAATGGTCCTTAGCTTTCGAAACAAAATCATTCAGCTAACAAGTGATGACTCTGGGAGAATCCACGTTACCTGTGCACTCCTCATGTATAAGAACAAGATTATCATGTTTCACCTAGCAATGTTTCAGCTTCTTTAAAAAAAAAAAAACAGCCTTTAACAATGCTGCCACAGAGCTCCTAGTTTGTATATTTTGAGAGAAAGCCAAAAAACATACACATAAGAACTGCACATCTCACTGTGTCTTGCAAGTTTAATCAAATCCGCTTGAATATATCTCTTATCTTACAAGGGTTCCCCCCCAAAAAAAGGAAATCAATGTCAATTTTATTCCATATTTATAGAGATCCTTCTAAAGGGAATCAATGGGCTTCTAAATCTCAGATAACCATCACTGACTTTGTCAGTAACCTTCAGCATCATAACAATATTCAGATTTGTTCCGTTCATTTTTTCAAAATGCTGACCAACAGGTTTTTGTTGTGATTTATTTTAGAAAAAGCAAGAATGATAAAAACTTCATTTGATTTGACACTACCGCAGTAATCATCCTAATTGGCCCTTGTTTCTGTTTGTCATCTATAATTATTCTCTGCATAAATTATCACGTTTGACTATAGCATTTATGATCAGTGAGTTTCTTAATATGCCATTATCAAAACCTTTACAGTAATACATTTACTCAGTAAGCTGAAAATGCAGCCCGAATGTAACATGTATTTTCTTTAAATGTTCTAGAAATAATGAAAAGAATAAAAATACCTACATTTTTCCTGAGCATCCTATACTGGTAAATTATGATGTGTAAAGCACTCTGTTCACAAGAGAATTCATGGCATCCCAAAACAAAACAGTTAACCCTTACAACACTAAGCTAACCAGTCCACGCCAAATCTAGTCACATCGTGCCCCTTTGCCTCTAAAAGAAAAAGAAAAAATCCAAATCACAATGTGAAAGTAAAACAAATTTTGCTTTTTTTTTCAAAACACAGGTTCTTCTATCAATAGTCACTTCTCAGTCAAACCAAAACCATAACATTATTTGCATATGGGAAAACTTTTCTCTACATGGAAGTGGGATTATTGATGGTGGTTGTTTCCTGTGGACGTAACAGCTCTGGGAGAGCCATCCCACCCAACAAACCTTCCCAGCTAATCGAGCTGTGGCAAAAACATGACTTTTCCAGTGTGTTGTCTATTCTGCTCCATCAGAAATCAGACATGGGATTTTATTCTATTTATAAGCCTTAAGATTCTACTATTTATGAATGTTGTTACACTTGCAAAAGATTATTATAATTTTCAAATATTGAAACAATTGCTACTTTATGGATCTAGTCTCCATTTTTTCCCAAATGCTAGTGCTTGCTTGAATCTGACTTTCTATTTGCAGAGTATTTTAAGAGAGTTGACAGCAATTACTTACTTTATTCCTAAAACACTATATACACATGACCATTCTGTATCATGTCTAAGGAGTCGTTCCTTTCCTAATTCCCCACTAATGCAAAGTTATTTCAGATTCCCATCAGGGAGAAAGCAGAGGGTCTGTGTTTGGATGGTGTGATTTAACACAGAAATAGAAAGCCTTCTAATAGTAGGAGTACACATTGCCGTCCAAACAAATATCATTTTACATTTGATCAGAGGATTTAAGATCAGAGTCAGAAGTCAAGGCCAGCCTGTGTTTCCATTTTTACACCTGCATCATTGTGCTGCTTATTTTTCAAAAGAGCTGCTCCAAAAGTGGGGTAAGTGACAGGAGGCTTGTGACCCATCAGCACGGTTTTTCTACAAACAAAGCTCTTTAATACCCATTCTCTGAATTTCCCTACATGCTGCACATTCTACCCAGTAAACCCTACATTTTCAAAGTCTATTCTACATTTTCTTAATTCTAATTAAACAAATCTTAATCTTGACTTTAATGGCTGCAATTATGATACTTCATTATGTTAAATGTTAGTTGCAACATAAGAATAAATTGTATAAACAGTTTAGCTGCAATTGCATGGAGTCTAACTGTACATTACTCATTAACAAGATGTGGGTAGCAGCAATTATAACATTTCCTCCTAATGTCCCTATTTATTGAGTCTCAGCAGCAAGCCCCCTTTTCACAACACACACTGATTGACGATAGCAGCTTTTGTACTTGTGAAGAACAGGCACAGGAACCTGCTGTGTGCCTGTAACTCAGATCGATGGAAGTACACATTAGCTCTTAGCCTCACAGGCCGGAGTTCCTGAAGGTCAAAATAGCCATCAGCATCACTGTAGGGTACAGAAATCATTTCACAAATTGTGAACAAAAACAACACAACTAGCTTTGCAGTTTGATTATTGTTTATAGATACAGCAAGCCAAAAATTAAAGCATAGCCTTGAGGCAGTGTAATTATTTACAGCTGAAGACTCATATCATTATTAGCATGCTCCTAATTGCTTGAAGTTATATCAATGTTAGCTGATTTAACACATTTTTGATAAGAGGCATGGAAATTGTTTCCTCTGCATATGGAATGTTGGATTGCTTCTTTATTTTTTGAACTCTTCTCTCCTCCTCTTTCTTTCAAACTGGCCCTTGTTTGCCATGGAAAAAAAGCCCCACACCCATAAATTCTCCTTTATTCTGTATGTCTGTAACTATCACCACAGTACTTCGTCATGTTTCTGTGGAACCATATATTTGAATTTAGCTGGACTAAAATCATGCCAGCTCTCCGCTTTCACTAACAATGGACTTGATAATTTCACATCAATATCAACTAACTAGAGAATAAATCACTCTTTGCTTTGGGTGACACATCTTAATCTATTTACTTTTCCCTACAGTACTTGAGCTGAAATCCAGCTAAAGGAAAGCAATGTGGAGAATCTCATGGTGTGAAGCAACATCTGCATCAGAGACTACCTCACAAACACCTATTTTGGAGCCAGAAAAGAGTTATCTACTGCTACATCACTATACCCAGTTCCCCTGATCTACAAAAAAGGAAAATTAAGTTTGCCACTAATAAACCAGAGCAACAAATAATTTGGGAACTTTTCATATTGATCAACCCATAACCTGTCACCCCAATTCGTTCTTCTCATTCAAGCCAGGAGAGCAGTAAAGCACTGATGGGGCAAAGCCTTGAGCCACTGCTGGCCAGACACCAGGAGAGGCAAGTCAGTGCTGGGGAGGGCAGAAAGCCAGGACTGTCTGGGAGGCAGGCAGGGAATGCTGCTAACAAAAATGGTGAAACCTCCCCCTGCCAGCACTGAGCAAAGGGTGTATAAGTAACTCTTAATTTTAACATTTCTGAGGTCAGGTACACTATTTCAACAGTGTACATAATGCAGCACAGACTTCTCAAGGAAAGCAAATACGAATATGATCTTATTTTCCTTGTATAACTTCCTTCACGTACTTATGTAGAGCACTTCAGTTTTAATCTCCACATCACGTATTTCTACTTCTTGAGCCACACTGGCTGGGAGCAGAAAGAGCCTCCTATTTTGTGATGGGAGTCACAAAAGAGAGAAAAGCGGTGAGTGCTGCCCATGGACCTACAGTGGTCTCCATTTCACTCTACACAGCAGTGTGGAGACCTTGGAAAAACCACTTTCCCCAGCAGGGAGAGCTCAACCCAAAATGGAGAAGCAGCAGGACGAGGGCTGATAAGTTTTGCTTTTCTTAGCAAAGTGATGGCTGTCAGGGACTAGACTGACACCACAGGTGTGCAGAAAGGTAGATATAGGATCACTTTATTTCTACCTGTGTTATACAGAGACCTCGGCTCCTGTGATGCGACTGGCAGGGATGCTGAAGATCCCAAGCATTTTTCCACTTCTCCCCTAGGCACAAGCTAAATTATACGTGCAGAATTTCAAAGTAATTAATCACATCCTTCCATAAATTTTGGCTCTGCTACCTAAAGATTCATTTAATTGGGCTAATTGTTTTATGGAAGTGTAACAAAGAACAGGTCAAATAATTACAGACTGGGCTCTTTTAAAATAATGGTCCAACTGCTGAAATTTGCAGCATCTGGCTACTGAGTGGAGTAATGTTAGATGAATTATATATTACAGTCCAGTGAGGAAAATCTTCCATTTTTGTCTGTGAATGGGGAAATAAAAGACTGCAATAGCATGTGAAACTGTCATAACAGCTTTTCACGGCTGAGACACATTAAATTACCAGCAATCAATATCCTGAGAAAAACTTAAAAGCAATAGATTTGCTAGTAAGGAATAAAGAAGTGCACCCAATTTTAACTGGGAGCTTATTTTGCCCAGCACTAAAGAAGTTGTAACAGCTACACAGATTGAAGCTGAAACAGTAAAAAAAACCCTAACCTACCGACTTCACAGGGGACTTTGGCTGGGAACAAAAGGATGCAGATTTTAGGGATTAAAATTCTTACACACAGTACTCAGAGAAACAGAAAGCAAGGGAGAAGCTTATGTAGGCCAAGTAAGAGCATGTCTTGAGGCTGCAGAAGACCAACCCTTTGCTATTCCTCTGTCATATACTTTAAAAGTAAACGACTGCCTGTTGTTCCTCAGTAAGTGCTTGGTAGTCTTGGCATCTTATAAATGGATCTTCTGCAACCCAGCCTGATTTCCCAAGCTGACAAGTCACGGACCCTGTGATGACACATGGGTTTTCTGCTGCGTGACTCGTGTGCCTAGTAGTTCTTAGCAGTTTTTGTTTTCCGAGTCTAGCTGGAGTCGCGCGGCGCTAACAGTCAAAGAGAGCTAATACAGTAAATGGAAACTGCTGTCAGTATGAACCAGATTAGTCAATCCCTATAGCACAAGTGAATTTCAGATAGCAGCTCAAGCATGACCACTATGATCACAGCCTAGTGTTTATGTATACACAGAAACAATGAAGTGGCCTGGCAATTACTGGAAATACATTCCTCAAGCTTTCAGGCTATGCCAAGCTTAAAATTGTGGTCAGCTCATGTGGGAGAAACTAGATCAACTTGCATTGCATTGCAGCAGTTGTAATTGAATTGTATATTTTGCCTTTCTATAAAACTTCCAGTGCTAAGTGCACAGCAGCCTAAACAGCCGTGACATACAGCACTCCCCGTGCCTCCAGATCTCACAGGTACAGAGCCGTGCCACCTCTTCTCTCCTCCTGCTCGCCCCGCCAGCTCAGCCAGACACCATGCACCCAACCCCGCCTCTCCAAAGCCGGGCGGGAACCAGATCCGAGCCCGAAGCAGCTGGAGCCCCTGGGATTTGCTGTGACTAGCGACGGAAAAAACATGGCTTTGGAGCAGAGTCTGGCCCTGCCCCAGCCAACAGGAGCTCTGCTGTTCCCTTCAGCTGGGCTGGGGTCACAGCCTGCGAGTTTGCACAAGCAACTGACAGTTTGGTGATTAGAACAGCTACCTACCACAGTGAAGTTTGCAAAGTAAGACAAGAAATGCCAGCTTTTTCCTTTTTACTTTTCTCCTCCCCAAACTACTCTTTCATCAAAGTTTTCTATTGCAAGTTCTTGGTCTTTTCCAACCTTAATGATTCTATGACTCTGACCTGTACAGCCCCTTATCTCTTAATCTTCGTATTTCAAGTAATTCAACTACATTTTACACATATACATATATACATGAAAATGTATTTTAGATATGACATATGCATATATTAAATAATTTCCTTGTCTCATGTACTGCACTGACTCATGGTCAGTCTGGCTGCTGGCAAAGCTTGGCCACCGTCATCCTGTCCTCAGCGCCTGGCTGGGGTTCCAAAACACTGCACTCTGCTCCCCGAGCCACCCACCCACCCCAGCCTTCCTCAAGATGCTCCACTACAGTCTGTCAGGTAATAAACTCATGTCCACCTTAACAATATTTTAAAATTTTTTACTTCTGTTGAAAATACTGCACTTTCTTTAATTTTCCTCCTTATTTGATAAGTCAAAAGAGTAAAAGATTTCTGCAGAAAGTAATTTTGCTGAGATACAGTTTCAAAAGCAAGTTTTCTATATAAAGCAGTTTTCAAGAGAATTTCTAGCTCGTCACAAGTTTAGTTTGTTAAAACTCTTCTGTTTGCAGCTTCTCTACCTGCTATAACAAAGGAACAAAAAAACCGGAAGCAAACACTTCCTCACCTCTCCCTGACAGACCAAAGATAAAACACATGCACCTATGTACAGAATGAGCATTTTATATGTTTTCTTTTTAAGTAGAATTGCATAACTCCAGACTTATGAAGGAGCTCCTACACTTTCTGTTCCTGTTTTCCAAAATTTCTAAGCTGTAGTATCTATTATGTCTAGCAGTTTACCCTCTTTCACCTACCAAAGCAGTCTACCTCATTTTTCTCACTAAAAATTCAGTTCTGCTTCCCAGTATTTAGGCAGCACCATCAGAAAGCAACAACTGAGCTGGAAAAACCAGACAAGCTATAATTTAAATCTTCTACTGTATAATACTAATATTGCACTTAAAACTTGGCTAGACTTCATGTTGGAGGGAACATGGGGGATGATGTACAAATTTTACTTGATCGAAAGAAAAGGGCAATATTTACCCAGACATTTTTGGACATTCCATAATGCTTTCACTGGAGTAAATCTTTCAGTTAAAAAGTTCTCTTCTCTGAAAATACATCAATATTTCTAATTACAAAGCTGTGCAGGGAATAATGCTTTTACTGTATACCAAAGTTGAGGAAACTTCTGCTGGGGGAAGAGAAATGATATTTCAAAAGCTGACTTTTGTTGTACTCTATCATTTGGCCCACAGATCAGAACAAATAAACCATTTTCATTGAAGCTGCTTCCTCCAGCCACTTTTTCTTGCAGAAATTTGTTCTGAGGCGTTTCCTGTCAGTGCTTCCCATCGTTTTCCAAAGTTTGCATTTTTTTAATATATATAAACTTTACTGTCCATGGCAATAAATATCATTTCTGTCATCTGCAGCTATCAATATGTCTCAGAGACTGCTTTTCCATCTCATGTGGTTGTGATGAGCTTTCATATTTGGCTCCCAGCACTGATCCCTTCTTGGCTCAAGAGAAAAGTAAATCTGCAATAACCATTAACTATTACTTTAACTAGATCTGAGGCTTCAAGAACCCTACTGCAGTCTCTCAGCTCACTGTTGCACAAGGAGCTGCAAATGCCAAACGATGATAATGTCAAATAAAAGTGGTATTTCCTGAAAAGTCCAGGTGTAATTGTCAAAATTCTTCCGATTGCACCGACCATGAATTTCACAGGTATAAGAATGATGCTAAAGCTATAGAAACAAACCCATGGATGGAGCCATATATAAAACTATGGTGCATGTCTGATGGGATTGAGATGCATTTCTCAGTCTCCTGTTGTAGGGAGATGCCCAGCTGCAGCCAGGACCCACAGCAGGATGGGACTGCAGGCAGCCAAAAGACAGGCAAACAGACACACCCAAAGTGGAAACTTAGATGGACAGAACAGAAACACAGGCAGAGCAAAGCACATATCTTTGAGTTGGGCATCAAAGCAGAGGGGTACATGACTTCTGTGAAACACCTCCAAACAGTAACATAAACACTGCTATACAGACATTATTATAGTTACTCATTTAAGAGAAATCTGGGATTACATGATTAAGAAAGTGAAAGCCAGAGGAAAAATACCCCACAATTTAAACTCTCTCCTCTTGCATGTACCAATAAGGCTTTATATATCTATATAATACAGTCTTCTTACATTATTCAGCCAATGGTCTGTAATTAGAGACCAAAAAGCATTCCCACAGCTCAAGACACATGTACACACTATTCTGTGTTGCTATGCCCAAAAAAATAATTTCCTCTGTCATATTATAGCAAAAAAATAGTGCACATTTGCTAGAAATATTAAATATTTCTAGCTCACACATTAGATCTTCTTCACCCTATCTAAAGTAAAACTAGCTTTTATACCTCACCCTTCTTAACTTGAGCATCACTGTGATGCTAGGGAATCCAGATAGTCAATGTATGTGTCCCTCTGGTGATACCTATAGCTTAAGACAGACTATTTCAAACAGAATCAGAAACTTCCTTTCCTCTTCCTGAAAACTTTTTTAACTTCTCACACATTTTCCTGCTGGCTTCACTTCAAAAAAAGTACACAACAGTGTTATTTTTATCATGGGACACAGCTTTCTCATTCCTAGAACAGGATTTGTAGGAGAGCACCCTGGCAGAGCAAAACCTGCCCACTTGGGTTGCCCAGCCTGCTGCAGCAGCTGCTCTGTTTGACAGCATAAAACTGCATTTTCAGTCACCAGTCCTTGCAACTTTCTGGAGGTCTTGCGTCAGCTACTGCAGGCTCTGGAAACTGGTGCTGGGGAAATCCATGCAACAGCTGAGAAATGGAAAGGGAAACCCTAAGCAACCACGTAAAACACACATGTGGGCCCACGGCTTGTCATTAGGGCCACTGATGTGTCTCAGCCTCTGTCTCCACCAGCTCAAGTCCCATAGGTAGCCTCTCTCCCACAGGGCTTATTCCAGCCAGATGTATGAATAGAAAGTAGGTACAGACAAATGTCAGCATCACTTAAGCAACGCCTAAACACGTGTTTATTCACGCTGCAGACGTCTCACCACTGCAATGCTGTGCTCGTCCCCAACACTTCAAAGAGGCCCTCAGAAGCCAGCTCTTTGTGTGGTGTGGCAGAGGCTGCATTGTTCTCATTACCACTCACAGAACTCGCATCCAACCATTAAATTATATAGCTTTCATCTGTTTCTTAAGACAAGGCTAATGCAATCATGCTGAGTACGTGCATGTGTGTGTCCATCCATGTATCTCTCAGCAATTTTTGAGCATCTGCCTGACTTTGATCACTGTTGGCAGAAGGTCAGAGACCTTGACAACACCAAGCTCATGAAAATTATCAGGAAAATGAGCACCTGGTCTGAAGTAAGGAAAACATACTTACAGTCCCAAAGCAGAAAAAGCTTCCCAGGTCACTCTTGGACTCTAAAGGATCCAACATGAGCTGCAAGACCAAGAGAAACAAGGCTTGCCAGTGCTGCAAGCATCAGGTTGAAGCATCATGGCATAGCACCAAGAGACACCATGAGCTGTGGCCTTCCACATGGTACCCTGGTCCCCCAGAACCCGACTTCGCCTTGGGCCAAGGACTTAAATAGCCCTTAGTCAATGGAGTTGCCTCACAGCTCTTATTACTCCAAAGAGAGAGAGAGAAACACCACCTTTCCCATCCATATCACCTCTGGTGACCTCAACATGCCCGCTGAGCCATTGAGGATTCATGCCATGTAACTCCCATGGACCACAAGGAAGCCCTGATCTTGCAGGAGTCAACAGGGGCTTCAGTTTCAGAAGAAAACAGAGCTAGAAGAGACATATGTGTCAGGAGAGAAAATTACCAAAAAAAAATTAGTGGTGAAGAAAGTGTTACAGGATAATTCTTGCAGACATTTCTTGAGGAAAGTAAAAGGAATATCTTTCCTTGAAATCAGCTACAAAGATAGCTTAAAAAAATAACACTGCAATTCTTTGGGATTCAAACTTCTACATTCACACTGTAAATAGATTTAGATATTTTTATCCTCTTCCCCTGACTAGATGCGCAGTGAGCTGGGAAGTCAATCCGCACACACAGCGTGATCCCACAAATACTGCAGAGTCTGTTCAAGACCTCCTCCTGGTCTTTGAGTTGCCAGCTGCTTCTAAATGAATCAAGAGCGTTACAACCAACAGAAGACCAACAGGCGTGGAAGTTGTCTTCCTTCAAATATATTCCTGTCACTCAGCTTCAGAGGACCTATGCATAAGAACTGACCTCACCAGAAGGTCGCTCTGAAAATGCTACGTTTATAAACATAAATGCACGTACATGTATGCACATGCACCTCTGTACAGACACAGAGTCCCAGCACAGTAAATATGGCCAGTTGCTACACCTTTGCATAGCATGCACAGTGACATTCTTACAGCTGCCAGAAGAGCACCCTTTTGATATACAAACTACAGAGGTGAACTTCAGCTATTTTTAATGAAATACAGTGAGTGCTGCTTCTGGCAAGTGAACTACAAAAGCTAATATTTAAACAGCAGTAGCAATAAAAGCTATTAGTTCCAAGCAGCAGAAAAGATTTACATTAAGAAAAAGAAAGTCCTTTTCTCCTATTTTTTTCGCTTTTCAGAAGAATTTGTGGTTTCAGGTAATCACTCACATCAGTAGGAGCTATGTTCTGTTTGGTGGCTGCTGCTTGAGCACACAAGTCTAGGTCCTAGCATTAATCAGATTTTTAATTCCCCAGCCTGCCCTAGCTCTTGCCCATTTTTTTATATTTTTAATCATCTTATTAATGCTTCCATAAAAACAAGTTAAATGTGCCCACATGCCAACCTTCTCTCAACCTTCTCTTTTCAGCTGTAAATTTTGTTCTATTCAGACAACAAAATGAAAACTTTTTTGAGTGGTTTAAAAGTCAATTTAAAAAGCTTTTTGCACACATATCTTTTTTAAATTTCATTTCTGAAGTATTTTATATTATTTTTTTTTGACAAAACACTGAAAGGCAAAGAAAACCCCTTTTGCTTGCTATCTATATGCCATCACAAAAATGTTTCAAAGAAAATTTCACAGATTGTTTAAATTTTAGCAAAATCCATTAATACGCTTCCATTTCTTGATAAGCTAAGGCATCCTAGTGCATAGCTAGCTCCCAGCTAGTCTTCAAATCCCGTTGCTACAATACCTGCTAGTCTACTATTGGGGTGCTGGTGTTTCCATGTGCAACTGATGCATCTTGCCATGTAATTTTAGCTTTTCAAGGTTTAAAACAAGTTATTTCAATAAAAAGATGGCCAATCCATCAGTTGTGAAATAAGTCATTCAAGTTTTTAATGCAAGTTAAGGCATCTCTCATATATCACATATACACAAGGAACAGGGCTTTCGGAACTACATCCATAGTATATCCCAGATATATCACCAAGGTTAAATTCCTTGGTGTAAACTTATTCCTGAAAAACAGTTTGAAATTATTTGCAAAGGGACATGCATGAATTTCAATTTAAATTATTCAATATTATTGAAAAATTTTAAGGATTCATTCCTTGCGTGATACTCAGCAACCTCAGATGTAAACCAGATCTCCTGGTTTATATGGTGCAACACTTCCTTCAACAGGCATCATGTGAAGAAGCTGAGGGGCAGACACCGATCTCTTCATTCTTGTGTCCCATGACAGGACTCAAGGACATGAAGGTGAGTCAGGGGAGGTTTAGGTTGGATATCAGGAAAAGGTTTTTCCCCCCAGAGAGTGGCTGGGCACTGGAACAGGCTCTCCAGGGAAAGTGGTCACAGCACCAAGCCTAACAGAGTTCAATAAGCATTTGGACAATGCTCTCAGGCACATGGTGTGATTCTTGGAGTGTCCTGGGCAGAGCCAGGAGTTGGACTCGATGATCCTGATGGGTACCCTCCAACTCAATATGTTCTATGTAACAACTGGAAAGAGAAGCCTGGAAAAAGGAGGACTCGAGGGAGGCCTTAGAGCAGCCTTCCAGTTCCTAAAAGGGGTCTACAAGAAAGGTGGGGAGGGACTTATAACAAAGCCATGTAGAGCTAGAACAAGGGGGAATGGCTTTAAACTGACAGAAGGCAGATTTAGACTAGATATTATGAAGAAATTCTTTACTATGAGGGTGGTGAGGTACTGGAACAGGTTGCCCAGAGAAATCGTGGATGCCCCATCCTGGCAGTGTTCAAAGCCAGGTTGGATGGGGCCCTGAGCAACCTGGTCTAGTGGAAGGTGGTCATCATGACTAGATGATCTTCAAGGTCCCTTCCAACTCAAACCATTCTATGATTATGGTCTTGTTCAGATTAAGTGTTGTGCTATCATTAAAATCAAGAGAATAGTAATAAAAATAGCTTATTTCTTTGAAGCTGGTCACTTCAGAGAATAGGTGGAGGGAAATGATCCATCTGGCTTAAAATAAAGAAAAATAAAAGCATGGTGCATCAGATATGTTTCAATGGGCATTTTAGGTCAGAAATCTATCCAATATAATACAAGTAAAAGAGCACTTTTAAATTTTTTTTTCTCTGTTTTTATTTACAAGTTGTTAAATAAGCAGAAAAAAAACCACCTGTATGTCTGCATGTGGTTTCATTAATCAGTGTGATGCACCACAAACTGAGAGAACAAAATTTTCACTTCCCTTTTACTCTAGTAAAAGTGCAGTGTACAAGTCATAGCAAATGTTTCCAACCTCACAGGTAAAAATTACGTTGAGTGAAGGCAGCCTGAAAATCCCTTCTCACATTATCATCTCATATGAAGCCCTGTAATTAACACAGATTTTAAATTCCAGTGAAAAGTGAAAAGTTTCAGATAGTCTGGTGGAAGTGAAATAACAAACAAGCCAAAAAAAACCCCAAAATTTTAAGTTCCTGTCCCTTAACTTAGCTGACTTTTCTAGGGAAGCATACAGAAGGGGAGGGCTGGCCAGGCTGCTATTTTCCGGGGAGGGGTGGGCATGCCCACCCTACCTACACCAGAACTGGCCCCACATGATTCAGGAAAATACAGTGCACTGTTCTCCCATAGCTGTGAGCACAAGCCCCTCACATTGCACACAGACACACCTAAAGCCTGATTCACACCCGGCCCTGATGAACAGCAAGGGTGAATTTGTCTTCTGGATCCTATTTTCTTGTCCCGTTCCTGTGTCCAAGCAGAGCCTAAGCAGCTATGCCAACACATGACTTCTATTACATTCAGGGGGTTGCTGCCACAGCTATGTAAGCCCTGGGGCAAGATAAAACAGCATATTCCCCTTCTGGTGAGTATTTCCAGCCTAGCATTAATGGAAGCTCTGGACAAAAACAAGAGATGCATCTCTGCAGCTAGTGGGGCTACTGGATTTTCTCCTCCATGTTCGCTTGGTGGTTTTGAATTAAATCAAATCGGAGGGCTAGGAACGAGCGCTCTCCCAAAATAGCACAGTTCAGTCTTGTTGCAGGGAAATCGTGGTCTCCAATTTCTGCTGTGGACATGGCCTCTGACTCGGGGGTGCCAGGCTGAAGTCTCCCGGCACAATTTCGTCAAAACCTCTTCAAGTCAAGACAAAAGTAAAGCCATGAATGCTCCTTATTGCAAGTGTCTCTGCTGAATAGCTCGGTATTGCCCTATTCCCTATGACAATGGAGTTAAGGGAATGAAACATGTTGTTTGGAAACAGTAAAAAGCTGTCAGCAGTAACCACTGTCAATACTCATGCTGGGCTAAGCTTGGTACTCCCGCTTGTCATTTATTTATTTACTTATTAAAAAACATGTTTGATATAAAGCAGTTCTGTAGGCAAGCAACAATGCCAAACTAATAAACCAGTGATTAATTTTGTTCTTGTCCTAGGTTTGTTTTCTTCTTAATAGTCTACGTAAATACATTAGAGAAAACATTAATTTGCCTAGACTTTATGTGGTATGAAGCAAACCCAGAAGCATTTTGCAAAGGCAGCTAGTTGCCACAGAAGAGCTGGGCGGGCAAACAGAAAAGAAAGACATGAAAACATATGTAGAAAGCTGAATGCAAGCTGTAGAAAGGAACAAGAGACCTTACAATTAAAAAAAAATTGCTCAGCATTTTCTAAAACGTTGCCAGTCTAAGAAATGGTGTTACAGTCTTCAGAAGGCAAGAAATAGCCAGAGGAAAAGCAAAACAAGAAGTTATTAATAATTTAAGAGAGAAGAATAAAAAATGGAGCGTTTGATGGACATCTCCACTGGTAACTTTGTATAGATAGAGGTGCTGAAGATTTTAGATAGATTATCTGGATGTTTTCCCTTTAACAGCCAGCGAAAATCTTAACTTCTATAGAGAAATCTGATACTTGTCATGGAGACTTTACTTTTATTCCTGTGCCTGGTCTGTAGCACAACAGGGCTTGTAGCAAGTTTTCTTAGATTGTTTTTGGTGCCACCAGTTTCCTTGTTCCAAAACAGTAAAGAGTATGCTCCTTCCCAAGAGCAAGGAGGAAAGCAATTCATGGAGTGCAAGAGCGCTGTTAATGCTGTTCGACCGGTCAGAACACTCCAGGTCTCAGAATGTTCTGCATACTTCTCATGCTAACAGTTTTACAGACAAAGAAGAAAACTCACTTTGCCAAATTGAATCCCCCCTCATAAAAATTCTTCAAACTGCAGCAAAGCTTGAGAAACAGAGAACATCACGTTCCGTCTCCCTTTGGGGCAGTGGCAGCAGAGGACCCACTCCTTCTGGTTTCTTGCATGCCCTCAGTTATTGCCAACTCCAGTGGCAGCTTGGGTCATGCAAAAAATGCAGAAATAGATAAAACAGTCAGGTTCCCCACAGTGGATGGTGGGAGATAAACAGTCCCCTAGGAAAAGTTGGGAACAATGCGATCACTTCCAAGAGGTGCAACCTCAATGCACTAGGAGGTCATTTTAAAAAAATGCCTAGAAAACATTTATATTCTATTATACTTGTGTGAGTTCTATTGCACAATAGAAAAAATATTGTGCATTTAATTTTTTGCCACATAGTATTGGAAAGCTATTTTAAAAATGCTTTGAAGAACACTCCAGAATGTTGCTGGTATTGTTTTCATAATTCCAACTTAGCAGGCTACAGAGAAGAAAATGTTGATGAATAAATTAAAGAAACTTCTACTAAAAATTCCCTAGCAAGTAATTTTTCTGAAAATTATATAAACACTGTCATCCTGTCAACCAAGATATTTGCATGGCCACCTAGGCCACACTGTGTAAAAGCCTTCCCATTTAAAAAAATAGATCCATTTAATTAAGGTGTCTTAAAAGTTTCAAGATTATAAGAAAAATGCCGTGGTTAGTGGCAAGCAAACTTACTCTACTTTACATCCCCTTGTGTGAAATAGTGTACGAGATGCTGGCAAAAAAGAGAGACAAATTCGAAACCAAGACATTTGCATTTGGTTCTGGATAGGGCATGGGGCTATCCTATCCTTGGAAAAGGATTATTTAGTAGCCCAGCACCATCTCCTGCCCCAGGAACCTCTCTGTACTGCTTTCACAGCTTTTGGTTTCAGTGAAGCATAACCAGTGTTAGTAGGAAGTTGTTGCCAAGGTTATCTCTAGAAACTAAATCCAGCCTTTATGTGGTTTAACAGGCAATTTGAGATGGAGACAGACAATTTCTTCAGAGAGAGCCAAATAGCTGACTTCCAGGGTGATGTAATCCTGGAAGGTCATTGCAGAGTAAACACGTAAGCAGCACACTCTCTATTGTTGGGGTTTCCCTCCGCTCTGCCAGAATATGGGGTACAGGAGTGAAAGTCTTCAAGCACACAGAGACCAAAGGACAGCCTGATATCTTCAGGTGGCAGGGGAGAGCTAAGAATCTTCCCTTCCAAATAATACAGTGTTTCCAGCTCTCGCTCACACTGACACAGGGATGACTCTCACGATCACAGTCCTGATTCATCACCCTAAAGACCTTGCAGCTTGTGCGAGGGAATTCCAGACACAGAAGAAACAGCTCCCAGAGCAAACACAACCAGAGGCAGCCCTTGGGGTTGGGCTGCATGGGGACTGCCAGCATCCACATTTGCCCTTGCCTTGTTTCCCAGCACAGAGCAGCAGTCAGAACAAGAGTGCTGGAAAGTCACCCTGCAAGGATGCTTGTCCAAGTGCTCTGAGATGCCCTAACTCATCCAGCAGGAAGAGCTGCACTGCTGAAATACAAATAGAGTTTGATTTTCAAGCCATGATGGTAAACCAGGTATCAATGCCCACTCTTTCCACAAGTTTGTACTGAGAGCATTCCTGCCATAACTTTGATAAACGAACAAATTCAGAATACACCTTAGCAATTTTAAAAGTCCTGTGAATTAATGGCATTTGAAATTTCACCAGTTCCCCTGAAACCTTTAAGAATCTATAAAAAACTTTTCAATCTTGCCTTGGCTTGCTTTCCCCACCCCCATTTTAACTTATGATTTTTACAGTCCACACTAAATAATCAATATTAGTTAAAATCTTCAGTTCTCTCTAGAGAACAATGCCCTCCAGGTTTTATAATAAAATATCACAATGTTCAATCAGACTTGTGTATCATAGATATATATATTGTAAAATAAACATCTGAGGGCAGCCATGATTGAATCTCAATCCTGTAGAGACAAGAATTATTCACTGCCTTTTAGAAAGCAGATGGTGTTTATTCTTCCCTAAAGTTTGTGCCTTGTGAACAACATTTCTTTCACACATCCTTCCCAGGATTACAATTCATTCTTTGATAGCCTTCAATGATCCCTTATCTCAGTTTGCGTGACATGCAATCATTCAAAATTGCAAAGTGAATTTAATTGCCATAGACAAGTGTTAATAGATTTTAATAATGCTTTATTAGACTTTATGCAAATTGGACTGCGCTGAAAAATCTAAATAAAATCGCAGCTTTAGCACCAATTTTCTCCCCTATGTTGTCTTGAAACAGAGCAGGAAGAGGAAGCTTTAATTAGTAGTTTCTGATGGAATCTGATGACAAAAATGTTCTTCTTATGAATAGATATAGATGACAAATATTATCTTTAAACCTGTAAGTTTCATGATTCATTAATTAGTACTGAGGGCTTTTCCCAGGGGATGATTTAATATTAATACCAGCCAACAGATTTTTTTACATTAGGATTTTTATCTGCATAGAAGTGTGGATGATGTCTCAGAACATTGTTATGCTGACTACACTTTAGAGTATTCAGTTGACACACATTTTGGTACATAAAAAAATCAAATAAGTAGAGAGGAGAAAAGTAACATATGAGTGGAGATTTTTGAAAAATTAATACAGAAATAATTCAAAATCATCCATTCTAGTAGTAAATCTGAGTTAAAATTAAAATATAAAAGCTATTCAAGACTAATAACCGTTGCTTTATACTTCAATTCCTTTTGTGCTGCTTTTCCTTCAGGACAAAATCTTACGATGTATGGAAGGTTTCCATCTCTGGGATAACTTCTTGGTGTCAGTGGGAGAGGCACACAAATCAAAAACCACAAATAGCCTACACTTTTTTTTTAACTCATGAAAGAACATTAACTATATTATAGGAAGGAGCACACTCATGGGACTATTTTTAGTTCTGCCATTATTAATTAATACTGGAGGGAAAATATCTCAAAATAGTTCAGTTTTTTCTGCCTACCCATATTCATAGACACTGTAATTTGCACACTGTGTACACCACAGTTACGGAATCCTTCCAGGGTAGAGCTCCTCTGGAAACGTTGCTGTTTCATGTTACTGACAGAGCTATCATATTTCTTCCTGAGTCTATAAAGAAACAAAGGAAAAGCCTAATGTCATAACTAGCCAGGGTGATATAATATTACTTCAGGTCTTCGAAACAGCCAACCCAAATATTTTCTGTTGACAAGCTCCACTGAACAGCACAGGAGCCAGGCATTACATCACATATGCCAGATAACACTTCCTATCTTGGATTAGGAAAATCTGCCAGAAGAGTATTAATAGTTGCTCCATTTCAAGATAAGGATATCAAATTACCAAAATCTTACAGTGGTTTACTCAGAAGCAGTAAGAGCCTGGCTGCGTTTAAGTTGGTGGCAAAACTTCAACAGAAGTAGGATTCCACTCACATATTTACTAAGCCAGCTCAAATCCTTCCTCTTCCATTCCTTATTGCCCACCATAAAGCAATTACTAGGCATAAAACCAGCCTTTCCCTACGAACACAGTGCAAATCAATAGAACTTTAAAATTCACATACAAGATAAACAAAGATCATTTGTAGCAGATATACAGCGCTGTGACATGCGGCAGCTGTAATTTAGAATGTAAGAGGGCATTTAAAATAAA
Source organism: Irena cyanogastra (assembly GCA_013397155.1). Lineage (NCBI taxonomy): Eukaryota > Metazoa > Chordata > Aves > Passeriformes > Irenidae > Irena > Irena cyanogastra. Next base: position 715,382 of record VWZV01007759.1, read on the forward strand.
AACAAACACAAACCAATCCTACCACAAGACAAAGCTGAAAAGCAAACCTGGAGTTTGAGTTTTTTAAGTTAAAACAGATTGAGGCCATTTTTGGTAGAACACTAATTTCAATCGTTTCAAAGAAGATATGACAGAACGCAAAGGAGCATGAGTCGTACCACTGAAACTATGCAGATACCTAGCATTTCTCTCTTCTTTGGAAAGCCTCCACCCACATACCTCACCTGAGATTTACAGGCTCTTTCTGAGCCACCCAAGGTAGCCCTGCCATTGCAGCCAGGCCAGCTGCAGGGTGCAAGCGAGGCCCTCGCACTGTTCACCACTTTCATTATTACTGCAAACCAACAGCCTGTCACTGCCGTGCCACAGAGCCAGGGACGCTGTGGGTCTGGGACAGGGACAGGCTGGTAAAGGTGTACCAGTGGCACATGTGGTTCAGTTCCTTTGAGGGTCCTTTAATTGCATGTAAGCCGACAACACGTAAAGCTAAAAATAAAAAATATAGGTTTCTCAAATGGAAATGATGACTAACCCTTAATGATAATTAATACCAGACACTCTCAAAGACCTTTTTTCACCTACAAATGAAACTAATTACTAGGACTTCTAGCTTATAGTTTGCTGTGTTGCAGAACAGCAATAGCTGGGCTGTCTTTTTTGTTTACTCTTGAAGAGCTTTCAGTAAATCTGTTTCAAATTTTGTTAACCCTACTCAACCTCCACACCCTCCCCTTTCTACTCCCCTCCACCCCCAATACTCATTCATGAGCTACAGCTGAGTAAAGTGATTTATAATAGTGCAATGAGCTGCAAAACATGCTCTGGCAAAGGAGCAAATTCCTCCGCCTTCCCTCAGATACCATCAGGTGTAACTGCAAATTCTGCCATACCCTTAGTACCGAGAGAGGAGATAAGCAAGACACTGACTTTTCCTCCACAAGCTTGCTTGCTGGAGTGGGATGCAATGGAATTACACCCTCCCCCTAGTACTAGCCCCATCATGCCCAGGCATAGTGCAGGAAAGGAGGAGGGTCAGCTAATTCCTGGGCTTCTTTTAAAGCCTCTTGGATATAGTGAAAGGAAGAGGGAGAAAGCCTGTTATCCTAACTTCAGGTTCTATTTTGCAACTAAGAAAAATTTGCTGATTAGTAAGTGGTCCACAGGGGTCTTCAAATCCGAGTCTGCTTACAAATAGGAGCAATGAGCTATGGTTTCCTCAAACTACCCAACATAAATGCATCTGGTTTATCGTCTAGAGCTTTTTTTTTTTGTCTTTCCCCTCTCTGCAACATTATCATGCAGTAACTATCTGGACTGAAATAAAGCCATCCCACAAGAGTACAAAAACAGCTCTGCAGGGTGTATGATTTTATTGCACGCCTGATACTTCATTTTATTTTATGTCTTGACTCCCAAAGCTAGGTCAAATTCCCAGCTTTCCTCAAATGGAAATAAGCCTTGAATTGAACTAGTTTTGAAGAACATTTTGTAAATGTGAACTATGAATACAAAAAGAAAAAGAACAACTAATTGCTGTTAAGCTCTGTCACAGCAATACTGAAATATACAGCTGTTCCTACAGTGGACAGCACAGTTTTACTATTTTAGCCACACAAAGTGCAAAAGAAATTATTAGATGGCACAGGAAATTGAGCAGCTTTTCTAACTGGGAATAAGTAAATCAGAGATGTTGGTATAATCAGTGTTACGTTGCACAAAAGTGGGCTGTGTTAAGATATATGGGTTTACTGCTGGAAATATGTTTTATTTTTGTTTGCCTTTTCATACAGGGCCACAAAGTCTCCTTTTCTGTTAGACTTCTGTGGATAATGAAAGGCAGTTTTGAAGCTAAGTTTTGAAAAGCAGTCTGAAGGCAAACATCAGCAGTGGTTTGGAAATTCTTCTAAAGAAGGATCCAGAATGTAGACAGCTTGCACCACACCTAAAAATGTCAACCCTAGCTTTTATCAACATCATAAAAAAAAAAATGCAGACTTTGCCTACTATTGGCAATAAGGCAGAAACTGCTTCTATCAGCACATCTAAACACAAATTTTCATGTTCACTTCAAATGAAGCTGAACACATTTAACTGGGTGGTCAATCATTCGTTGTTTTATTTTATTTATCATTAACTTGTTAAGCAAAAGGGAATCAAGAAAACCTTGCCTGGGTTCTGGATGAGACGTTTCATTAACACATATCTCAATAGAGGAACATTTTCCAGAAATGTACAGTAAAAACTTAGGATACTCACATGACTGGAAAATGGGGAAAATCATATAAGTGACACACAAATGAAATAGGGCCCTTTTAATCTTGCAGGGGTTTTTTAAACTCTTTTTGACAATCCCTTCAGGAGGCATTTGCTGTTTAAAAAGTCACTTTTCAGTAACTCCCTTATGGTGACTTCAATCAAAACTTAGAGAACCAATACACCATCAGGACACCACAGCAAGGCTGCCTGAGCTATTATCACAAGTTTTCATTTCTATTTTTGTAGTACCTGCTGCCATGGTATATTTGCATATAGAGCATGGTATATTTGGTATATAGAGCTCAGCAATAGTCCTTCGAGTGCAACAGAGCCCTTCTGATAAGTCCAGCATTACTGCAAGCACCCATTCCTGCCGAGCAAGCTTCAGCCCTTGTGTATTTAAAGCTGTCTTACAGCTTGATCAGCTCAGTGAAACACACCAAGACGGGGGAAAAAAAAAAGGCATTGTAAAGCAGATCTTTCAACGTGTTCCTGAAATACCACCCATGTTCTCACTATTAGGACAGCATCTTTACGGCATGATCTTCAGCCAAGGTGGTGTTAAAGCCCTGCATAAACTCAACCCCTGACCTAAAAAAATGTCTCCAAAGGATCTAGGCTCAGCTTAGAGACAAAGCACTTGGGGCTCCACATATGCAGAAGAGCCCATGCCTGCAGGCAGCAGCCACTGAGCCAGACACCCACTTCTACGGAGAGTGGTACAGAGTTCACTTCTGCATCACCCAAACACAGCAACACTGTTCAGCAGCACCTCGGCAAAACCCAGACAGCACATTTGTACCACGATTGAGGGGGTGTGTTTTGCTCTGGGAAGTAATTCGATTAAAAACAAGGCTACTGCACAGTTCTGCTTTGGGGGTCTGGCATCACAGCTTTTCCTCCGCCTCTACAGGGCCAAAAAAATAAGGTGGGATGATCAGGAGTGACATCCTGCACCGCCAACTCAGATCTTCCTGACTTGCAGTCCCTTGCCCCCATGCAAGCAGACTTAGATGGGGCAACAGCAGCAGCACCAGGAAAACGGGAGGCCTTAGGCAAAGGTATGAAAAATGGTGTGAAACTTGCCTAACACTTGAAAGTACTGATGCTTTTTTCATAGTAGGAAACAGGAGCTCAGCTTTTCTGCTTGCTCAGAAAGGTGCAGAGCAGTGGTTCTATTAATGCTAGTGATGTACTTCCTAATTTTCTGTGGATTCGGTGAGAGGCATTCAGATCTAAGGTCTCTTCGTTAAAAAACTGAGCACGAGCTGCAAATGAGGCACATTTGGAGTAACAAGGAGTATTTATCATTCTTACCTCAAGGCTTGCGAAAGCCTAAGTAAAAAAATGCCTAGAAGATATCAGTCACTCATCACGAACGGGCAGTCAGAAAGAAGCTTTTCTAGTTTTTCACCTTCACATCCCAGCAAAGCGCTGCTGTATTAACACATGATGAATATGTACACCGCTTTAAGACGAACTCTAAAATGCTCTGTGCTCTCTGTAACGAGTACTGAGGGTCCTGCCCCTTCTCCCTCCATGTAACATTCATCCATAGAAACTAAACCACTGAGATCCCTAGGGATAAAGCAAAGTTCCTCAGCTTTGTAAATGAGAAAGAAAAATAAGTTTGCTGCCGCGTTCAAAGTTGCATCCACCAGCCAGAATTGTTTCCCTACTTGCTTATCAAGTGGTGTTTTACTCTATCCAAGATGAGAAGCAAATTTCCTCATGAAAAATAATCTAAATACCAAAAATATATATCTAAAATATATATATCTAAAAATAATCTAACCCTGAAATGCAGTTTGAGAGTTTTATCCTGTCTTTATCTGCAAGCAAAGGAGAAACACTTGTTTCCCTTCCAACCACCACCTCTACCTCGCTGTCAAACAGCCCCCAACTGACAACCTCAGGACCAAATATGTTTCCTGTACCAACACTTTGATCTCCAATTGCAACTAACCTAGAAGGGTAATAGTTACATTTGAGGTCACTAGGAGGTCTTGACCTCAGTTATTTCACCCTTCTCCAAAGAAACTTCTACTTTAATCATCAACTTCCAGGTAATCTATTAGTAACTGGCATAAATCATACATCAAAATGGGCTCATGCATTGTCACAAGGGTTAGAAAATGATCCATTAAGCTCTTTCTCCTCTCCCCAGGCAAACACTGGATTCTGACTTGTCAAAAATAAAAAAACTAATCAAAGATGTGCCTTATACAATTCCTGAGCTTATTTATTCTTCTTGAAAACAGGCACGAGAAAGAGAGGTGGGAAAGAGTAACCAAAGACAGCGCTGTCCTGCGATGCTCTTCAGTGTGATAAGCCAACATACCAAAAAGCACGTTTGCGCCCTCTCTCACCCATGCCTTCTCCTCACCACCATCCCAAAGATACACAAAACTGAAGACTGAAATAATTCCGGGAGAAAAAAACTGTGAGACTTGGCACATGTAAATTTTGCTGCCTGACTTCACCATCACTGATTACAGCTGACGGAGAGTTAATAAAAGAGCAAAGCTGGCTGTCAGAGCAGATTAGTGTGTGTAAAAGACAAGACAAAAGAATAATGCCATCATTATTATTTATGGTCATTAACTGGGTTGAGTTCGCTTCTACAGTACCCTACCTGAGCAGTAAAAATGATCATCTAAACATGAAATACTACATTTAGGGTTAAAACACTAACATTTTGCCTGCGCATTGGCTTGATCTCTTTTATAAGAGGTATTTGATCCTGGAATTAGCCAGAGTGGGTAACATGTTTAGATAATGCGAGTAAGAAACCCATCAGATTTTTGACCTTAACAAAGAACAGTGTTTTTCTAGTGATGGAGCAGATAAAAGCTCACTGCCTCCTTGTCAAAAACAATTGAAAGGCAGGCACTGTGGGAAGTACAGGGGAAGCAATGGTGGAGCACAACAGACAGCACAACGGAGGTAGAGAAATCAAATACAAGAGGGGAAAGGGCATCCAAGAGGCAGTAAAAATGGGACCATGTGGGGAGCAGAGTTCTGGGTGGAAGACTCTGGTGGCAAGGGCTTGAGAAAAAACAAGATGACAGAGATAAGATGAGGCTGCTTTGAGCAACAGATGAATTCCAAGACAGATATTGTGAAGGTGGTGTTCTGGCTGGGAGAGAGAATGAAGACGACTAGGGGACAGGAGGAGGAGCAGAAGCCTAAAGCCTGAGGCAAAACACAGTGGAACATCTCACAGAAAGCACCATTGAGAGGCATCATGAGTAGGATGAGAGCCCTTGGGAGCCTGTGTCCAGAGGAAAGCAAGGCAATGTCAGATACTACTGCTGTAGCAGCCATTGTGTATCTCTGGTCAGAGCAGCCGTGGGAAGTCCTAACTACAGGTTAGACAGTGCAACTTTCCTGATCTGGTACTCCAGGAGCATTCCAAATCCCTGAGATGGTTGAAACTGCATCAGCCCTTGCTGTCTGACCTTATCTGCTACCTATTCTTATCTTATTTGTTCCCTTTTTTTTTCTTTCAAATAAGATCCCAGGGCTTTTCATCTACAAGACCTGAGCTGAAAACACTGACAAACTCTTTTTTGTCCTTGTCTGGCAGGGTGATTAATTCAGCCATGACTTATTGTCAACAAGAATGTCCATCAGACGTGCAGACTGTAGGCCATGGGATAGGACACCTCTCGTGCACACCTTGAAACCCCTTCTCATGACAGGGCAGATTGGTATTCACCATGTGACTGCAGCCACTCTCGCCTGATTTCAGTCATGTACTTCATGGGACAGGGATGGCTCAGCGTTCAACTCATCCACTGGTGACCCTTAACATTTAGTCTACATAGTTATATTTTAAAAGCCCTGAATTTTTTTGAGAGAACATTTCTTTAATGGATTTTAATGTACAGTCTATCCATATTATTATACATACAACTACACCCTAATTCAGAGGCCTTCTGCTTACTGTTATACCTGAAGAAAAATGGGGGCTTTTCCTGTTTTTTAAACTAGAGAAAATGTGATTTTTCAACACTCATTGCAATTTTGCAATTTGTTGTACCTGGACTACAGGTCTAAACAGAGAAACTGCAGTAGCTGATAAATGGAGTAGCACCTCAACAGGAGTTGTCAATAGCAGACCCCTGTGTTGGTCTGTTCATTTATTCATTTCCAAGAGAATAAACTGTTTGTTTAGACCTAGAGAGATTATATGGCTCTACCTGTGTGAAACTGTCTTTATCCTGTGCAGTCGCTGTAATTGCAGAAGAGCAGTCAGATTCACACTACACTCTCCCTGGTGCCAGAGAGGAAGATGCCATCTTATCTTCATCAATCGGCTCCAGATTTTGAGATTGCATCCTTCTAAATAGATTCTGGGTAGGAGAATTAAGACATAACTTAATTTTCATGTAAGCAGAATTATTCACTGTACTTTTCTAATACCTTTGTCCTTTGAGATAAAGAAATCCTGTGCTTTGGCAGATTTCGTTTGGATGATATTTCTGTGCTGAATCTGTAATCAGGTTATAATAATACTTTACATTCTTATTTATTTTCTTTAGGTATACTTTTAAATGACAGTGATACCACAAATTAACATCCCTCATGCTATAGTCAGAAACACAATGCAGTTACAGAAGCTTAGCTGGTGACATTCACTGCCACACCAGGAGCAGCACAGGAAGATATCAGGACACTGTAAAATACCAATATCTACAGGTACTCTTCCCCACAGACTGCCTCCTTGCTGAATAGCTAAGAGGACAAGACAGCTGTAGAACATCATATACTCTTAACAAAAGCTGGAGTAATTTCATTCTTTGTGATAAAGAAGAATAGAATAGATGGCTTTCAGTAGTGCAGAGATATTAGTACAAAAGATGCAAACAGAAACCTGGATTCTTGTTACTTCCCTAACTATTTTCATCCTCGCTTACTTGGGCAGTTTTAATTCTGAATAACATGCAAAGTTGAAGAGTAATGCATCATGCTTAAAATTCAGTTTTTCAGATCCAAACATGCTACAGGAGCAAACCTCAGTATTGTGCTGATACCAAGTACCAAACCTAACTTCAGACAGTCCTATCTTCCAATACAGCATTGGCCATACTCCCTATGCTGAGCCTCAGAGGAAACCACAAGGTTTCCTTAGGCAGCCTAAGGATGAAGCAAGCAGAGGAAATACTCAGTTATGTCTTTAGATATTTTGAACAATCTACCAACTTGCTCCTGCCAGTGGAAACTGAGGAGAGATGTTTTGCAGTTTAATCCATCTAAAGAGCTTTGCAAATCCGATAACAAATGATGATGGCACCCTTGAGGGTGGAGTTTCACATTTTCTTGATATCTTAGATCTGCAATTTAGCAAGCCAAATGAATGAATGTATTAAGAATTAGTTTTTCAGACTCTTACTGCAACATTTAGTAAGTTTTTTAGTGAAATCTGCCAATTTTTAATGCTTATTGACTGCCACAGAAACAAATTGCAAGGGCCGAGAGACAGTCCTTTATATTGATAAAATACGTCTTTATAAAGGGTGACTGTACCTTTTAAAAGAATGCCTCAACAAGGCATTATTCAAAAGCAGTTAAAGGCCATTGAACATAACTTTGGCAGACCAGTGATGGCATTCTGAAATCTTTCTCAAAGAAATTACAAGCCTAAGGTATTAAACACACATATGGCTAAGCACATATTATAAGACACCTTTGCAGAAACAGTTTGCTCCAAAGTGTGAATTCGGTGTTAGCATTATGTAGGCACAGTTCAATGCACATAGAGACTAAACCTTCATAGATCCTATGAGTAAAAGCAAATCCAGCACTCTTTCATCCTATGGCAATAACACACTGCTCTCTTTTCTAAGGAAAACTTTCATAACTCACCAACTACCTGAATGGACATCAGCTGAATCACCATGGCAGTCATCCCTTGGTCGCCTTCATTCTTCAGCCATATTTTACAAAGCAGTTCAAATTGGTTTGTTTTAAAAAAAAAAAAAAAAACAAAACTATGACAGAGGGAAATGTAATCAACTTACAGTTTTACAAACACATCTCAAGGCTTTTCAGTAAAAATTGGCTTCTGTGCAAGCTTGCAGTACAATGACTAGATGGAGTTCTTCTTTTGAAGTTTTGTTTAAGAAAATTCTCCCAGGCTAAGACCCAGTAAGTTACAGTTTAGCCTGGAGCAAATTTTTACAACCAAGTTATAAACCCCTGGAATAGGAGTTCATAATGGAAACAGCTGCTCAACCCTCACTATAGCGGGTGCAAGTATAATAAAAACTGCAGGAGTTCACATTAACAATGGCGTCCCCTTACACTCTTTCCTGTTACCCATCCATTAAACAAGCAACACTACTTAATAGAAGGAAAGGCAACAGGCTTTTCTCTTTTCCCTACAACCCTGCTTCTTCCCCCCAATAACTAGTTAAGCAATTTGTAGGTGACAAAGAATACACACCCCAACACCCAGGTCTCTTTCCACAGGGCACGCTCAGGGTAGGCTCTCCAACACCGACATTACACACCAGTGACACAACACTGTAGTTCATTCCAGGGAAGTACTTCATATTATAGGATGCACGAATATTGCACATGACACATATCTGACAGCCTGATACTTGTGCTGGGCAATTCCCACTAAATCTCACTCCCAGCATAGTTCTTTATTCCTTTACCCCTTGCTGGATGATACTTGCAGCATTTTCATAACAGTTCATAGAATCATACAACAGTTTGGGTTGCAGGAGACCATAAATATCACCTGGTTCCAACTTCACTGCCATGGGCAGGGACACCTTCCAACAGACCAGGTTGCTCAAAGCCCCATGCAATCTGGCCTTGAACACTGCCAGGTCTGGGGCATCCACAGTTTCTCTGAGCAGTCTGTTCCAGTGTCTTACCACCCTCATAGTAGAGAATTTCTTCCTAATATCTCATCTAAACCTACCTGTCAGTTTAAAGCCATTGACCCTTGCCCTCTCTTTCCAGAGGATTATAAAAGCCAAAGAAATGCATTGCAGACAGTAAGTATGCAATGTGAGCCCTGCACATTGCTTTCTTTCCCTAAGATGGCCCATAATTTTCTACACACTGCTTTCTCTACCTTGTCTCCTATTTTCAGGAGGTTATGAAAATAATTATTCTTGAGTTCCTGTGCTCCTTTGGGATGCTGGTTACCCAAGCTGCAGTTCTGAGTGTGAAATACAGTAACAGTTGAGGGACAACCCCTGACCCCACTTCCCAAGCTGGGATGACACCAGGTTAAAAGGCTACAAAAGCAGGTATCGAAAACTCAGCAGGAGTTCACAATGACAGCAGCATCTCTTTGGACACGTTTTTTTTCCCTCTCTATTAACAAAGATGATTTTTTTTTTTTGCCTAATATTTACCAGTGAGCAGTGTATTAAGCATATTGTGGCTCTCGATGACACGATAGGACTGTCCCCCAGCTATCCCAAACACTTCACTCCACAGACGAAGCACCTGTGCAGCCAGGTATGGGAATAAAGCGAAGGACAAACCCAAAGCTTTCTACAGAAGTTTACTTTTCAATGCAGCTAGGCTCAGGAGAGACCTATCAATAATATCGATTTGCAACAGAAATGTTGTTAGAAAGCAGGCAACCTGAAAGAAAGGAAAGGCACTGCCTCCACAAGAAAGAAGGGAGAGATCAAAGCTGGGAATGCTAGACAGAACTTGGAAAAAGCACAATGTTTGCTCTTGCTTCCTGTATCTCTGCGGTTTTACATAGGGACTGCCACAAAAAAGGATACAAATCTCATCTCCATAGCCACCGTCTATCTGCAAATATGCACCTCAGACAGCCCAGCTGGAGGCAAGAACTGAGTGGCTACAGGTTTGTTAAAATTACTCTTCCTGTCAGAAAGAAACCTTGTCTTCTGTGACTCACATGCCAGTAGCCTTCCAGACTCGCAGTCGCTACCTGCAGGAATTACATGTAAGATCTGCTTAAACAATATTTTTTCTATAAATAAGAAAAGTATAAATTCTCAGTGCTGGTACTGGCAGTTGTGTCTTGTTTATATATGACATCAACACAGCTAAAGGATTCTCTCCTCTGCATGTGATCAAGCAAGAAATAAAGTATAGTTCTTAAATATTGACTACTTAATTAAGAAACAAATCTACCTTTGAAGTCAAGTGAATGCAATAATGAAATATTATGGAAAGTGGTTTTGGTATCATGTGCTTTCACAAGAAGCCTGAAGAAAATACAAACATCGTGAAGGCACAGGTTAAAAAGAAGATGGGGCCAGACTCTCTCCAGCAATGAGCAGTGACAGGACAAGGGGCAGTGTGCACAAAATAAAACATGAGAAGTTTCATCTCAATATGAGGAAAAATTTCTTTGAGAGGAACAGAGCACTGGACCAGGCTTCCCAGAGAGGTTGTGAAGTCTCTTTCTCTGAAGATACTCAAAACCTACCTGGACATGTGCCTGTGTAACCTGCTGTAGCTGACCCTGTTGCAGCAGGGGTGTTGAACTAGGTGATCTCCAGAGGTCTCTAGCCACTCTGTGATTCTGGAAAAGGACCTGTAACACTTCCTTAAGCACAGGTTGGGGAGAAACACTCAGGATAAAATTTTCATATTTATAAAGCTGAACGATTCACCTTCCTAAATAGTAGCAAGCTGCAGCGTTCATGATTATCTAAATTATGGTGGAGCCGTAAGTCTCTGGCAGAGGAGCTCTTGCCCTAAAGGGTTAACAGTGCCAACAAGTCTCCTTCCTGTTGAATCATGTACCAATTTTGTTTTTCACACCAGACTTTGCCAGGACTGTCACCGTATCATACAATCTAATAACGCACAAGAGGCCAGCAGATAACACTTCTCTTGTAGACTAAGGACTAACAGTGCTGCTTTTAGTAACTGCAGCTCACTGCAACACACCCTCTTGTTTCCTTTTAATGACCCCAAGCGCCATATCTGGGCACCGTCTTCAAAATTAATGTTAGACAAAGACCACGTTTCCCAAAGGGAAAGAAGGCCTGCCCTCCCCAGCAGAAATGTGGAAGCTGAAGCTCCTCTGACTTCTCCCAGGGCAAACAAGGTCAAGTCAGGGTCCTGATGCTCTTCCCTGGTCTCGTCGTTCCCTCCTGGCTCAGGGGGGAGATAGAACAGGGAGGACATGCCTACATAGCCAATAGCGTGAATTTCCCCTAGCTTTTTATGAACATCAAGGTTATTAATCCTGTTTCTTCATTTTGATCAAACTGGCTTTCCCCTCCATAGCAGCAGTGGTCCATACTAGTAGTAAAAACACAAGACTTCTCACAGGTCCTGTCAGTTTCAAAAGAACAAAAATGATGTCTCATCCAAGCTGGCATAGAAAACTATGGCTTTTTATAAATTGATGGATCACTATGTAAATTACACTGAAATCTAACAGCAAATTACTGACTGTCATCATTAATGGTAAAGTATTCAGTAAAAGACTATCACCTTGAATTAATGCCATGAGTTAATATTTTTAAATGCAGTATATTTTATATATCGATATGATCATTTTCCATAGACAGACATCTAGGAGGCAGGTGCTTGGATCCTTCTACAGTTAAAAAGAGGCCCTATTAAAAAGCTTGATAAAAGTCCTACTTTTGAGCCTGTGTTTACCCAGGAAAGCTCACAGAAGCTTGGTTTTGATAGGGAAAAGCTCATGGGGCCCAGAAATAGAAGCTGAAATTCTCTCAAACTGCATTTTTACAGAATGAGCAAGCAAGCGTGTCACATTAACTCCCTGGCAAGTTTACCAATAGCAGTAGGTGTCCATGACTTAAAAAAAAAAAAAATTCTCAACAGTAAGCTTTTTCTCCTACTAATTTAAGTAGCAGTAAACAGAAAGACATGCTCACCCTTCCAACTAGACACATCATGCATACCAAACTAAGGCTCTTATATTTCCAATTGAAAAAGGAGACAGAAAGAGAATAATCTAAGAAAATTGATAAAATCTGCCACATAGGTGGCAAATTAGACCCAAAAATCCTGCCAGATAAGTGACTTCTGCAATTGCACAAAATGAGCATAAGGCTATGTCTCCATTCCCATCTCCAAGCTCCCCAAACTCTGATGATCCCATCAGCCATCTCGCTGGTTAACAACAGAAATATTCCCTTCAGAAGTGCTGTGCAATTTGCCTGATCAGGCCCCATGCAGCCACACAACTCAGCTGTCAAAGACTGAGCACTTACAGTAAACCACTGGTAATTAACTCGTGGAGAAAAGGAGGAATTAAGCTGCTGTAAAATCCAACAGTACAAACACAGGAAAAAATCATAACCTCATTGCAGATGCTCTATCAGCCAGCAAGGACTCTGCATTTGCCCAAGTGTGTTATTCAGTCAGCCTACTGATTTAAATTATGAGCTATTTTCTACTATAATGCACCAAATCTCAAGAGGACCTGATCTGGAGTGATGCTGAGGACTTGGTGCCCAGCTACTCTCAGTGGAAACTGAGTGAACGTGGTACCTCTGGATCTGGCCAGTGATATAGACCTGATGAGACATACAGCACAAGACAAGAAATTGATTTGTTTTCTAAAGCAGAAAAAGGAAAAGAGAAATGGAGATTTTTTTTATTTTTTTTTTTGGCAGATAAATAGCTAACAGGCCACCAATTGGACTGATTCTTTAAATGCTGCCATAGGTGTTTTGATGCAGCATCCAATGTAAAATGGCAGTCTAAAACCTATATAAACCTCTTCCTCATGTTGCTGTTTAAAGCACAAGTGAACACAGGCATACACCCACACCTTCTCTAGATAGTAAATTACTGCAGAATCTTTCTGTAAACTAAACCGAATGTAAAGACTCAGTCCAGGAGTTAGACATTTACTCAAGTTTTACTATTAAAACTGAAATGTTTACAGCCTCAAATTTAAATCGCAAAATTCTTCTGGAAGTTTCCATGAGAGAGCACAACATCACAAACATTTAGTCCAACCTTTTATATAATACAGGAATTTCCTCTACAGTCTCAGTTGTAGAAATGATTTTCAGAGTTTGTTTGTTTAAAGAAAATCTTGAGAAAAATTTTCTTTTGTTTGACAGTGTGGTAAACCACAACCACACTTTTCACAAATTATTTTGAAAACCTGCATTAGTAGCTTGCATATTACCAAATCCAGATAATTAGAAACAACATCTAGTAGTTTTGATTATTCCCCAGCCAGTTTAAAATAAACTGGCTTAATTGATGTGATTTGCTGTCTGATTTTTGTTCTAAAATGTAAGGTGTTCCGTAGAGAACTGAGAAGGCACGGAACCCTCTAGGAAGAGCCCAAGTCAGGTGGGAACTCAAAGTTGGAATACCTAGAGTCAGCCCAAACCGCTGACATCTTAACACTGTCCCGTAGTGCACAAAATACAAACATGTACATAGATGTTTAAAGATAACATCTTTCCAAAGCAGTATTTGAAAAACCTACCATCCACAACCTATCGCCGATGGTGTTTTAGTGGCTTGTGTCTCACTAACAAAAAAAACATTTAAGTTCTGCATATATCTTATTTTCAAGTGTTTGTTTACAGTCTAGTAATGTGAAGATTTTTCTCTTTGGTATTTTATTCCATACCATTTCCTTGAAATTCTGTTTGTGAGAAGCACAGCCAGCTGTCCAATGTCAGTGGACTTCGCCTACAGGTCAAAAAAGCACATGTGGCCCTTAGCAACAGTTTTGCTGGGTATGTAAGTGTTCTAAGTACATGGAAATTATATGTTATGGGTGTTCAACTTGAAGAATTACTAAACTCATACTGCTATTTCTTCTTAGCAACTCACTCTGGAGAAAAACTCTCTGAATTTCTCCTTACCAATCACATCATTATCATAATGAATTCATGTCCTAAAGACATTGCATTAAAGGAGCAGCTTGAGCTGAATTCACAGATATTGCACAATACTAATCCACTCGTAAGACTCAGCCTGATGCTCAAAATATTCATTTTAAGTGAAGCTTCGAGGAAAGGTGTTATTCCCAGCTCAAACCACTGCTTCTCCCACTTTTACTCTCTCTTCTAGACACCTCTCCTGAGATGTCCTGGGCTTCAAGGCCACCTGCTCAGTTGCAGCTTACTGAACATCCTGAGTAAACCCAGGTACAATTCCTATGTGTGCCATTAACTCTGAAACCTTTCTCAGGCACAACTGGATAGAGGTAATAGCTAAAACAGCCCACAAGCAATGCCTTATGATACAAGTATCCCAAAGTCCTGCAAGAGAAATACAAACTCACAGTACATAAAGTACAAATAGATAAATTTATTTATATTTATATTTTATTTATATTTATTTATTTTATAAAATTAAAAAAGTACAAATAAATAAACAAAGTACATAAAGTGCATTCATCACAGGCTAAACCTGAAGTGTGAAATCACACATTTGCGCACCTAAATCTCTTTAGTTAGTAAACATCATAGTCTAAAACTACATGTGACATATGGCTGCAACATGCTTGAAAAAGGCTGCCAAAACTGGGGCTGTTTGAGAAAGCAGGTCACCATTCTTTGCATTCTGCTGCCTCACTAGCACCAGTGTTGCTCACAACCCAGGCAACAGGAACTTACACTGGCTCAGTGAAAACACTGCCCAGAACAACCTGTTCACTATGAGATTTACACACCAAAGTGCACCAAAAAATCCATAGAAAGAAACCTCAGACATTGCCCCACACCTCCATGTGACATGCTATGCACTTTCAAATCTTCTGCTGGGCAGCTGCGCATCCTCAGATTTTCCTGCTGTGTTCGCTTCCACCCACCTCCCTGGTTCATCAGCCGCTGCGGGGCATCTGCAAAGCGGTACACGCTGCACTGCCGTCAGTGCACTGATGACACCCAGCTCTCTAGCTCCTTCCCTCTTGACCCAGACACAGCTGCTGGCAACCTCAAACAATGTCTGGCAGAAATTGGTTTCTGGAAGAAGGCCAGCTGGCTGCTGCTCAACTGGACAAGGCAGAAATAATACTAATCAGCAGGGGGAAGTGCTTTGAGGACCTGGTGAGATTCATAAGTGCTCCATCAGCTGAGGGCATTTATCTGGCCATCATCCTAAGCAGTGCACAGTGCAACCACCAGGTTGAGATTTAACTTTTGTAAAACTCACCAAAAGATCCACTCACTCTTTGTTAAATGCCTGCTTCATTTTGAAAGACCTCAACAGCTTTCCTTTGAGTTTGACTGTGAAAACTGCACTAGGAACCTGGATAGATGGCCAGGAGTGCCCCTTCTGGTCCTCTTTTGGATAACAAACCAAAACAACTGCAAGCCTCTTTCCCTGGTGTCTTGCACATCCATAATTTTATAGCATAACTCATCTGGAAAAATGATAGTCACTTTTAGAAAAGTGACAGTCACTGATGCTTTAGATAGAACTTTAAAAGCAATTTACACCCCACCTCTGAAAAGCAGCAGCTTGGTTGTCTTAAAAATCAAGCAATGTGACCAGATCTATTTTCCTCAGTCAAGTGCAAGGATTTTAGTCAAATGATGAGCAATATGCATTGGGACACATGATCTTTTATTTAAGACAACCCATATTTTTCAGTTCTATCCTTATAAGGGACAAATAAGTCTGCTTTAAAATTCCCAGCATTTTGCAAGGGATAATAACTCAGTGACTTAATTTACTCATTCAGTAGAAAGATATTAATATTTTGAAACCCTAGAAGCAAGAACAGATGTAACACCTAAGTCTGTTACCACAACATGAACAGCAGAATTGACAGTACTGTATTTTATCTTTGAACTGCACATCTGAAGCAGGCTTTTGGGGTATTTTTCTAAGCCACACTGATTTCAACTACTGCTAGAAACTTCTTTTTCTTTCACAGAATGGGGCAGGTTGGAAGGGACCACAGTGTGTGATCTGGTCCAACCTCCCTACTCAAGCAGTCATCCCAGAGCACTTGGCACAGGTTTGTGTCCAGCTGGTTCTTGAATTTCTCCAGTGAGGGAAACTCCACAACCTCTGTGGGCAATCTGCTCCAGTGCACTGTCGCTTACACAGTAAAGGAATTCTTCTTCATATCCAGGTGGAACTTTCTGTGAACCAGCTGCTGCCCATTGCCTCTTGTTCTATCGCTCAGCACCACCAAGAAGAGCCGGGGCCCTTTCTCTTGGCACCCTCCCCTCAGATATTGATAGCCACTGACAGAGCGTACTCTCAGTCACCTCTTCTTGAGGCTGAGCAGGACCAGCTTCCTTAGCCTTTCCTCATTAGAGAGATGTTTCAGTCCCCTCATCATGTTCCTTGCCCTCCACTGGACCCATTCTCTCTGAGTCCTCTCTTTAAAGGTCAGCCTGCAGGCTCTTCTGCCACCCATTACTGGACTCGGGTTTACACCAGAGGTACCTGACTCATCCTCTTCATTCAAGACAACTCCACATTAAACCAGTGTTGCTTGATCCTCTTCCAGACCACAGGAAAGGCGGTAAAATCATAACAGGAGGCTCCTTCCCAATGAGCAGTATTATTAGATGCTAAAGCTGCTTAGGACAACGCATATTGCAAACATGAGGGAAGGGAAGGTAGTTTTATGAGCATGGTTTGTTTCCTTTCTATAGGTACCTTCTGTCAAACAATCAGCTTTACTTGTCTTTGTTGTCATCTTCAAATAGACAGTGCAGTAGGCCAGTAGTAAAGGTAGAATTTGTATTTGCTGCTTGTATTTGCTTAAAATATCAATTTAAAATAACATATGGTTTCTACCCAGCTATGTTGAAAAAAAATTAAAAAAAAAAAAACCACAAAAAAACAACAACAACAACCAAAATACCAAGCTTCTATGTCTCACAGGAATTTAGAGGCTGCTTTTTGGCCAAATTAGTTCTGGCCATATCCTTTTAACGCTAAGCAGGGGCAATGATGTTGGTAAAAGACGGCAGGTTATGCAAGGCTGAGCAGATATCTTCAGCACAGTGTGTGTGGGACAGCAGTTTTCCGGGGTAACAGACAATAGCTTCATTTAAAAAGGAAAAAAAAACACTTACAAAGGAGAAAAGCTGTGGAAACAAATTAATTTGGAATATGTAAAAAAGGATTATGAAAGAAAGCACAAACTTTCCTTCTCTGCCAACAGAAGCGATTTACTATGTGTACATCTTTGCCTTGTTACAGTTTATTATGGAGTTGGGTAGCTAAAAGAAAAAGAATTCAAATAAGGAGAGGCTACAAAAAGGCTGGCTCCTACTGTGAGCACATGGATGAGGAGAACATGGAATAATACAAGAAAAAAGCAGCTCATTGCAACAAAGCAACATGTTAAGCCTTCAAAGTTTGTCACCAGTGCTCCTCCAAGCCGTGTAACTGATTGCGTGGCACATAGTGGGGGTTCAATGATGTATATTTGACTTCCCTTTTCTAAAAAGAAACACTATACAGCCAAAATACAACAACCTTCCACACGTACCTACATGCTGTGAACACCAAAAAGCAAATCAAGCTGCCAAGCGTGGTACATGGCAGTATAACAAGGGGTCATGGGATGAAAGCAAGAAAGAGAACATTTTAGGCTGAACGTCAGGGGGAAAAGACTTTTGTTGAACTGTGAAAATGCTACATGCCCACGTTAAAAATTAGCTAGACAAAGCACTAGAAATTACTTTGTATACTACAACTCTGCACTGGCAGAGAGATGGAGCAGAACTAATTGGCCTCTGCAAACCCTAACTTCTTATATCCTTCATAAAAAACAGTCTACAACAGCTCTTAGATTTAACAAAGGCTTGCACTTAGAAGAGAAAATGAAACTGGGAAAGCAGAACATCTCCTTGCAAGCCTATTTCCACTGAGAGCAGCACAGCGTGGGAGGTGCAGTCGTTCAAGCGCTTTATGCTCTGACTTAAGTGGAGAGAAATCATTTACAGTAAAGAACCACGAGTGACACCTTTTTAGCATTTTTATCAGGATGACTTTCTTTGCTCACCACAGTTTGGGAAAAAACAAAAACAAAAAAGTAATCTGCTACCAAAAAGTAATCAAATTTTCTTTGGGAAAAGAAAGAGCTCACTTTTCCCGTCTATTAAATCTTTTCTCATTTCTCCACCCATACATTAACCCAGGCCCAGTTTCACCAAATCCAGAAGAGAAGCTGATGCCGCAGGAAACATTGCATTCCTACACGTTTCATAAAATGCAACACCTGTGCAGGAGGGAAAGACTCAGGTTAATGTTTCCATTCAGTCACAATTCTGTCATAATTCACTCTTTCTGGCAACAACTGGCAAACCAGTAGCTGATGCATCCTGGCCAGCAGGTCAGGGGTGATGTAGCTCTAGGCTACCCACACCTCCTACCCAGTGGTACTGATCTGGGATGGCTTAAGAGGGACTTTGGAGGGGAAAAGACCTGCTCATATCCTCAAATCCCAGAACATATAGTGCAAACATATATATGCTCTCCGTGCTGACAATGTTTGCTTTACAAACATCCCTGGTAATAATCAGGGGATGAATTCTTGATTTCCACTGATTGTAATTTGTCACAAATATGGCAAGTGGATGTCATTGGTATGCAATTGGAGGCACATACTACATTAGGAAAAAGGGCCTGAATATCTATAACAGAGGTCATAAATAAAATGAACTAGAACATATGAGATGAAATTCCTTTTCCTGGTCCTGGTAAAGGCATATGATTTCCATTAGTAAAAGGACCACTGTAAAACTTACTGCAGAGGAGCTGATTTTCCCTTGGCAGTCTTCTTCACTATAGACCTTTAGAATTTGTTTGTGTTTTGGTTAAAGTGTTCACAAAAAATATATATATAAAATATGAGTCGTTTCAACTGCGCAGAACTGGCTCCTTCAGCTCCTTACATGAAGCTAGAGAGATGTGCTCCATCTTATATCAGCTGAAATTCAATTTTTCACAATTATCCAAACCAACAAAACTCAGCCTGACTAATTCTCACAAACACACGAGTACCTCCAACAAAGCTTTAATTTGAGCAGATATTCTGCTCATCTGTTCTCGGCAGCAGTACATGCCATGCAATTACCCTACAAAATAAAGCTTCTATCTGGTGCACTTTGCACATGTATAAATAGTACAAGAGATGAAAGAAATATGAATTATTTCTTAATAACTGCTGTTTGCAGGTGATAAAAAAGCACACTGCTGGCACCATTCCCCTGAAATCTTAAACCCAATCCCAAGAAAGCACTAGAGAAAAGAGATTCTGCTCCAAGTACCTACACGCCCATGTTAAATTTAAGAATTGGTTTAAGTACCTTCTCTAGACCAAGGCCCTGAGCAAGTGAAATATGATTTTTCTATTTAAAATATTAAAAAGATACAGGCTGCCCAAGTGTTTTACATTTCTTTTTCCTTCTTGACTTCTAATTCATTTCTGACATAGTGTTTCCTTTCAGTCTCTCGTCTGTACCATAAATCTACCTGTAACAATTTGGTACAAGTCACAGACTTTGCATGAAAATGGATCCTGCACCCTTTCCAGTCACAGGATGTGAAGTACAATGTCCATCATAAGTCATGTACAAAGTATAGTTTCAGTAACCAAAATCTCTCATTCAGGCATTACATCCCATTGTGCATCCCAGTGTATCACAGACAGCTGGAATTAATTCAGGTATTTACTCCAGAGTAAATCACCGACTCCATGGAATGTAAGCAGCCTAACATCAGGAGCAGATGAGATCAAAATTAGGCCATCTTATATGAAGCTTGCTTTGTAGAAACATTAACTGTATTTATGGCCTAGGGGTCCCTGTTACTAACAGAGCTGAGACACCACAAACTGCAGTCACACATATGCATCTTAGCAACTGGAAGAAAACATTTGAAATTTATTTCTAGAAAAAATACCATCCAGTTTCACTTCCCTTTTTTTTTCCACCTCCAAAGTTTGCACAGAACTATCCAGTCTATGCAAATGTGATCCAAAAATTAGCTGGGGAAAGCAGGAAGGTGCTAACCAGCCACTGGATCAGGCAATAACCCAGCAGCTGACACACAGTGTCACAGCACTATCTTGGTTCTGCCTGATTGCACATTGTGTCTCTCATCAGACACCTTGACATGCAGGTGTGAACACCTCCACCAAATTATTCAAGAATCGCAGCTCAAGAAGATGGGACAGACATCTTCAGGTGCATGAAAGGTTTAGAGTGACACCCAGGATGAAGCTGGCCCCTTATTTTCTGTAATGGAGTTGAATAGAAGTGAAAACTGAAGGAGTAGTTTCTCTAGCTGTTGATCATGAGACCTTTAGTATCTATATGCCATGTTCACCATGTGCTACTGGTACAGGGCCCTTCATATTTTGTGAAGTAGGATAGCAAGCTTAGACAACTCAGAAAACACTGCTGAGCAGATATCAACTTGTCAAAAATCAGTTTTACTTATTTAAGATCATAACCCTTTTTTAACATCACTAGGAGTTTCTGGGGAACACTAAAGCCCAGACCTAGGACAATGCCTTCCTTTTCCTAACTTGTTAGATTTTTAATGATGCCTTTTTTGTTGTTTTGGGTTGAGGTTTTTTAGGGTTGTTGTTTTGGGGGTTTTTTTTCGGTTTTTTTTGCTTACAGCTCTGCTCATCAAATCTGCACAGTGGTAACAACATGAAGAAAAGCCAGAGAAGCAAACCAAGCTAATTGATAGCATGAGCATGTTTCACATAAACATTCATTATAAACAGTGGTACTGCTGAAGCTACTGCCCTGGCCACAGACCCTACAGTTTAGTACCACTGACCTTAATAGCAGGCAGATGAAGAACAAAACTGACATGTCAAGCATAAAGCTAGAGTAATTTTCACTCTTATGACCAGATCCTGAGCTGGCACACAGTGACCATAGCTTCCCCAAGATCAACGGTATGAGGTCAATTTTTTTTCTAGCTCAGTCAACAACTTTTAATCTGAGCACTACCAGGAAATCAGAGAAATCACTCAGCATTTGTTAAACTGCCAAATTAAAACTTACAAGCTGTAGGTTCTTTCATCTTGATACCCATGTTTAAATACACATTTCATATTACTAGAGCTGCAAGAAATTAAATTATTTCAGATCACAGTTATTTGGAGACTCTTTTCCCCTCCCTGTTACTGACTCAGAGGGAGTCTACTGAAACTTCCCAGTGGAATTTGCATGCAGGGTTCAAAGAAACCCATATATTCAATACTTAGAAAGAATAATACATCCTCTCCTGAGTGAAGACATGGTGAAAATAATTTCCTTTTCCTCATGGATTTTCTGGAAAGAAAATTGGGATACCTTGTACCCCTCAGAGTACCCTTGTCTTCCCTACAGTAGGCAGGCTGTGCTATGAAAAGCTACTTGACATGCAAGGCAACTAAATCAGCAAAAGAACATCAACAAGATGGGTGTTTGCTTTGTCTTCACATTCAGGTAGGAGCTATGTCAGCAAACCCTGAATTAAGAACACATGACAGGTAAGACTTCTCTATCCACCTAAACACTCCCCTCCATCACTGTGAGCTGCTCCATACTTCCCTGTCTTTCCATATGTGATCCAGTTTGACTTCCACCATCTCTTTGTAGTTCCATGCCAGACCTCTGGATTCCTGTCCCACAGCAGTTCTCCAGCACACTGCCCTGCTCGTCATCTCCTCTTTTGCATTGCTACATGTGATCCCACCCATTCAAAGGGACTCAGCCATCACACAGCCAACAAGTCACCTGTCACTCAGCTTCCTTTCATCAGCGCTTGCTAAGCACACTAATGATGCGTATATGTAACAGAGGCAAACAAGAAGTTCGCAACAAGACATATGCAGGGCAGTGAAACCTTTCATTTCTTCCAATGGAATCATGTTAAAAGGCTAAAATCCCTCTGAATAAAATTTACAGAGACTACAAAATCCACAAGAGATGGAAAAATAGTGAGGGCACAGAAATGGCTGAGATGTAAAGAGACTGAACCTGCAAACAGAAAATTGGCAGAATTAAGTTCAACTTGGAAAAAATACAATACAGCTACATTTTTTCATAATAAAAAAGAAAAAAATCTCCAGACCACACAAACCTAGAAAGCAGCAATGGCTAAGAGACTGAGGGTCACTAACAGACAGTAAATTAGACATGAGTCCACAATGCAGTCTGACAGCAAAAAAGGTCACCACAATTTTAGGCTGCATATATAGAGACAGCAAGTAACAGGGAAGTAATGGTTTTTATCTATATTGATTGGGTGCAGTCTACTATGGAAAAAGCATGCTCAATTCTGTGTTTTGTGTAAACAAAAACTAATGGCAGTTTGGAGGGACTTCATAGAAAACAGCCACAGAATAGCTTGGAGGGCTAGCAGAACTAACCAAGGAAGATGAAAAGCTGGCAAAAAAAAAACCAAAACAGAAAAAAAAAACACCAAACCCACAGACATTCTCTTACAAAGAAATTAGAACAATTCAAGAAGTTAGCAAAAAATTATTGCTGAGGATAGGCTAGGCAAACCTGCTCACTTCCGAACCAAAAGCAGTCAGGACTTACTTTGAGAATTACCAAGTCTAACTTGGAAGGCTGTTAACATTGATGGGGCAATTATTTTCAGAGCTGCTGTCCTGTGTCAATGTCCAGCTGCAGCCTGGTAATTGTTTCATAGCTAAGAAAAGCACAACAATGTGAAAGACTGGAAAGAGGATGCACCAAAGAAGATGCAAAACTTACTCAGCATTGCAAAAGAGAACATTATAAAACTTGTGGAAGAAAAATTAAGGAGTAGGCCTGGGCTAAACACTTGGGCAATATTTCTCAAGACTGAGATCAATCAGTCAGGATGACCTTGTATCACCCTAAGGCCAAAATTCAGTCTGACATAAGGGGTTTAAAGGCTTGAAGCTGCATCAGAAGGCATATTATTGAGCTGAGGTGGACAACCAAGGCCAGTGTATTCTGAATGAGTGCCTCAAAACAACTGATGCATGTTCCTCCTCATAACATCCTTAGACTTAGTATAGTCCTAATAGTGAAACACCCAGAAAAGTGAAGATTTCTGGAAGTATTAAAAGACTTAACAGCACTTTCTGCTTCCCAGATTTCTGGGAACAGCTCGATCACTTCACACTCTCTGCTGATCAGAAAGCAGTAAAAGTCTGTAGAGCACCCAGGCCGGGGTAACAAACTCCTGCAGGAATCCAAGCCTACGAGCCTGGGCTTTGCTTTGCACTGTCCTCATAGCTCCTGGCTGGGCTCAGGGTATGGGCTGAGCCTGCTCCTGTCTGCAAATCCACTGCCTCATGAAACAGTGAAGTCAGTAAGCAACAACGCAAAAAAGCATCTGTGTGAAGAGGGAAGGCAGGACAGAAAAAAATAAAAGTCAATGCCTGAAGAAAGCATTGGCATCTCAATATGCCATTCCAAGGCAAACCCATCTTGATGTAGTGCAAGATAGCCAACGGAAGTAAAAGGACTGCTCTTTCTCAACATCCTATGCCATTTACAATTCATTTAGGCAATCAGTATATTTCAACACTCCTTTTAAATCCAAGCTGGAAATGCTTAGTATTGAATTGGCACAAGTTTAAAAGAGAAAAAAAAAAAAAAGGAAGAAAGCAAAAGGCAGTACAATAACAAAAGAAATCCCAATCCATCTTTTCACTGAGGTGCATTGCCTTGCTAATTTTGCTGTAGAAAAAACAAAGCCGTTCTGGACAGCTGGTTAAAAGAAGCTGTTAATTTCGAATAACCTGTTTGTTAATTGCCTTCAACCTTGGTCAGTCAGTTTCTGCACTCTAAGCCCTAAAGGTAGCTTGAAATGAATGCATCTAGGGAGTGAGGAGTAATTAATGCAAGCAGGCAGCCATGGCTGGAAGACAGAGGTTACAGTGAAGGGATGAAAGGTCTAAAGCAGTGCACACACTCCTAGGAATTGGCCTTAGTGCTCTCTCCCTCTGCTTCCCATCCTTTTCCCTTCTGCTGCAGAGCTACAGCTGGAGCCCTCTGCCAAAGCAAGGGTATCCCATTACCCCTCAGGCACTCTGCCACCACCAGCAAAAAAAACTTTGCAGGTTTGTGGGGGTTTTTTTGGCACAAGCAGCAAAGAGAGCAAAGATCTTGCATGCAGCTGGCTGCTCTTCCTCCCTAATCTGTCCCTTTCCTTGCTGGGAGCCACGGGAGACACCTCACTGGGACCCATGGAACCAGCCCCCCTTCCAGAAAGCTTCCCTGGACAAAAAATGCAGAAGACATCAGCCACCAGCTTGTGGATACTGGGGAAAATATCCCCCTGCATCCCAGAACCTCAAAGCACAACCTCTGTAGAAATACAGCTTCCACCATGTCTTCACAGGCATAAAGGGTGATTTTCTGTTTTCCCAGCTTGCTGATCTCCTCTCACCAGTAAGGGTAAGGGGTAAGGTGGCCCCATGACCACCTTCAGGAAGAGAGGCTGCAGAGGGACTGGAAAGAAAAAAAAACCTTGGAAATTAGTCACTCGTTTTACAAGCTGCCTCCGCCTGGTTTGCCATGCGCTCAAAATAGAAAAACAACTGACCTGTGAGTTATTTAAACATGAGTGTAACATTTAGAGGCACAAGGCAGGGCACACAGATTTTATCCAACTGATGTCTGCCTGACCCCTGCATGTCCTCAGGTGACCCAGGTACACGTGGCCACTGTGGCCAGCAGTTCCCTTCTGGAGTCCCCACTGCCTCCCTGGGTGCCAAGCGAAAGCACGGTGCTGGCTCACACTGTCCGAGGGAAAAGAAGTCTCACTTAGAAGAGCAAGCAAGGCTAACAGAAGCCAGGCTTTTTTCTTTATAATAAACATGGCATCATCCTCAACAGATTCCCATTCTGGTGACAGCCTAGTGCATTTTCCTGCAACAGTGAAGCAGATGCAGAACGTTTAGAGGGAGCTGGGAACCACAGCTCTAAAACAGAACTCCCAGCAAGCTGTATATGCTGGGACTTGCTGTGCTTAAGAATGGCACCTTAAAAAAAGTTGTGTTCAGGTGGGAGTTTGACAACATAGCCCCTCCCTTCTTTAACTCCATCCTTTGAATGACAACCCATTCCAGCCACTGTGTTCTGACTTTTAATCTTTATTAAAATCACAGAATCATTAAGGTTGGAAAAGACCACCAAGGTCATCAAGTCCAACCTTTGACTGACCACCACCATGCCAACTAAACCACAGCACTGAGTGCCACATCCAGTCAATTCTTTAATACTTCCAGGAATGGTGACTCCACCATCTCCATGACCAGCCCATTCCAACATTTAACCACCCTTTCAGTGCAAAAGCTCTTCCTGACCTCCAACCTAGGCCTCCCCTGCTGCAGCTTGGGTCTGTGTCCTCTCATCCTGTCACTGGTTGCCTGGGAGGAGAGCCTGATCCCCCCCTGGCTACAACCTCCTTTCAGGCATTTGTAGAGAGCAGTAAGGTCCCACCTCCAGCCTCCTCTTCTCCAGGTTAAACACCCTGCCCCCTCAGCTGCTCCTCACATCATTTAATCTCTAGACCATTTACCAGCCTTGAGTTTGTGATTTGTATTGCAATAGCCTATGCCAAAACCGCATTTGGAAAGAAAAAAAAAAAAAAAAAGAAAAGCCTTAATAAAAGCTGGTTTCAAGCTTATACCATTAGCTTAGTATAGAGTCATCCCAATAGGCAGAGATGGGATGCTTAATGTGCTCAAGAAAATCTATGTGCCTTTGCTGTTTGCAAAAGAGGGTTTAAGCCATTACTTAATTTGAGGTTTAAGTTGTCTAATGTAGCACACTGAGCTTTACAGCACATACCTTTCTCTCTTGAACATTCCCACGAGTTTGGCAGCAACATAGGGTCTTACCTGTACCTGGCACCTCCAAGCCAGGCACTATTGCATGATGTTGGCCTAACTTCCTACTTAAACACTTCACCAAAGACTTACGTTATCAGAGGTATGGTTTAAAATACTGCAGTAATTTCCAACCACGTTTCTAGACATAATAATGTGAAGGCTGAAAAGCCAAGCATTCTAAAAGCAGGGAAAAATATGAAGAGAGTTTGTTGGCAGCTCTGTGCCAGTAGGACACTAGTCTGAAATATGTAATCTTCAAGTGGTTATAGTTTGTCAGCTACAGCAACTCAGCACACAACACCAGCAGAGAGAAACTGCAAGGCATGTATATGCACACATATGTATACTTCAGCCAGCATCACGCCCAGGTCTTCAGCAGGAGTACAAAGTTTTATTCTTTTTTTTCCTCTTAAACACAGCATAGCTCTAGGTTATTGTTTCTCCAGAGACAAGTACATTCCTGCTCTCCCCACACTGCTAAATCCAGTAGTGCCTTAAGAGGCTTTGTCTTAATAATTTTCATCACTGTTATTGATAGATGTATTGATACTGGAGGTGGCCAGGTCAGATTGTAATGACTCTCTGAACTCATGAGTTATTTATGAGCACCTGCTAATCTGCATCATGTGGAATTGCTGAGTTACGGCACACACCATCTTGTAACCCCCATGCTCTCTCATTGAGAGCACAGGCTGCTCCCATTCAAAAGGGGTCCAATACATCAGTGAAATCCCAACTGTACCACAACAGCAGAGGCTTAGCACAAGCCAGGACTTCACATCTGCCCCTTCACTGCTAACACCCAAGAGTGCCCTTTGAAAGGTGTTCTCCAGACATATTACGGTCACAACACCACCACATGGGAAAAAAACTGAGCCAGTGCAAGAAAGGTGGATTTTTCCAACGCTGAAAGTATTTTCTTAGCAAAAAATATTTCTGAAAAAAATTATACAGAACCCTAAAATGAGCTTCCTGTATCTTCAAATCCACGTTGTCAGAGAGTAGCCATCTCTAGTCCTTTTTCTTAGCTTCCAGGCTGAAGGGAGCAGACTTGGACTTCCATTTTAAAGGGAGGTAAGCAGCAGCAACTACCCCAGATTTCCATGACAACTGCAAACTCTGAACACATCTTCAGATTTTGTTGCTGGTGTTTCTGTGTCTCGAGCTAATGCCAAGCTAACTCTAGCAGCAAAATTATCATGCAAAGGCATGTGGTCCATTAAAAATATGAATCAGAGTTGCAGGGTGATGTCACATCAGCTGCCCCTGATGATAACTATCAAAAGTTAGCGCAGGCTTCCAAATCACAAACGTCTTGGCTCTGATCCTGTTTTAGTGAATCTGCTTTTACGATTAAACCATCACTGTAATTGGCACTGGAAGAGCATTGGCAGTCTGCTGCGGTCGCCTTCCCTGCAAAGCCTGTTTGTGATGCTCATCTCTGAATGATGCATAGTGTCTGCCTGTCTTCAAATAAAAAAAAAATAAAAATTAAAAAAAAGAAGGTATGAACAGCGGCTGGCAGGTAGACTGGTCAGCAGTGATTCACTCCCTGGCAGCCACAATGAGAGCACCACAAGTTAAATTCAGCCCCGCTGGAGGTGGGTATTTCTCCACTTCCTTCCATGGCATTGCACCTACTTTACACCAGGTATGAAGTTTCGCTTTCTATGTTTAATAAAATATGGTAACTGCCTTTCACTGGCTACCAGCTTTTCTACAAGCGCTACGCTCTAATTTGGGCAACAACTTGTTAGGACAGCTGGAATTGCATTGTACTCCATAGGCAGATAGCGGGCAGAAGTCAGGGAAGCGGAAGAGACAGAGTGAGCAATGTGTCTTGTGGACTTAAATAGCTGGATTGTCGGAGGAAAAAACCCCACATGCAGCAGCAAAAACCAACCAATGCCTAGGAGCTGGGGAGAGGGATTTACACACTTTACATTTTCTAATTTCCCTCTGGATAAGAATCATATAGTTTATCTAGCCTTTTAGGCTGTGGAAAAGGGAAGGAATATGGGTTTTTGAACACACTACCATTGCATTGCACGTGCCTGCATTACAAAACCTGTCTTTTTTTTCCCCCCAAGCAAAAACGGTAGACAAAATTAAAAAAATTAGGCTGGCATTGAGTATTGCGACACACAGGGCACTAAACGTTTGGGTGGCTGGTGAATTTCTCAAATAGATTAGAAGTTAGCATGAGGCAAATGAAAATAACCTTTCCCTCCCCCCCACTACTAAATAAAGCACAGAGGAGGGAGAAAGCGCTAAGATTGCCCCCTCCATCCTTTCTCCTCCCCTTTCGTTGTCCCACTCCCTTTTCCTGATATTGATATTGCTCTGCTTTTTGATCTCTGCACTTCTTTGTTTTGGCTTCACAGGTATCAAGGGAAAATGGCTAGCAGTGAGTTCTGTAGCTTTTCCTGCTCTACAGCCCCTCTGGCTTAGCCAGCTGGATCACACTGAATTAGTCAAGTACTTCATTATCTCCCTTCTCTGCACATTTAGCTCCAGGTAATAAAATGCCCAAACAAGAGAGCCAATGCCTTCTGCTGCACTGTCTGTGAAGTTTTGTTGTTTTGGCCAATTCTGCATATCAGCATTGTGCTCTGGGAGGGCATCACTTTTCATCCCTTGCCTGCAGTGCTTCCCAATCTCCATTTAGTCACAGCAGTTAGCTAACCATGTAGCTGTTGATAACATAGCACAGTTTTGGAGCCCCTCAGCCTTCAGGAGGTCTGGGATTTCTCTTCCCAGTGTGGGCCTACAGCAGGAGAGGCAGCTAGCTGGGAGAGCCAGGCCAATTACATGGTGAGGATGGATGCAGAGCTGTGGATGTGAGAATTGTTCTTATTAGCAGCCAGTGGGGTAGGAGTTTTGCACTAGGGCATTTTCTGCAGTGGTGAACTGCTAGCCAGATAGCTAGGTCAGGTAGAGAAAGCCGTAGAACAAAATCCAGGCAGTTGCTTTGCACACCCTTCTGTTGTGAGGCGCTGTGCTACGCAGAGGAAGAGAGTTATTTTATTATTATTATTGGTGGTGGCTTTATTTTTCTTCTCCTGACTCATTGCAATATAATGGCAGCTTCTCCTTTTCATTTGTATTCTTCAGAACAAATGCTTTAAATCCATTTTAATGTATTTTTTTAAATACATTCTTCTCCTCCCCCTGCTCCATGGGATTTTTTTCCCCCCTAAGATGACCTTTAGTTAAAGCCATAAACTAGCTTGAGGCAATCTCTGGCAGCTCTGTCATGTGATGGGCAAAATGGGCCATATTTAAATCACATGGAAAAGAACAGAAAGAAAGAATCTAGTTCACCTCTTCAGTGCTTAACCTTATTCACAATGGTCAGTGCTAAAAATCTCCTAAATGTTCTCTATTTAGGGGAAGGCATGAGAAAAATACATGCTGGAAAAAAGCCTACCTTGCATAGAAATCTAAGTTTCAAGAAATCAATTTTCCCTCTGTGAATGAAAACAAAGGAACTGAAATAAAGGAGAAGATATGCAATTTTTTTTTGCAGTCACCTTTCCCCCATCCTTGTTCCATCGAGTTCTCCAAATTTCTGGTCTGGAACGTTCAGCCCACAGGAAAGTGGGTAGGGAAGAAACATGTGAACAAAATTCCACACTAAGACACATAGCATTAAAGAAATTCAGATTCAGAGCACTATAAAAGTGGGGGAAAAAGCTATATATGCATATTATAAATTTGATTCACAGCCTGCTGAAGTAAACAGCTGACTACTGATTTCAGTGATCTGTAGATCAGTCCTTAGCTACACAGAGAAGGACCTCATAACAAAGGTCCAGACTGCAGCATTTAGATAAAAATATTAACAGCAAAATACTACTAAATTAATCCAACTTCTTTTGATTATTGATGTCCTACTGTTTTCTGCCTGAAACAACATACACGAAGCATCAGTCATTTATAAATTATTCATTCACAGTTATTTTGGCAGCAGCTTCTTTCCATTTATCAACTGATAAACGTACAGGAGATAAGGGTAATTTTATAGCCCCTTGACATTTACCTTTGACACAATTTCCATATTTAATAAGGTAAAATACAAATGACATCTTGGGGATTCCAAAGTCCATGTTATAAAGCTTCACTTTAACTTCCGTACCCACATCACTTGAGATGAGTGAACCAAGCACATACAAACCTCACGTGCACACAAGTCCCTCCGAGCTGGGTTCTCAAGTGTGATTTCAGCAGCCCTGAAATGTGCTTGTTGTGCCACCAAATTGCAGAGCCCCTTCACGGCTGCAGTGGGAAAGATTATGGTTGACTTCAGAGGCTTGGATAACGTCCAAAGAGCCACAGCTCTGGGGACTGCTGAAACCATGAGACATAGCCAGGTCAAGAATTTACTGTTGCCTGGCCTTGTTTCTAAAGATCTCATTCATATTCCCACACACAAAGCTCTTGCCATTTCAGATCTTTGCCCAATACGACTAAAATAGTCATTCCATACGCTCAGTGAAATTACATCTCATGAACCCTGAGGTTAAAGATGGAGAAAATCAGGTTCCAGATATTCAAAAGCTACATCTGTCTCACTGTCCATATTCATCTGGACCTTTGTTAGGTCTGCAACCCATTGGGCTGTGGTACCACAGCACATGACATGCGGTTGCCACACACCAGCAGAAGTGTGAGCCACTCCAAGCAAACAAAAAGCAAGTGGAATTACTTCCATCCTAGAAAAGAATGACAGAGCCTTTGAACAGCATCTGTCCTATTTTTCAGTCTAGGCTTTGAGACAATTAAAGACAGACTTAATTTATTTTTTTAAGGAGAAAATAAAAAAAAAACCACACTATTTGAAACAGCAGAGCAGGAATAGATTATAACTGTACCATTAATCCCAAGATCTACAGAGACTACCAAAATCCTCCACACGTGATAAAGTACCAAGAGACCACTGTGAAATTTGTATGCCACATCTACAAGTCCTATAAGTATTGCACATTATGCATCTAGAAGTAATTACAGCACAGCCAATTAACTGTTGACTTGCTCTTGCCCTGTAATTCTAGACAGTATTCTTTGTGGAGTTGTTCTTTCAGGAGTAATATTATACAAGAGACATTAGCTGCCGGTTCATACCTGCACGTACTTGAATAAAACCCACTACTGCTCACGTGCAAGACACTGAGCTCCGCGCAATACCTGATGGACACAAACAGGGAAACGTCAACTGACGGATTAAATTGGGCAGGATGGATTTTGGAAACAAAAAGAAATTTTTGATGGACAGGATCACAGCATAGTTTGATCACCAGCAGCATCCACGAGTGCCATCAAGGGACAGTTACATAGAAGTCACATACACTGCAGCCCAATTCCCCCCAACAAGGTATTTTTTCTCCACCCTGTCCTTGAAAAGGCAAGCTAAACCGTCTCATGTTATGTGATGGATGTTGGAATATGAAAGGTCAATTAGAAGCTGAGTTATGGTATATTTTTTTTTATAAGTGCCAGAAGATTAATGTATTCTGCACTTAGGAAAACAGTTCAA